>OY720105.1:26581538-27181538 GCA_963082835.1 Leptogaster cylindrica
CACCGAATATGCGCCGTGGTCATGATAGCAAGCGAGAAAAGTGGCTTGTGATCGTCACGCCACGTGCATATGATCGACGTAAACAAAGCGCGTCACGTGCATGGAGAACAAGAACAAGATTTGTCGAGCACATGGGCTTCGCAGCTAAAAAAATCCGGTCAAAAAGAATGTAGCAAAAAATAATGTGCCGCAATAATGTGATCGCAAAGATGATAAGTGTAAACAACGTCGTGGCCAATCTTGCGATGGGCACAGGATGCGGAAAGTAAACAAAGCCTGTAAATGGCATGATCACCGATCAGCGGGCAAGAGATGAAATGGGGCAAAAATGTTGTTGGGCAGGGTCAGGGGAGAGTTGTGTGGTTATTTGAATAAAAGGCGAGTTAGATTAAAATGTTTTTTATTACACCTGATTCTTTCAAAAGTTTCATCATTATTTCCTATTAAAGGTTAAAGCTAGGAAACCCCCTTTGGTGTCGTCCTTACCCCCATAAACCAGGTACTGGCCTGTGTGTTGGTTTAGATCATCAATCTGTTTTTGGGTTTTTATTTTATCCGAAAAACGGGGAGGACGAAAAATATAGGTGTTTTCCAGATGGGTCGTCACTCGAAGCCCGTACTTTGTCTGCACCAGTTTGAACGCCTTGATCGCGTACGCCTTCCCGACCTCCAGCTCTGTTATCGGCACCATTGTGTCGTAGCTGGGGCCGGAAATCGCCTGGAGTAACTCAAACGTGTTCTGTAAAAAATAAGTTTTGTTAGACACTTTATATTTTTTAAATTTTGTTTTTACTTACCATTTTTACAATATGGTTGGCTGGTTGGCTGATTAGGGATTCTAGCCGCCTCGCAGTTACGCTGTTTGAAACTTTTTGAGATTCGTTAGAAAGGGTCTAGGTTTTTATACTGTTTTGCCTTGCGCGTCTTTCAGAAAGGTTGCACAACAAAACACCTATATCTCATCGAATTTAGGGTTATCCTTAATACAATCACGGCTATGTCGTACATTAATTGCAAATTCATAAAGCAGCTGCAATTTTGTTGCATGTTGGTAAGCGATATTGGAAGATTTCTACAGGGACGCGCATAGGCGGTGATTAGATTTAGAAGTAATATTCAGGAAGTGGCGAGGTTGTAATGTGTACCTATCGGACATTTTAATTTTGCAATTAATCCGGATTCTGATTTTGTACAGACATATTTATGGTTAATGCTAACGCAATCGCCGCCCTAAATCGTGGAATTGATTACAGGTTGGTAAACCAATTGTAAATTTGCTGTAAGTCGATATTAGATGACGGTGGGAAGCGACAGCAAAGACTAGTTTAAGCTGCAAATTAAGCCATGCAAATGGAAAACGAAAGCAAAGAGTGATGTAAACAGAGGTACTTCAGTTGTACTAAAGCAGGGATGGGCATGCAACCACAGTCTCAAAATGTGATTGTGTAAAAGCTCTTCAAAGCTCTATCCGGCCTTTTTTACACTGTTAATTTTGGTAACGTCACCTGTCATGTAAAAGTGAAGCCACATGGCAAAATGACTTCAAATTTACAGTGTACCTGAAAGCAAAGCGAAAAGAAGCATAGTCGCATGACGGCCGGCGGCCGAATGATGCGCTCTCGACTTGAAAGCTGCTCGTGTACATATTCAAAGCTCTAAAAGCTGGAGTGCCCGCGGGCATAGGCCTGCCCATCTCTGTACTAAAGCGATGAGAAGAACAAAAAAATCATGCGGACTTGCCGTCTCCTTTTCTTCTTGTCGGCACGTGAGGGGGGTGTAGATGTCCTCTTCGCTGTGGTCACTGGGGCATTCAGGCCTGGCTGCTGGGGAAGATCCCGGGGAAATGAAACGCTTCACAGTCCTCAAGTTTTCTATGATTTTGGATATGTCTCGAAGTCACAATTTGGTCTGTTCACCTTTTGCCAAAATTCTTCATTTGTTTTGATTTAATCACTCGAATTCAATTTGGTGTGCGATTCACTCTATCAACTTTCACAGTTTCTTTCTGTTCAAAGAGTTTCACTCGTCCGCTGCGTATTTTCCGGTAAATTTCCTTCTCTAAAGCCAAACTCGTGACCCCGTTCAGAAAAAATCTCGCCACCTCGCCCAGACAAATTTTACCGACTGACTCTTCCCAGCCTCGCCGGTGCCGGTTTCCCCACGCATGCGCATCGACCAGTCTTCTTCCCTTCCGCATGCGCATCGCATAGAACATTCTCGAAGCGGAATGTCGGTCCCGGTTCCCCGCAGATCACGCGATTTTCCTCCAATCGGAGTTGAGAGGTGATCTCCGTCGGACCGGGATCGACCCCCCCCCCCCCCCCCCCCCCCTCGGGTCGAGCGCACCGCGGTGGCCATGCATGCTTGGAAATGTTCTAGAAGGCGGATGCACGTTGTGCAGAGGTTAAGTTCCGCCTCTAGTACCTTTTAATTTTCAGCCCAACTCCCCACCGTGATCACAACGAAGTCATCGTTGGGTCGGATATTTGGTCAGCTGTGAGGTGATTTTTTCCTTCCGAAATTCGACTATTTCCTCACAGCTGAGCCGACCACAACAGGTGCCGGATAAAAATAAAAAGACCAATCTTTAGAAAATTTCAACTTAAAACTATTTTATTTTGAATTTCTACAAAATACAGTTTGAAGCTAGGGTTGGCTTTAATTTCCAATGTTTATGTACAATTATGTTCAATGTTTGTTTATATGTAATTCATTTATCAATTTTGATGTGTTGGCGTTTCAATGTGTTGTAAATTTTGTAATTCAATGTTGTGGTGAAATGTTGCTTGTAGTTCGTTAGTTGTAGAGCGATGATTATGTTGTTGTGTTGTTGTTCTTGAGTTGATAATTGTTGTTTGTTCGTTGATAATTGGGTTCTGTTGGTTTACGATTGTTTCTGTGAAATTGATGTTGTTAAATTGTGATTATTTATGTTGTAACTGTTTGAATGATCTCAGATTAGTACTCTGGGATTTGATGGCAGATTAGTTCTCTGCTTTATCAGATTAATTCTCTGATAATGTTTGGTTTGTGCCTCTGATTAAGGATTTGGAGGGCTTTATGAAAGTTCACGGATTATTGCTATGTTTGGTAGTTGCCTTTAGATTAATTCTCTAGAGGCTTTGTTTTCAGATTAGTGCTCTGAATTGTTATTTTGCCTTAAATTAATTCTTTAAGGGCTTTTGTTTTGGCAGATTACTACTATGCGTTTGAAATCAGATTATTTCTCTGATTTAGTAGATTAATGCTCTACTTGACGGATCGATGCGATCTGAACTTTTCGAGTGTGTCCCCGCTTTTATACTCTTTTCTCGGGTTCTCGAAAGTTCTTTTGGATGGGAATATTGTTCTAGGGATATTTTTGTGTTCTGGAAAGTTCTTTGGAATGGTCTAATTTTGAGAGTTTTATTTTATGGGATTCTGACTTTTATGGGAGATCAGTTGTGAGATTGTTTTGTTTTGACGTTTAGTTGATTGGTAAACCCAACATATCTGATTTGAAAGAAACACTCTCAAAACCGCATCATAGAGTGTTAAATCGTGTGCTAAGTTGTACGAGTTTAACAATAGAGGGATAGGGTGGATCAAAGCAATATGGTCGCCAAAATAAACACTGATAGCTCAAATTAAAACAACTATATTCTATTAATAATGTTCTTCAACAAATTGATCAACTTAATTAATTACAAGTTTAGCTAATTTATAAATTTCAGTATGGAAATAATTCAAATAATAAAAACTCAAGGAAATAAAAATAAAAGAAATTCAATGAAGTGAAAAAACAATAAAATGAAATGCAATCCGAATAAATGAATGGAAGTACAGTTGAACTGACAATGAGCCGGTTGATCGTGGTGGTGTGTGCGATGATCAACGTCGCGATGTTGCGAATGTCCCTGGAACGGCTGTGGAGAATGGGTAGAGTTATTGAGGATTTTGGCCTTGCTACCCGTCGGCCCGAACAAACGCAGTTCCCGGTGACGATTTCACAAGGGGGACAATACTTGTACACCACACAGTTCAAGTTAGTATAACGTACGGGGGGAAATAAGAGATAGGCAAACTCAGCCTTTTGATAGGAAGGCAAACTCAGCCTATTGAGGAAATGGCAAACTCAGCCGTTTGGAGGAAATGGCAAACTCAGCCGTGGGAATGGAATGTGTTAGCAAACTCAGCTATACTTACCAATCACTTTTATAGTGAGAAAGCTCCATGCGCTGACGCTTTTGGGCACGTTCCGATCGGTTGTCGATGCTAGAAGAGCTTTTTGATCGATACTGATCGAAGCTTTGGGGCAAGTTCTGGTTAATTGTCGACGATTTGATCGAATTTGATCGAAACTTATCGATGGTTTATCGAATGTTTTTCATTTGTGCCAAGAGCTGTCAAATTAATTCTGTCTTTGTTTTTAGAGGTTTAAACATCCTCCCGCCTCCGAATTGACCCAACATAGATGAGAAACATGTTGAGAAAATTATGAAGCTTACCTTTCTCCGTCATTTTTGCCTTGAAAGAGCCCTTTGGGGTCTTAACAAACCGTACAATTTTTGCGCCGATGTGGATCTTATAACTCCTTTTCGCTTTCAAGACGGCATCCCAGTCGACGACCAACCCTACCAATAATCGTCTGACGTCCTCGCCCACATCAACTTGCTCCGGTATGGTTGAGAGAAACCCTGGAGCAGTTAGGTGCGAGGGGTTTCTGCCTGCTGGCGTCGGTGTCATGGGGCGACGAGGAGTGAGGGAAGGTCCTTGAGTTGGATTGATACGACGTGGATTCCGAGAAGGGCCTTGTGTCGGTTGTCTGTACTGACGTTCTTTGAGCTGTGGGTTGTTTGGTGGCGTGTGGACTGGTCCCGTATATTGCCGTTTCTTTGGGATTTTAAACGGCTGCATTTTTGGGAACATTGGTATCCCGATGCGTGGCTCCTTACTTGGCCGAGTGGTGACCGTCACCTTTGCCTGTGGGTTGCCGCGTTTTAATTTTTCCACTATTTCCCTGGCCTTACTGGAGATTGTTCCGGTGGATTCAAAGGGACGTCGCCATTGTCCGATAGGTAGGGATGGTTTTGGTGGAGACGCGGGAGGAGTAAGGGTAGGAACATCGTCGATTTTTAGGGTGTCAGATGGCGTCTTGGAGCGGGAGGACGAGGATGAAGATGATGAAGATGAGGATGAGGATGATGAGGATGACGTTGAAGATTCGGATAATCGTCTGGTGCGAGTCTTCATTTTGTCTGCCATTTGTGTGTGTGTCTCTTGTACCTATTTAGTTGCTGTGAATGATTAAATGTTTGTGTTAGAATGTGTTAATGAACATGGAGTATGACACGCAACATTTATAAGAGTGTTAGACAGGCAATTTGCAGACTTTTGTGATAGGTCGTGTGACGTTGGAATTGTTGGTCTTTATTTGTACCACTCGTACATGGTTGTCTTCACCACGGAAAATTTTGATAATCCTTCCCAATGGCCATTTGGTTGAGGGCATTGATTCTTCCTTGATTAGCACGATGTCATTGACCTCTAGGTCCGCTTGGGGTTTTTGCCATTTATAACGTTGTTGTAAGTGATGGAGATATTCCTTTGACCACTTCTTCCAGAACTGTTGTGTGAGTGTTTGGATATATTGCCAACGTTGCAAGGGGGTTTCCTTAGTTATATCTGTACTTTCCGGGATGGCCAATAAGTTCCTTCCGGTGAGGAAGTGTCCTGGAGTAAGTAGATTATGGCTTTCTGGGTCGTTGGAGAGAGGAATGAGTGGTCTAGAATTCACACATGCTTCAATTTGGCAGAGCATCGTTGATAGTTCCTCATAAGTTAACGTCGTGTTGCCTGCGACTCGTTTCAGGTGGGTTTTGACAGATTTTACCCCGGCTTCCCAGAGACCGCCAAAATGTGGGGCTGCTGGAGGATTGAAGTGGAATAGTATTCCTTCCCTTTCGATCGCATCTTGGATTTGGTTATACAACACCCGATTTGCCTTCACGAAGTTTGTGCCGCAATCTGAGTATAGATCAGTACAGTGTCCTCTTCGGCTTACGAATCTTCGCAGAGCAGCTATGAAAGCGTCAGCAGTTAGGTCTGTGACGGCTTCAAGGTGGAGTGCGCGAGTTACCATGCATATGAACAGGCAGATGTAGCCCTTGGTGCGTTTGGCGTTTCGAATCTTTGACGTTTTTATTTCTATTGGGCCTGCGTAGTCCATTCCGGAGTGTTGGAAGGGTAACGACGGATTCACTCGGCATGCGGGAAGGTTTGACATCAGTTGGCTTGTTAATTGTGGTTTTGTTTTTATGCAAACAACGCATTTGGATAGCTGAAATCGAATTGTATTTTTGGCATTCAGTAGCCAGAATTTTGTGCGTAGGGTGTTCAGGACTAGTTGGGTACCTCCATGTAGTGTGGCCTTGTGTAGATAATCAATGAGTATCCTGGTTATGTGATGGTCCTTTGGGATAATCATTGGATGCTTTGTTTCGTATGGGATTTCTTTGGAAGCTCGTAATCGCCCTCCGACTCTAATAATACCTTCGTGGTCTATGTATGGATTCAGGGTTAGGAGTTTGCTTTTTTTGTGTACCGCGTGGTTAGATTTTAACTCTTTGATTTCCCTAGAGAAGGTGCTATGTTGCATTGTCCTTATGATACGTTTTTCGGCATGTTTCAGCTCTGATACTACTGGATAAACCTTGTTGATGCGATTTTGTGGATTTTTACAATTATGAACGAATCGGTAACAGTACGCGATAATTCGTGTTAGCTTTGAAAATGAAGAATACTTTAGCATCCAATCTGGCTCAATTGTGGCTGTGAGGGTGACTACCTGCCGTACTTCCTGTGTGGTTTCCATTTGATCTGGTTGTTGAGGCCATTGGGTATTATCTTCCTTTAACCATTTTGGCCCGTGCCACCACAAAGGATGATGTAATAGTTGTTTTGCTGTTATTCCTCTGGACGCACAGTCTGCTGGGTTGTCATGTGTGTTGACGTATAACCAATTTGAAGGTTGAGTATGTTCTATGATGGTGTATACTCTGTTTGCTACAAAGGGTTTCCATCTGGCGGGTTCTCCTTTAATCCAGGCTAGCGTGATCTGTGAATCGGTCCAAAGATAGATTGGGACGGTGTTTAGAGCTAAGTCGTTCTTTACTTGATCAATTAATTGAGCTAGCAAGACTGCCCCGCATAACTCCAGCCGGGGTATGGAAACCTTTTTTACGGGGGCTACTCTGGTTTTGGCAGCACATAAAGTGATGTTGTTTTCGATTTTTAAGTATATTACCGCTGCGTATGCTGCGTTGGATGCATCTGCGAATCCATGAATTTCGATTCTATGCGAATTCGGTGTGTATCTCGTCCATCTTGGGATTCGGAAGGATTCGATGTGTGGTAAATCTGCTCTGATGGTGATCCATTCGGTTTGAAGCTCGTTCTGGATTTTTTCATCCCATGAGCACCCAGAGAGCCATAGTCTTTGCATCAGAACCTTCCCGTTGATTATAATGGGAGCTAACCATCCAAAGGGATCGAATAGTCTTGCTACTTCGGATAGTATTTGTCGCTTGGAATATGATTCACTACCCTTTGGTAAATTTACCTTGAAGGTAAATTCGTCGCTTGCGGGATGCCACTGGAGACCCAATGTTTTTATAGTTGTTGTGTCGGATATTTTGAGTGTGTCCTTTAGTTCTCTGTTTTTGAGTGGTATGTGATCCAACAGATTCATGTGATTGGCAGTCCATTTTCTTAGAGTGAATCCTCCGGCGTGTAGTAGCTCCGTTAGGTCCCTTTGTAGGTTGACGGTCTCTTCGATTGAATGTCCTCCACTGTTTATATCGTCCACATAGCATTCTGTCTGTAATACCCTTGAGGCTTCTGGGAATCTGCGTTCTTCATCTTGTGCCAGTTGGTGCAATGTTCGGATGGCTAGAAATGGGGCTGCCGCTGTTCCGAAGGTTACGGTTTTAAGGCGATAATCCTTTATTGGCTCGGTTGGGCTGTCTCTCCACACAATTCTTTGATAATCTTGATGTCGTTGTTTGACTTCGATCATCCGATACATTTTTTCAATGTCAGCCGTGAACGCATACTTATAGTGTCTCCACTTTAATAATGTGGTCCATAGTGTGTTCTGTATGGAAGGACCGACTAGCATTTGTTCGTTTAGGTTTTTCCCATTAGAAGTGTTGCTTGATGCGTTAAAGACTACGCGCAACTTTGTAGTGGTCGAGTCTTCCTTGACGACTCCATGGTGTGGCATGTAATAGTATCTTATTACATCCTCGTTCCGAAGTTCATTTGGTGGAACTTCTTGCATGTGTCCCAGCCCTAAGTATTCATGGATGCAATTTGTGTATTGCGAATGGTATTGGCTGTCTCGTAAGAAGCGCCTTTCTAACCGCGTGAATTGAGCGATGGCATGGGACCTGGAAAATCCTAAGTCAGGACCTTCTGGATTTTTAAATGGGAGCAACACGGAATATCGCCCATCCTTAGCTCGTTCGTAAGATGTTTGATAATATGTTTCGCATTGTTGCTCCTCGGGTGATATGCGTGACTTGGTACGCAGTTCCTCTAGTTCCCAAAATCCCTTGAGAGTTGCATTAATGTCTTCTAATGACTCGGATTTTTGGGTAAAAAGAGTAGTGACGTCTAGAGTGCTGTGTGCTCCAGACACTGGTCCTAGAAGGATCCAGCCTAGTTCGGTATCTTGTGCAACTGGCATGTCGTTGCTCGATTTTATCAGTCCAGATTTTATGATTAATCCGTAAACATCGGCTCCTAATAAGAGATCCACGGCGTTGGGTTCACAGAAATCTGGGTCTGCTAGTGCGAGATTCGAGATATGTGTAAATCTCGAAGTGTCGATTTTACTGCTAGGGAGTAAATTTGATATAGTTTGGATCACGCAGGCCTCTATCGCTGTATGGAAGGACGAACGAGTAGATTTTATGGTAAATTTGGCCTGACGAGGCGCGATCGTGGTTTGCTTGTTTCCAAGTCCAGAGATTCGAACTCTGGATTTGGTGGTTTTGAGTTTTAGTTTGTTGCATGCCCCTTGTGTGATTACGGAAATTTCGGAGCCTGAATCGATTAATGCTCTTAGGATTTCTGTTTTTCCTGAAGGGCCTTGGGCATGAACTAATGCGGTGGACAATAACGCATTTTTTGGTTTTTGACTGAAGAAGCTGTGTTTTGCTTCTTTGGCTGCTGAGTTTGCTGAGTTTGTTGCTGTTTGATCCATGTGCTGGTTGGAACTTGTGTCTTGAGCTGGTTTCTCCAAATGAAGTAGGGTATTATGTTTGCCTTTACACTTGAAACACGTTGTTTTGCAAGGACAGTCATATAAAGTGTGTTTCTGCGATAAGCAATTTTTGCACAGTTTTCGTTGTCGTACGAACTCAAGTCTATTCGCGACGTCAAGAGATCGAAATTGGTCGCAGCGGAATAATTTATGGTTTCCCTTACATTTTGTACAGCAAATTTGATTGTTTAAGAATGCTCGCGGATTATGTTGATGAGACGTGCTTGGTTTGCTAATGGGCTGGTTTTGTAACGCTTCTAGTACCCGAAATCGTGTTTCCAGAAATTCTAGGAGCTGTGTAAATGTTGGGTACGTTGAGCTATTGCCAATTTCTTCTTCCCAAAGTGTTTTTGTATTGGAAGGTAATTTTTGGGCTATGGAATAAACCAGAATCGTGCTCCATTCATCTGTCGGTTGTTCTAAGGATCTTAACTCGTGTAAGCTTTCTTGAGTTCGATCAATTAATGCGCGGATGGATGCAGCAGATTCTGATTTTATTTGTTGTGTGCCACAAATGAATTTAAGTTGTGTATTAATTAGCACTCGTTGATTATTGTATCTCTTATAAAGAGTATCCCATGCAACGTCATAATTTCCCTCGGTTATTTCGTACGGTTTGAGTAATTGTGATGCTTCGCCACTGACAGAGGCCTTAAGATAATGAAGTTTCTCCACCTTAGATAATTCAGTGTCCTTGTGGATTAGTGTATTGAATAGATCGTGAAACGATCGCCATGACCTGTAATTACCATCGAATTGTGGTAAAGAAATTCTGGGCAGTTTCATGTTTGAAATTTTCGAATTATTAGACCTTGCTTGGCCTAGTGACGTGTCAGGGCGAGCATCAAATCGCTTGAGTTGTTCCTTGAGACTTGAGATGTAACATATGTATTTGTCTTGACAAATTTTATAATCTTTGCTAGTGTAATAAGACGTTTCCTCATACCCTTCCTTCTCACTGATTGTATAGTGATTGCTTTCGAATTGCTCCCATTGGGAGTCGAGTAGTTCTTTATACGTTGACAATATCCCTTGAGTTATTTCTTCGGGTTTTCTAGCTTGAAAAGACTCCCAAGTTTCTTCAATTCGTTCACATACTGATTTTTGTGCTTTTTCAAGCTGTTTTAATTCTGCAGTGTATTTTGGCGGCATATTGGATCCGGCTCGAAGGACCAAATGTTAAATCGTGTGCTAAGTTGTACGAGTTTAACAATAGAGGGATAGGGTGGATCAAAGCAATATGGTCGCCAAAATAAACACTGATAGCTCAAATTAAAACAACTATATTCTATTAATAATGTTCTTCAACAAATTGATCAACTTAATTAATTACAAGTTTAGCTAATTTATAAATTTCAGTATGGAAATAATTCAAATAATAAAAACTCAAGGAAATAAAAATAAAAGAAATTCAATGAAGTGAAAAAACAATAAAATGAAATGCCAATCGCAGGTAAGTGAGTTAGTCAAACTCAGACTAGAACTGTGACGAGCTCTTGGCAGGCGCGCACTTTTATAGTGAGAAAGCTCCATGCGCTGACGCTTTTGGGCACGTTCCGATCGGTTGTCGATGCTAGAAGAGCTTTTTGATCGATACTGATCGAAGCTTTGGGGCAAGTTCTGGTTAATTGTCGACGATTTGATCGAATTTGATCGAAACTTATCGATGGTTTATCGAATGTTTTTCATTTGTGCCAAGAGCTGTCAAATTAATTCTGTCTTTGTTTTTAGAGGTTTAAACATAGAGCATATTTAAATGAATTAACTGCGCGAATTCTTACCAGAATAAGATGAGCGAGGTCAATAAATGACATAAACCGTGTCGAGTACCAAAAAATGATGGCGAGTTTTTAGTTCAGTTAGAGCTACATAATACGAATAAGTTAGCAATTTTAAGGTCTGGTCAGATTTACGACTCACTTGAGCATTTTATTGAGGATTTGCTCGGCCAGAATGATATGAATGTAAACGATTGTGATGCCCTGATAAATATATTGGAGAATATTTTAAGTCCTCGCAATGTTGAAAAAGACGAAAAAGAAAAGATCAAGTTTTATATTGATCTTAAAGATATCGGTGCAACCATTAAAATAAAAAGACCTTTACCGCCAAAATTGATATTAAACGAATTCGGCAGTTTGTTAATCGTCCATTTAAAATTCGATAAGAACAAAAGCTTAACGCCATTCAAGAGCAACTAAAAAACGTTTTTAAAAATTTGCATGATAATTCTATGAATGCAGATCAGGAGGAACATGTCCTTATACCCACATCTATTTTAAACATACCGTACGAGAAGACAGGCCCGGGTACATATAAAACCACCCCTGTACCATTTGAGAATAAATTTAGCGATCTGGAAACATTTTTATCACACTTATATTTACAAACACCTGTGGGAAAACGTAAACCTGATATTGTAAGTGAGGCTGTTAATGAGGGTTTACAAAAAGCTGTGGACGAGCAAATTAAAAACAAACCGGTAGCACAAGAAAAATGCTGCATCGAGGAAAAAGAAAATGATTTTAATATGATATATGTGTACACTGACATAATACAGCCAAGAATAATTGGTAATATGCACACAAGATTTCTTAAAGTTTTACCTCTGCTCACGAAAAATAATAATGTTTTGCGTTTTGAACACGTCGAATATTGCCCCGTTGAGAAAAGTTTCATTGAAAGTATTTCTATAAAGCTAACCAATGATCAAGGTGAATTGATTGACTTTGCACCAAGTTACATACCAACATATGTAATGCTTCATTTTTTAAAAACAGACTATAAATAAGGGGAAAAACACAGATATTTTGTATAGTCTTGCTGGGACAATAATACTCTAACCACAAGTGTAAAAATTTCAACATGAACACTTATTATACCCGTTACTATATAAATCAAAGCGGGGGTATTTAACAAACATTGGCGATTTATACAGAGCTCCAAACATTTACCAGCGTGGTAGGGGCATTGGAAGTTTCTTCAGCGGGTTATTTAGATATTTATAAGCCGTTTGTTAGCTCTGGGAATAAAAATTTTATCCAAATAGGCCCTTAAAACCGGAAAAGCAATATTGCAAGAAGTCGGCACCACTAATAAACCAATACAGCAAATAATCAAAGAGCAAGGAAAAGTCGCTGTACAGGATCTAACTCAGAAAGGTATGAATAAGATGTTTGGCGATATGGAGGGCTCAGGATTGTCGCGGAAACGCTTCCATATAAAAAGAGCAAACCCATTTACGAGCTTGCAATTGTCTGTTAAACCCAAGCGTGAGAAGCGACATACATCGAAAAAAGGTAAACGAAAAGCCGCAAAGAAAACGGCAACGACAACTAAACGTAGACGCCGTAAATCAAATAAAAGCGTTTTGGATATTTTCGGAAAATAATAGCCCCCAAAAAAAAAAATTCCTTCATATAGTGAATGTATGAAATCGGAGCTGGATCTTTTTGCAGCACCACCTATACAAAGTAATATTTTGAAGACGGAAGAAGTAGCCTACAAGCCAATTTCCTCCTTGGACAATTCATCTGTACTAGAATTTGTATCGTTGGGACATGGCGACTCTTACCGAGATTTATCCAGCGTATATTTACGCTTAAACCTTCAGCTAGTGAAAAATAAAGGGGGAAAAGAAGAATTGTATGATAAAGAAAAAAATAAAGATGAATTGTCTCCCGGAACGGTCAATAATATTATGCATTCACTGTTTCGTCAGTGCACCATTTACCTCAACGGCAAACCAATCGCTCAAACGGATAACAATTATAATTATCGGGCATACATAGAAAACCTATTGAATTATGGCAACGATGCTGCGCTAACACATTTAGAATCTGTCGGATGGTATTTAGATAAAGAAAATATGGAGGTGGTTGAAATTAATGAGGAAAATACAGGATATTTAGCTAGAGCGAAATTATTTTCGGATAGTAAGGCAGTTGAACTAATGGGAAAATTACATGGCGATATGCTAAACCAAAATAAATTGCTGCTTAGCGGTGTAGATTTGAGAATCGTGTTGTCATTGGAGAAACCAGAATTCTACTTATTATCAAAAGATGATGAAAATGTTCCGAGAATTAAGATTTTAGAGGCGACAATGTATATGAATCATGTGACAGTTAATCCCAACATATTACTAGCGCATGAAAGTGTTCTGCAGCGATCAAATGCTGTGTACCCGTATAAACGTGTCGAGGTGAAAAGCTATACTTTACCCGCAAACACATTTTCTCTATCTTTATATAACGTCGTTATTGGTCAATTACCAAATCTTTTAATTTTTGGCATGGTGGATAATGATGCATATAACGGAAAGAGAACGAAGAATTCATTTTGTTTTAAACATAACGATATTGCAAGGATAAATTTATCAGTGAATGGTGTGCAGTTGCCTAATCAACCTTTAGAATTTGACTTTTCCAGTGCAAACCCCAAAAGCACCAGAGGTTATTTAACATTATTCAAAGGAACCGGCATCCATTATTTTGACAACGGTCATCAAATATCTAAAGATTTTTTCGATAAGGGGTGTTTTTTGCTTGCGTTTGATCTTACAAGTGACCATTCATACAACTCCACTTGTGCTAATCTTCTTAATCAGGGCACAGTACGCATAGAGGGAATGTTTAAAAAGGCTTTAAAGACCGCTATAACCTGCATAGTGTATGCGGAATATGACGCTACCTTAGAAATTGATAAGGACCGTAATGTATTCACCAGCTTCTGATGAGGTAGTTTTGAGAGAGAGAGAGAGAGGGCACATGTGACGTCACAGCCTGTCTGGCCAAACCGGCCCAATACCCTATCTGCCATATATCTAGAAGAATAAAGCGTGTGTACACTGACTTATAAAAAGTATATATATATAAGTTCTGACCCACAAGTAAATATAAGTTGATTTTGTCGTCCCGTGTCGAGATGAGCTGTTTAATAAATGTCGAGTACTTCCATGGGGGGTGCTTAACCTTTTTGAAAAAGGTGTATTTTGCGGGATTCACAGCACAAAATAAATTGTTCACAAAGGAGATAACCTTCAAATATCCTACGAGTGCCCCCGGGTGTGTTGACCAGGCGAATAAATTTGGAAACATCGAGCTTAGACATATAGATGAAGATCTGATAAAAACCTTGGCCAAATTTACCACAATCTTCGTTAGCGACGCTACAATCAAAGAATTTATAAATAACTATGTTACTTCTTACACCAAGGTTATTGACTTAGAGACAACAACAACCCCGACATCTGAACAAGGATGAACACGATCGAACTTGCAAAATCATTAGCATCAAATCCTACAACAAGGAGATTCTTTAAAGGTGTATTCCCGTGTAACCGTCTGCCAAACAATATAAAAAAACCGGCATGTATTATAGCCAATACGGACCCTGCATATAAAGGCGGTACTCATTGGGTTGCATTTTATTTCCCCTGCAAAGGCCCCCCAGAGTACTTTGACTCGTACGGTAAATACCCCGACAATACATTTTTCCATCATTTTTTAACCACTAAGGCAAATGTTTTTGTAAGTAATAATAAACGGCTGCAAAGTGCATTTTCATCTACGTGCGGTCATTATTGTTGTGTGTATTTATATTTTCGGTGCAAGGGGCAATGTTTAAAGCAATTCTTGAAGCAATTTTCCCAACACGATTTTAAATTAAATGAGAATAAAATTGTGATTTTAAATCACAATATATACTCAAGACAGTATTTACAGTCTGGTGGGGATTGCTATAACCAGCTATGTACATCTGAGAATAAGAGTATAAATACGCAAGAATGGTAAAACTGCGCTTAGTTCAAATCTGTGTTTTAAAATGGAGCTACCATTTAACGAGGACCATCATAAAGTGATATTGTGTAACCAAGAAGTTGAAGTGACAGTGCCGATAAAACGTAAAAAATTAAAGAATGTCCGGAAGCAAGACAAAAAGGCATCAGAGGTCCCAGGTGAAAATTTACTGTTGAGCTACACATATTTTCTGGACTATTACCATAATCGGAAAATCACCATCGGCTTTGACAAGTATACGTTTCAAGCAAAGATAGTTTTCCACCGTCATGGCCGTTTTCCGGTGTCAACTTCTTACTCTGGTTGGCAGGCAGTTCACAAACATCTAACTACCTTAAAAGCCGAGCTCGACACAGCCACGATGCCCGCTAACCAAGAGGAGCTACTTGTAGAATATACCATCCCCGTCGAGATATCTGCCGTTAAGCAGACTTTAGACGAGCTGTACAAATTATTTGACCTGTTGGATTTTGTAAACATGGTTATGTACCACAACAACAACATAGTCGAGGGTGTTGAAGAATATTTTAGGCTTTATTGTGAAAAGTGTAAAAGTAAAAATGTACCCTTTTTGTCAAACGAAGACTTTTTTATACCATCTAGAACCTCTTATGTGCATTTAAATTACTCCAGATTGTTTTATGAAATACCTTTCATTGTAGGAACAAATATTTTTATATAATAAAGCTTTTTAAATAAAGACACAAAGTTGTTTGTATTTATATAATTTTATTAATTAACATATACAGATATATATTTATACAATTTTGTAGAGCACAGCGCTGGTTGGAAGAATTTTTATGGATTTCGCAAGGGGCTTTGAAATTTTGCAACTCGCTTAATTTTGGTAGCTGATTCAGGTGGATAATATTCGCTTTTGGGATGTATTTCTTGATGAATGCTGCCTTTATCTCTCCTTTCACATATATTGCAGTCGCATTTTGTAATATAGAAAACACCTTGGGTAAATTATTATAATAAATAATCCCATCGTTCCAACGTAAGTTGTTGATATGTTGCACGTCGTATTGGTTTTGCTTTCGTGCTTGGAATGATAACTCCTGGTACGGAAAAGGCGGCAAAAAATGGTACGTCTCTGGCAGGATGTTCCCAAAAGTTAGAATTGCAAGTTCTTTGATAAAGTACTGTCCGTCGTTACCGCAAACACACTGTATGTCTACAATATAGCAGCCCATGTTAACGAACGAAATCGTATAAAATGTTTTTACATATATGTTCTTTATCGCAGTGCCGAGCTCTTACTGAGATTTGTTTTTACTTTTCTAGTATCTTATTGCCTAGCATGTACATATACAAGTTTACAAGTTACATACACCTATTTATATTAAATTCTAAAATACCAAAACATTTACAAAATTCATCTTAATAATATCAATTACAAATTTATATGTATGTGTATATTAACAACTTATGGACGCAAAATTCTCAAGCGTATTATATATGCGTTAAAATTATTTTTAGGCACATGAAAAATTGTTTATAATTAATATAATATATATACATAGTTAATTAACATAATTAATACATTTGAAAGATTTACTTCTTTAGATTAAATAAAAAGATGTTATTTTAAAGTCTAATAATCTTAAATAGAAATTTAACGTATTTGAAAATACCTTACAATAAAACTTATTAGCAACCTTAAGCGCGCTTTCTTTTGAAACCATACGGGTAGGAAAAATAATCATGTGTTACGACTCTTTTATCAAAAGTAAATGACAATTGTTTTGTTTCCAATTCAGATACAATTATTCCCGGACGCTTTCGCTTGATCTTTTTTTCATTTTTTACGCAGACATTATTTTGAAAAGTTTCGTCGGTAACCATTGATTTCAAACTCTCAAAATTCACAATTTTAGAATTTTGAAAATTCATTGTAATGCCTTTGCACTTGGTAATGTACTCTGGACCTTTTTCTGTCTCAACTTTAAGGCTATAAGTTTTAGGGCCGGTGCTTACAAATTCTGAAATAAAGGCATTAGCGCCAAAACATTCAATTTCGTCAGTTAAGTCGCCCAAAAAGTCGGAAATTGTAAAAGGTATGGGGCTCTCTTTGTTATCCACAAATATTACACTATTGTGACACAGAACAATATAAAATATTTTCTCCTACTTTTTCTAAAGCCTCGTAAAGTTTAAGTCTCGCAAACGCAGTTGTGTAGGCGGCAATTGGTATGTTAACACATTTAAATTTTCCTGTAGATGCTTCCACGTTACCCATATTGTATTTTCATTAATGGGGTATAAAGCACAAATTTCAATACCGGGAGATTGTATAAAATCACAAAATTCTTTAAAATTATTAATGACTTCGGTATATGTTATGTCATTTCTCTGGCCGAATTTACCCCATAAAGAATTTAAAGAAATTTTTGCTGTGTTTCGGCGGCCTGTGTTTTTCTGAATTTGTTTTTTGTCCAAAATTATATTTTCTTTTCGCTCATACGCCGCTAAGAAGTTATCTTTTTCCTCTTCAGTAACATACTTACTGCCCCAACCGCTAGCCTCCTGTTTAATTTTTAAAAATGTATTAAAATAGTCTGTAAATAGGCCGCCACTTTTTTCTGCCGGGTCATATACAGTATAATCATATTCCCAAACTTCAAAGACTTTTTTAATCTTATAACCCTTTTTAACGGCTAATGCCAGCTCGGGGATAATCCACGTACCGGTAATTTGTTTTTCATCTTCATTATGTGTGCAAGGAGAGATTCTATTTTCATCTGCACATTTTTTACAAAGTGCAAAATACAATTTTAAGTTAGTTTTAAAAGGTAGCACGGGTAAAAATAAATCTGGTGGTGCTACAACGGCACACTTAATAAAGCCGTGCATTGATACAATTTCCGAGAGTGAAGGTATATCATCATTACGAAATATTTTTGGATGTCCTATAGGATAGGGTAAATATTTATTGATATATGGGTATAGACTTGTAAAGTCCAAATAACGAATGATTTCATTGTCATTTTTCACTTTGTGATATAGTTTAAACACTTCGGTTCGCCCTCCAAAGACAGCATCGCGTGGGTTAAGCGGGATAGAAAAACTTTCTGCCATATTATTTAGGCTTTTGTCTATATCGGGGTTTTCTTTAAGAAACCTGTAAAATTCACATTCCCAAATGTATACCAAATTATAGCCGTGGTGTTTGATTATATCTGAATTCTTTTTAAAGTACTCTCATACCTTTGGTTAATAGTCTCTAACCTTTGATATGTGCTGTCTGTAGGTTCTCGGACTTTAAAACAGTCATTGCACCTGTGATAAAAGCACCCGAAAAATTCGTACGCAGTGTTGGTTTCTGCAATAAACCCATCTACCTGCAAACCACTTTTTTCCAACTTAACCTCACCTATATTATTTGAAGAGATTATCGTGTGGCTAGTTTTCGTGTTTTCCCAAGCAAGCCATTTGGCCGCAGCAAATGAATGATTTCTGGATTTAAAATAGCCATTCCTGGGCATTATGCCTAAAATATTTTTTTTTAAATAATTTTTCCGAAAAACTAGCATACATGCTGATGCTATAGTTAAAGACTCGACGAAGGGGTTTATTTGGGTTATGTCAAGAAATTCTTGCATAAATCGGGTGCATCCCAAACGTAAAATATTAACATCGTTTACACAATATTTTAATATTTCTTCCTTGTTGTTGAAAACCCCTTTAGCTGCGGTTTTATACCATTGTTGAAACGCTTTTCTCTCGTTTATTTTCATGGTTGTAAAGCCGTATAATTCGGGAGGTGGGAAATTACAAATATAATCAATATTTTCAGTTGTGTTAAAGTAATAAGGATAATACCCTTTTACGTGATCTTTAATATCAAACACTTCGGGAAACTTGGAGGGTGGTAATGCCAAAAAATTTAATGAATCAATAAAGATTAAGTTATCACAAGTTAACGTCATTATTTTCATGCCGTTCATTATCGGATGTATTTTTAAATTTCTAGACAAAAGCTCGGTAATCAGAAAGTGCCCGTCATACCCTTGCAGATTATGTGCGATGCAGTACACACTTGTTATTAAAGGGCGTGGTGTCAAACAATAATCTACAAATTCCTTTACAACATCTTTTTCAGCATTATATTTAAATATGTGCTGTCTATCACCGCAAACGTTGCATTTTTCATTAATGTCTAGCCGTTCGTAACAATTATAACATGCCTGTTGCGCGACAATTAAGTTAACAACATGTAGGAAAGAACTTGTACTGCTATCGTACAAAGTATTCTGTGTACTTTCGCAATCAAAAAATATTAGCAAGAATTTTTTATCTTTCCTGCCGCTGTACGGTTTAATATAACAAAGATGTTCCGGTGGAACAATTTTTGAGCAAATTTGGCATAAATATTCGTTGCAAATAATATGGCTGTTTAAGTCTCTTTTCGTGAGATTGAGAAATTTACTACACGCTTTACAAATTTTAAAACTATCACATACAGTTTTGCCCTTAATTTTATTCTGAAGGTGATTAGTAAAACAGACCTCGCCTCTGAATGTGCGGTTGCAACTTTCACAACCCCGAACATGTTCAACAAACTGACACGGTGGAAAGCTGTCACAATAAGAACATTTCACAGGGCATTTGTGTAACTTTTCATGGGATAATTTATCGCAAAAAGAACACGCATATTTTTTATTGAAAAAACCTGTTAATGACTTGATAACATAGAAATGTTTTAATTTTTGTGAATAATAAAAGCAAATTTTCTTATTGATTCCATCCTCATTTGATAACTTGAATAAAATAGAGGATGGATCTTTTAAGTTGTCAAACACAATAATTTGATAATTTTTTAAATACTTTTGAAATTTATAAAGATCTGTTAGGACACAACCATTTTCACTGAGCACGACATTTGCATTTTTACAAAGCTGTTGTGCTAATTTATCTAAGCTTTGTAAAACAGAAAGGCTTCTTTGCTTATTAAAATTACCCGAGACCATTTCAACAGCATAACATAGACTTCTTGAAAGGCAATTCACGGCATTTTCCTTACCGACATCTATCACGCTGGTTTTTTTAGCTAAAACCACACTTTCCTCGACAAGTTTAGGGTTTATTTTACCGGCTGCGAAAGGGAAGTTTACTATATCGGCATCTAACTGCATGATATCGTCAGATAGGAAAACTGCGTTGGATTGATTCACATTGGAAATCAATCCGATAATATATTCTCCCGATAAGTTTTTAATAGGCCTAAGACTTGCCCATATGGGTTTTACGTGAGGTGAATTAGGCAGTGAAATTGAGAAACTAATTTTGCTACCTGACACAGAATTAGACACTACTTCTTTAACCACATCAGCAAATGCCTGTTTTAATACTTCAACAGGGCTTTGACTGACTTTATCGAAATCCTTCAACTGGAAGACCAGTTTAACACCCTCCAAATTGAACTTTTTAAAAAAAGAGGTCTGATTCGATAACAGGTTAAACCCCCTGTTATGAATACCGCTTGCACCGCCACCACACTGAATTATTTCCACTTCGCCGCCATCCCCCTGCTGTAAGGAAGTACCGGCGACCGCCACACAACCCAGAGTACAACTCTGTTCAATTTCAATCACCGCAGTGTCGTTTAAAAAATTTATTGCTTTTTTAAGCATTGCATTTGCGAGGGGCACATTACACTGAATTGAAAAATTTGTTATCAATGATAACAACGAAAACTTTTCACTGTCAGAAAATTTGACACTATCTTTTCGCGCCGTTCTAATGCAGATATCTAGCGCGGACAAAAAGATATCTGCATTTAACGAAAACGCGCTCTGCAAATGTACAATAATAGCGCTTGCGTACATTTTTATAAACAGGCTTTTATTTTTTATTGTTACAAACCTTACCTTTTTCTTTACATAAAACTATTCTCTTATTATAAAACCACTCACTAAAATCTATTGTATCCTGTTCCGGCCACTCTTCGGCTGACCTCTTCCTCGTCAAAAACGCCCAAGCCTCGGCACACCTTTCCTCTTCTCTTTTCGTGGCGGCTCTTGTGACAGCTTTTTCTGTTTTAAAAATAACCAAAAATTAAATTACAAATAAATATATTATATCTCCTGTCTGGTTTACCAGGCAAAAAGCGTAACAAAAATTAAAAATTCTTAGAACTTACCCATTCATTTATTTTTCAATTGAAAAATTAGATTAACGTTGGATTAACGATTAAAGTTGGATTAACGAACTGCTAACTGCACTTTTCACTTTATTTAATTTAAACTTTATTTACTTTTCGAAAGTAAACACACTTTGTGAAATCAGCGAAGTACTGTGCCCGTACAATTTTACTCCCGACTTTTATACAGTTTTCGCCAGGTAGGGAAATAGCATTCTCCCACCATTTGCCTATTCAATAAAAGCCACGGTTTCAATGATCTGATAATAAACAACGTTTAAACCGTCTTTACAATAATACCGTAATTCTTATTCTGAACGGCCCCTTACATTAAACAGTATCACCGTCAATAAATATATACCCTTGCGGTATTTTAATAGAAGTAAAATGCAAAAAATCTGCATCTGCATTAATGGTAATTTTAAATTTTCCGATAAGTATTTTGCATTTTGCAACATCCTGAATATTACATTTTTTACCTAAACTATTTTTTAGACCTGAACCTCGTTCAAAACCGATTACCAGACTTACTACAAAGTTGCAGCTGCTTAATGAATTTGTAATCAGTGACCGACAAAGTAGCGCATGCATTGGCCAAAGAATAAATATTATAATATTTACTTACGGTTGTCTGGATATTACAGGCACTTTTCGACATAAGTGCAGCGCTTGTAATAAACAATTCTACAGCATTACAGTTTTACGACATCCTGAGTATTACATTTAGCCTAAAATTATTTTCTAGGTTCAAGTCACGCCGAAAGCCGTTTATCAGATTCCAACAAAGTTGCAAATGCTTAATGAATTTGTAATAACTGGCCGACAAAGTAGCGACATTATTGACAATAAGCATAAATATTAACTCATTTTTATAACAGCCTCGATATTACTGACTTTATGTCGGGCATCCTCTACGAATTAATTAATTCTGAGGTCGCTCAAATATTTTGTTTTAGACCTTTTTGAAAGACGAACAGCTCAAAACAGTATAAAAACCCAAAGCTTCTTCAAAGAACCTCAAAATGTTTTAACCTGTCTCTTAGTCTGTGCTCAATTGACCACGTCAAAAATGGTAAGTGAAAATTAAATTTTTTAATATCAACATAGTCTTTATCGTTTTCCAAAAATATGTATAATTTGTAGATTTATTGTAATGGATAGATAAACAAATAAGTTTTTATAAAATTGGTGATAAATTGGCGCCGACTTCAAAAATTTGGGTTTTTGTTATATAAGAAATAAAAATTATTTTATACTTTTTAAGTGTAAGTTTTTTTGAAGTCGGTTCAATTTTTTTTTAAAAAAGAGTTTTTTTTTTCTCTCTTTTTAACGTACAAGCGTACAAGTGAGCGAAGCATAACTGTGATCAAATTGGAGTTCTTCGGAATGATATAAAAAAAATTGTAAAAATCAATTCCGATCTAAATTTCCAATTCAGGGTAGAGTGTAACGTCGCCTTCGTCTCATCTTTTCCTATTATGCGTATCACAGTTCTTTAATCCTCATTTAATAAATAAAAAACATCCGAAGGCGAGTATACTTCGGGGTGGGCGAAATATGACTTTTGTTATAATGTTATAATGGGACCTGAATCGAATAAAAAAAGAATTATATGCAAATCGGTTAAGCTGTTTGGAAGTTTGGAAGTTAGGTATGCTACAAGAAAAAAAAAAAAAAACGCGTTGAACTTATTAGTAACACGGTACCACCGCGAAGCTTTCTTAAATCAAATAAAAAAAGAATTATTGAAATCGGGTAAACCGTTTGGAAGTTATGCTGGAACAAACATTTAAAAAAAAAAATCGCGGTCGAACTTATAACCTCCTCCTTTTTGAAGTCGGTTAAAAATGCAGGATATTTAGCTAGAACAAAATTATTTTCGGACAGTAAGGTAGTTGAACTAATGGGAAAATTACATGGCGATATGCTAAACCAAAATAAATTGCTGCTTAGCGGTGTAGATTTGAGAATCGTGTTGTCATTGGAGAGACCAGAATTCTACTTATTATCAAAAGATGATGAAAATGCTCCGAGAATTAAGATTTTAGAGGCGACAATGTATATGAATCATGTGACCGTTAATCCAAACATATTACTAGCGCATGAAACTGTTCTGCAGCGATCAAATGCTGTGTACCCGTATAAACGTGTCGAGGTGAAAAGCTATACTTTACCTGCAAACACATTTTCTCTATCCTTAGATAACGTCGTTATTGGTCAATTACCAAATCTTTTAATTTTTGGCATGGTGGATAATGATGCATATAACGGAAAGAGAACGAAGAATTCATTTTGCTTTAAGCATAACGATATTGCAAGAATTAATTTATCAGTGAATGTTGTGCAGGTGCCTAATCAGCCTTTAGAATTTGACTTTTCCAGTGCAAACCCAAAAAGCACAAGAGGTTATTTAACATTATTCATTATTTTGACCGGAATTCATTATTTTGACAACGGTCATCAAATGTCTAAAGATTTTTCGATAAGAGGTGTTTTTTGCTAGCGTTACAAACGATCACTCATACAACTCCACTTGTGCCAATCTCCTCAATCAAGGCACAGTGCGTATAGAGGGGATGTTTAAGAAGGCTTTAAAGACCGCTATAACCTGCATAGTCTACGCAGAATGTAACGCGACCTTAGAAATCGATAAGGACCGCAATGTATTCACCAGCTTCTGATAAGGTGGTTTTGAGAGAGAGAGAGAGAGAGAGAGAGAGAGAGAGAGAGAGAGACAGAGAGACAGAGCGTGTACATGTAACGTCACAGACTCTCGAGCCAAACTGGCCTAATACCTATCTAGATGAATAAAGCATGTCTAAACAGACTTATAAAAAGTATATATATATAAGTTCTGTTCCACATGTAAATATAAGTTGATTTTGTCACCTCGTGTTGAGATGAGTTGTTTAATAAACGTCGCGTACTTCTATGGGGGTTGCCTAACCTTCTTGAAAAAAGTCTATTTCGCGGGATTCACAAGACAAAATAAATTGTTCACAAAGGAGATAACCTTCAAATATCCTACGAGTGCCCCCGGGTGTGTTGACCAGGCAAATAAATTTGCAAACATCGAACTTAGGCGTATAGATGAAGATCTCATAAAAACCTTGGCAAAATTTACCACAATCTTCGTTAGCGATGCCACAACCAAAGAATTTATAAATAACTATGTTACTTCTTACACCAAGGTTATTGACTTAGATTCAATAACCCCGGCAACTGTACAAGAATGAACAAGAACGAATTTGCAAAATCATTAGCATCAAATCCTACAACAAGGAGATTCTTTAAAGGTGTATTCCCGTGTAATCGTCTGCCATACAATTTAAAAAAAACCGGCATGTATTATAGCCAATACAGACCCTGCGCGTAAAGGCGGTACTCATTGGGTTGCATTTTATTTCCCAAGCAAAGGGCCCCCAGAGTACTTTGACTCGTATGGTAAATATCCCACTACTACATTTTTTCATCACTTTTTAACTACTAAAGCAAACGTTTTTGTAAGTAATAATAAACGGCTGCAAAGTGCATTTTCATCCACGTGCGGTCATTATTGCTGCGTATATCTATATTTTCGATGCAAGGGGAAAAGTTTAAAGCAGTTCTTGAAGCAATTTTCCCAACACGATTTTAAATTAAACGACAATAAAGTTGTAAATTTATATCACAATATATACACAAAACAGCGTTTGCAATCTGGTGGGGAGTACTACAACCAGTTATATACAGCGGAGAGTAAGGGTATAAATACGCCAGAATAGTGAAACTGCGCTTAGTTCAAACCTGGGGTTTAAAATGGAGCTAGCATATAACGGCAAAAAGCATAAAATGATCTTGTGTAACGAAAAAGTTGAAGTGACAGTGCCGAAAAAACTTAAAAAATTAAAGAATGTCCGCAAGCGAGACAAAAAGGAATCATTAGTCCCGGGTGAAAATTTACTTCTGAGCTACACATACTTTCTAAACTATTACCATAATCGGAAAATCACCATTGGATTTGACAAGTACACGTTTCAAGCAAAGATAGTTTTCCATCGTCATGGTCGTTTTCCTGTGTCAGCATCTTACTCTGGATGGCTGGCTGTTCACAAACATCTAACAACCTTAAAAGCCGATCTGTACACAGATACGATTCCTGCAAACCAAGAGGCATCACTCGTCGAATACACCATCCCTGTCGAAATATGTGCCGTTAAGCTGACTTTAGGCGAGCTGTACAAATTATTTGAACTGTTGGGTTTTTTATATATGGTTATGTACCACAACAACAACATGGCGTTGAAGAATATTTTAGACTTTATTGTGAAAAATGTAAAAGCAAAAATGTATCCTTTTTGTCAAACGACGACTTTTTCATACCATCTAGAGCTTCCTATGTTCATTTAAATTACTCTAGATGTAATAAAACTATTTTAAATAAAGACACAAAAAGTTGTTTGTATTCATATAATTTTATTGATCAACATATAAAGGTTGATATTAATACAATTTTGTTGAGCACAGCGATGGTTGGAAGTATTCTTATGAATTTCGCACGGGACTTGGAATTTTTGCAGTTCACCTAAACTCGGGCTTGAGTTTAATTGTAGAATCTCTGCGGCCGGGATGTATTTTCTGATGAACGACGCTTTTGCCTCGCCTTTCACATATATTGCCGCATTTTCAAATATTGAAAAAACTTGTTGTAAATTATTGTAGGGTACATCGCCACCACACCAATGTAAATTGTTTATATTCTCCACATCGTACTGGTTCTGTTTCCGTGCTTTCATTGATAACTCCTGGTAGGGGAAAGGCGGCATAAAATAACATACCTTTGGAGATATGGTTCCAAAGGTGAGAACTGCAACCTCCTTAGCAAAGTACTGCCCATTGTTACCACAAACAAACTGTATATCCACAATATACTTGCCATCGCAACTGTTGAGATCAAATGAGTCGTGTGTGTCTTTACTGAAATATATATATATATAATATATATATATATATATATATTATATATATGTTATATATGTATATGTGTATGTGTATGCTTTATACTGGTGTACAGCTATTTTTAGTGTGTTATAGACCACGTTTTAAAAACTCTAATACTAATTGTCTTATTATTCCTAGGATCTATAATATACCTAGTATAAATGTCTTATGTATCTACAAATTACAATTACAAAATTCAAAAACTACAAGATACACGATCTAAAAAATCTTAAATATAATAAATGTTTAACAAATATACCTTATAATGGGGGTATCATTAATAGTTAACAACGCTTTCTTTTGAACCCATATGGGTAAGAAAAGAAATCATGAGTTACAACTCTTTTATCAAACGTAAATGACAAATGTTTTTTCTCCATTGAAGATACAATTACTCCCGGGGTGCTTTCGCTTGATTTTTTTCTCATTTTTTACACAAACATTATTTTGAAAAGTTTCGTCGGTAACCATTGATTTCAAACACTCAAAATTGACAATTTTAGAATTTTGAAAGTTCATCGTAATACCTTTACATTTGGTAATGTACTCTGCACCTTTTTCTGTTTCAACTTTAAGACTATAGGTTTTAGGGCCTGTGCTTAAAAATTCTGAAATGAAGGCACTAGATCCAAAACAGCCTATTTCGTCTGTTAAGTCGCCCAAAAAGTCGGAAATTGTAAAAGATATTGATCTGTCTTTGTTATCAACAAATATAACGCTATCTGTGTCACAATATAAAATATTTTTACCCACCTTTTCTAAAACCCCGTACAGTTTAAGTCTCGCAAATGCAGTTGTGTAGGCTGCAATAGGTATGTTAACGTGCGGCAACATATTTAAATTTTCCTGCAGATGTCTCCACGTTACCCACATGGTACTTTCATTAATCGCGTGTAAAGAACACATTTCGATACCCGGTGATTGCATAAAATCACAAAATTCTTTAAAATTATTAATGACTTTGGTGTAGGTTGTCATTTCTTTGCCCAAATTTACCCCATAATGAATTTAAACAAATTTTTGCTGTGTTACGATGCCCGGTGTTTTTGTGAACTTGTTTTTTATCTAAAATTATATCTTCTCTTTCCTCATAGGCTTTTAGGAAGTTATCTCTTGCCTCTTGGGTATTATAATTGCTACCCCAGCCGCTAGCCTCCTGTTTAATTTTTAGAAATGTGTTTACATACTCTGTAAATAGACCACCACTTTTGTCCACTGGGTCATATGTACGGTATAATCATACTTCCAAACTTCAAAGACTTTAGTAATCTTATAACCCTTTTTAACGGCTAAGGCAACTTCGGGGATAATCCAGGTACCGATAATTTGCCTCTCTTCTTCATTATGCTGGCAAGGGTTAATTTTATTTTCGTCTGCACATTTTTTACAAAGCGCAAAGTATAGTTTTAAGTTAGTTTTAAAAGGTAGCACGGGCAAAAATAAATCATTGATACAATTTCCGATAGTGCAGGTATGTCATCATTACGAAATATTTGTGGGTGTCCGATAGGGAAGGGTAAATATTTGTTAATATACGGATACAGAACTGTAAAGTCCAAATAACGAATTATTTCGTTTTCTTTTGCCACTTTGTGGTATAGTTTGAATACTTCGGTGCGTCCACCGAAAATAGCGCAGCGTGGGTTAAGCGGAATTGTAAAATGTGCGACAATATCATTTAATCTTTGATTTGTGTCAGGGTTGTCTTTAAGAAATTTATTAAATTCGCATTCCCAAATGTAAACCAACTTATAGCCATGCTTTTTGATTATCTGAATTCTTTTTATAGTGCTCTCATATCTCTGGTTAATAGTTTCTAACCTTTGAGCTGTACGATTTGCAAACTTGCGAACCTTAAAGCACTCATTGCAGCTATGATAAAAGCAGCCGAAAAATTCATACACTGCAGTGTTGGTTTCTGTAATAAAACCATCTACATACAAGCCACTTCTTTCCAACCGCACCTCACCTTTATTATTTAAAGAGACTATCGTGTGGTTAGTTTTCGTGTTTTCCCAAACAAGTCATTTGGCCGCAGCGAATGAACGATTTTTGAATTTAAAATAACGATTCTTGGGCATTATACCCAACACATTTTATTTTAAATAATTTTTTCGGAAAACTAGCATGCAGGCTGATGCTATTGTTAATGCTTCTACAAAAGGGTTTATTTGCGTTATGTCAAGAAACTCTTGCATAAATCGCGTGCAACCCTATCGCAAAATGTTAACGTCATTTATACAATATTTTAACATTTCTTCCCGGTTATTGAAAACCCCTTTGGACGCGGTGTTATACCACTTTTGAAACTCTTTTCTCTTATCTTATCTTATCTTATCTCGATTATTTTCATGGTTGTAAAACCATATAGCTCGGGTGGCGGGAAGCTGCCAATATAATCAATATTCGCGGTTGTGTTAAAGTAATAAGGATAATACCCTTTCACATGATCTTTAATATCAAACACCTCGGAAAACTTAGAAAGCGGTAGTGCCAGAAAATTTAATGAATCAATAAAGATTAAGTTATCACAAGTTAATTTCATTATTTTCATACCGTTCATTATTGGCTCTATTTTTAAATTTCTAGATAACAGTTCTGAAATTACAAAGTGTCCATCATATCCCTGCAGATTATGTGCAATGCACATTGTTTATTAAAGGGCGAAGCATAAAACAATAATCTACAAATTCTTTTACAACACACTTTTCGCCATTATATAAATATATGTGCTGTCTATCACCACAGATGTCACATTTCACTGTAACGTCTGGCCGATTGTAGCAGTTATAACACACCTGTTGAGCAACGATTAAATTAACAATATAGAGAAAGGTGTTTGCGGTACTATCGTACAAAGTATTCTGGGTACTTTCACAATCGAAAAATATTAGCAAGAATTTTTTATTTTTTTTACCCGTATAGGGTTTAATGTAACAGAGATGCTCCGGTGGAACAATTTTTGTGCAAATTTGACATAAATATTCATTGCATGTGTGACTGCTTAAGTGTCTCTTCGTAAGATTAAGAAATTTACCACATGACTTGCAAATTTTAAAGGTATCACAAACACTTTGGCCTTAATTTTATTATGTTGGTGGTTGGTAAAACAGATTTCCCCTCTGAATGTACGGTTGCAATTTTCACACCCTTGAACTTGTCAACAAACTTGCACGGTGGAGAGGAATCGCAATAGTTACATTTCATAGGGCATTTATGTAGCTTTTCTTGTGATAATTTATCACAAAACGAACAAGCATACTTTTTATTAAAAAAACCCGTCAATGATTTGATGACATAAAAGTGTTTTAATGCTTTTGAATAATTGAAATAAATCTTTTTATGAACACCGCTCTCATATGATAACTTGAATAAAACAGAGCTTGGGTTTTTCAAATCGTCAAATACAATAATTTGGTAATTTGTTAGCAATTTTTGAAATTTATAGAGGTCTTTTAAAGCACAGCCATTTTTACTCAGCTGCTGTGCTGATTTATCTAACTCCTGTAAAACGGAAAGGCCTTTTTGCCTATTAAAATTTTCCGAGACCATTTCAATGGCATAACATATATTTCGCGGAATACAATTAACGGAATTCTCCTTCCCAACATCTGTCACACTTGTTTTTCTAGCGAAAATCACGGTCTCCTCGCCAAATTTAGGATTAATTTTGCCGGCTGCAAAAGGGAAGTTAATTATATCTGCATTTAATTGCATGACTTCGTCGGAAAGAAAAACCGCATTGGATTGGTTTACATTGGAGATTAACTGTTACGAACAGGACTTTACAATAACTCACATTTATATATATCATTTGAATCATCAAATTAATTAAAAGAGATCGCGAATATTTTGATTATGCAAGTGACCACCCGCGGTACTTGCAAAAGAAATAAATTAAACAAAGCGCGGATGTTTTGAAATACCTATCCAAGTGATCATCCGAAGCACTTGCAGATAGATGAAATAGATTTATCGTAAGAAATATGATCCCAAGTGACCACCCAGGCACTTGAAGAGAAAAATTCATTAAACAAATCGCGGATGTTTTGTCAATGGATTCTTCAACCCATTGACAAAACATAGATTAGAAAATCATTTTCCCGAGGTATCAAAAAGAGCATCCTTAATAAAAGAGTTAGTTTCGGTCCAGAGCCCAAAAGTAGTGGCAACATTAAAAGTATATCCAGTTCGTAAAAAGCTCGAGTGAAAGTTAAGTTGAAATAATAGAAAGTTAAGTGGAGTTAAAATAACAAATAGTTAAGTGAACATTAATGTTAAAAAATAATAATAAATATATAAAAGTTAAAAAGTGTTTTTTTTAAAAACAAGAAAGTTAAATATTATAACTGGCGCAGCCGGAACGGATTTCTGAAGTGCAAAGTTTTAACATCTTCAAGGGAAGTGTAGAACTGTTCAGAAATTAATTGAAATTTAGTGTCTTCAAGGGAAGCACAATTAAAAGTAAACCTACAACCCCAAAGGGAAAAGTGTAGTTAATAGTGTCTTCAAGGGAAGCACAACTAAAAGTAAACCTACAACCCCAAAGGGAAAAGTGTAGTTCATAGTGTCTTCAAGGGAAGCACAATAAAATACAAATCAATCACTTATAATTATTAATAAATTAATCCACACAATTATAAAACAAACAAAACAAAAGTGCAGTGCAATCAACTGTAACTTGAGGAAACCACGGAAGTTCAGGACTGGAGGAATCAACGGGAATCTGGATTCAACCCAAAAGAAGGACGATATCAGAAGAGGAGCAACATAGACTGAATTAACAGCCACATTGACACAAAAGAGGTCATCACATCAATTTAAGGTCAGAAAGACAATTAGTTTTTTAAATTTTGAAATGAAATGAGTAAAAAGAATAAAAGTGAAAATACATTAGCACTAGAAAAGACATTAGCTGATCTGTTAGGTCAAATTCGTTTTGTTAAACAACAAACGAATCAAATTAGTAATATTTGTAATAATTTTTCAACAAACCCTATAATGGAAGAAAATATGGTAGGAGATGCGCAGGCACAGGTACCTGCACAGCAGAATCCACAAATCCTAGCTTTAAGTATTGATCCCTTGAAATATCTTGCAAATTTATCGGAGTTTCATGGTGACTATAAAGAACTACAAAATTTCATAGATTTAATTGACAAAATCCAACCAATTTTGGGAAGATACGATGAACTTTCACAGAGCATATTCTCTGATTACATTAAATCTAAATTAAGAGGTAAAGCCAGAGAAATAATAGAAATTAACGTACACATAACTTCTTGGGCAGATATGAGAAATGCTCTAATTCAGAATTTTGGTGATAGACTTACAATGGAAGAACTTTTTGATGAATTGCGTGCTATTAAATTCAAAACAACGAGTGTCGAGTTTTATAATGAAATTAAAAATATTTTACGACGACTTAATATAAAAACTAAGCAAGTTTTAACCGCGGGAACAGAAATAGCGAGTTATATTGAAATAAATAAATCTTCAGCACTCACAGTGTTTAAAAATAAAATACTTGAACCAATGCGTTCCATTCTGCATTGCAGAAACCCAGATAGTCTTGAAGAATGTATGAACGTTCTATATGAATGCGGGTATGCATACCATAACCCATCTCCAGTTAATCGAAATATGGGACAGCGAAGTAAGGAGTATCATCGAAATAATTACGGTCAAAATCAAACAAACAACAAATTACCGAATTACCAAAATGAATCGAATAAACCATTTCAGAGAAACACAAACAACAACGCGATGCAAAATACCACTCAACGACAAAATTCTAATTTTCGTAACCAGGTGAACAATAAAAATAATTGGCCTAATACGACAAATAATTACAGCTCAAGGTATGGTAACACTTTTAACGTACCAAACAATAGGACTAATAACAATAATAACTCCCCTAACCATTTTGGTAATAGATTTAATACAACATATTATCCTTCACAAAATTTCCGATACCAGAGTAACGAAAATAGACAAAACAAAATAGAACCTATGGAGGTAGATATGGTTGAAAATAAAACGTGTATTAAACCAGGAAATTTTCAGTCTCGGGCCTCAGCTACAAATTACCCTATATAATGGTATCTACAAAAACACATCCTTTAAAATTTATAATTGACACAGGGGCAACGCATTCAATAATTAACCCTAACTTGTGTCACCCAAAATGGAAAGTAAATGTGTCAAATCCCTTTAAGTTAAAAACCTTGAACCATATGATAGAGATCAACGAAAAAGTTAGCATACCACTATTTAAGGAAATAGGAAACCCATCCGACAAAGTCGAATTCCTTGTATGTAAATTTCATGATAAATTTGATGGAATTATCGGAAATAACATTTTATTTGAATTAGGAGCTATAATAGACTTTAAGAATAAAAAATTGATAACTAAAAACAAAGTAGCTAAATTGCATTTCGGAGTAAACAAAGAGGAGTCGCAAATGGACTCAGAAAAAATAGAAATGGAACTACCTGTTATACAAAAAAATGGTATGGGATATATAAAGGAACAGGAGAATAATTCCATATTAATCAAAGAAGGAATCTACAATATTGAAAATTTTAAAATACAGGCAAAAGTGGAAATAATTAAGGGAAATAATACGGAATTAGAAATATTACAGCCTTTAGAAGTGGAAAACGTTGACCGTCAAAATTATAATATTATTGAAGGAGGAGAAGATTCAAATGAACGGAAAGTTCTCGATCAATTGAGAATCGATCATTTAAATGAAGAAGAACGTAATGCGCTTCTAAAATTAATTGGAAAATTCACAGACATTTTCTATAGGGAGGAATCTGATCTGACGTGTACAGATATTATTAAACACAAAATAAGAACCAATAATAATATACCAATCCAAAGTAAGACTTATCGATATCCTTATGTGCATAAGGAAGAGGTTGAAAGACAAATCGAAGAAATGTTGCAGAAGAATATTATTCGACCCAGTGATTCACCATATTCGGCTCCTATATGGATAGTGCCAAAAAAAATCGATGCTAGTGGGAAAAGAAAGTGGAGACTTGTCATTGATTACCGCAAACTAAATGAGGTAACCATCGATGACAAGTACCCTATCCCAAATATGGATGAAATATTAGGAAAATTGGGTAATTGTCAATATTTTTCAACATTAGATTTGGCTAAAGGCTATCATCAAATAGAAATTGATGAACAGGACACATGCAAAACCGCTTTTAGTGTAGAAAATGGGCATTATGAGTTTTTAAGAATGCCATTTGGCTTAAAAACAGCCCCCGCGACGTTTCAACGTCTAATGAATCAGGTATTAAAGGAATTTATAAATAAAATATGTCTAGTCTATTTGGACGACATAATTGTGTTCTCAACTTCATTACAGGAGCACATGGACTCATTGAAGAAAATCTTCATGAAACTCAAGCAAGCTAATCTGTTGGTTCAAATGGATAAATCCGAATTTCTCAAGAGAGAAACGGAGTTTTTAGGGCATATTGTTACGAGCGAAGGTATTAAAACTAATCCGAAAAAAATACAATGTGTAAAGGATTTCCCGATACCAAAAACGTGTAAACAAATAAAACAATTTCTCGGACTCACGGGATATTATAGAAAATTCATTAGAGATTATTCAAAAATTGCGAAACCAATAACTAAATATCTTAAGAAAAATACGAAAATTGATCTGTCTGATCCAGAATATATTCGAAGTTTTGAGACCCTAAAAACATTATTGATCAGTGATCCAATATTACGTTATCCGAATCTAGAAAAAACTTTTACTTTAACAACAGATGCAAGTCAATACGCCTTGGGAGCAGTTTTGTCCCAAGATAATCATCCCGTATGTTATGCGAGCCGTACACTAAATGAGCATGAAGTAAACTATAGCACAATCGAAAAGGAATTGCTAGCTATAGTATGGGCGACAAAATATTTTAGACCATACTTGTTTGGCAGGAAATTCGTCATAGAAACTGACCACAAACCACTCACATGGCTCTTTTCGGTAAAGGAACCTAATTCCAAATTGGTACGATGGAGGCTTAAATTATCAGAATATGATTATACAATAATATACAAAAAAGGGAGGAAAAATGGAAATGCTGATGCTCTCTCCAGAATGGATCAAATAGAAATAAATTTAGCCAACGAAATTCCAAATATTCCTCTAAGTGAATCTGTCTTAAATATCTTCAAAACTCAGATAATACTAAATAAAACTAATACCGGCTCTCTGAGGATTAGAAAACGAAAAATATTTAATAAAAACAGAACCACAATTCATATGAAAACAATGGATGAGCAAACAGCTATCGCGCTCTTGAAAGCACATTTCAACCCTGATGGTTTAAATGCTATTCTAGTAACTGAAGAGGAATTTCTTAAAACTTTGGTAACCACGTACTTTAAGCATTTTTCAAACAATAAAAAAATGAAATTAATACAATGTAAGACAGTTCTTGAAGATATTACAGATGAGAATTTATTAGCAGAATTAATAAGATTAGAACACTTAAAAAACAATCATCGCGGAATCGAAGAGGTATACAAGGAGCTCAAATTAAAATATTATAATCCAAAATTAAGGGAGCGAATCACCCAATTTATTAATAACTGTGAGATATGTAACTGCGAAAAATATGATCGCAAACCACCAAAACCTTTATTTAAAATTACAGAAACCCCTAGCGAACCTAAACAAATAATTCATGTGGATGTTTTTTATAGTTTAGAAAAGCAACTATTTTTAACAATTATAGACTGTTTTACAAAACACGCTTGCGCATTCAAAATATTAGGTAGATCATGGCCGGAGTTTAAAAAAGCATTAAGCTACTATTTCGCACAATTTGGAAATGTAAAGAAAATCATTGTTGATAACGAACTAGGATTCAAGGCCATACCATTAAGGGAATATTTGAATAATCTTAATATAGAAGTTCATTTTACGTCCAACAGCAACCATACGTCGAATGCTGATATTGAAAGACTTCATAATACATTAAATGAACATATTAGATTGCTAAAGCACGATGCAGAAAGAAATCAGGGTACAGTCGAGGAAAAGATTCTTCGTATAGTATCATTCTACAATAATACAATCCACTCCACTATAGGAAGAAAACCGATTGATTTCGTGAATGGGAATATACATCGAAATGAATATCCAGAGATTTTTGAAAAAATAAAAAAGAAGAAGGAATATACCATTGAAAAAAAAAATAAAAATAGAATTGATAATGTTATAGAATCCGGGAAAAATTTTATAAAAGAAATCAGGGGCGGCAAAAATCATGCTAAGTTCAGAAAAATTAACGCTGAAAAAATTGATGACGATCACATCGTAGATACAAAGAACCAGCTTAAATACTATAAAAAACATGTTAAGTCCAAAAAGAAAAATCAAGATTATAATAATCCTACAATTAAAGTTAAGCAGAAACAAAACTCTAATTAGTTTAATATTTTCAGGAATTTAAAAAATTAAGAAATCAGAGAAAAGAGAGAAGAATGACTAAATTCGGGATTCTACTTTTGGTAATAATATCAACAATATGCGGATTTCGTATATCAGCTCAAGAAATTTGGATTCACGATTTTAATAATAACAATGGGTATATAACATTGGAATTGGGAAAAGTAAAAATAATAGAGGACTATCATAAAATATTGCATATAATAAATTTCACACAAATAGAAGAATCAAAAGACATTATAAGGTTAAATTTGGAAATTCTTAAACCTGATGAAGTATTAATTGGACCAATGTACTATTCGGTTAATCAAAGTTTTAATCTACTAGAAGAAAAACTGAAGAATATTAAACCACATCCAAGACAGAAACGAGGCTTCTTCGATATAGTAGGAAAAAGTTTGAAATATATTACAGGAATAATGGACCACGATGATGAGGTAGAAATTAAAGAAAGATTAGATAAACTCTATAACAGTAACGGACAACTAATTGATCAAAGCAACAAACAAATATCAATCAATAGACAACTAATCGATCAAATAAAAAATATTACAAATTACATTAATGGTCAACAAATTTTAGTAGGTCAATATCTAGGAAATTTCACAAAAGAAATTAGGAACAAAATGTCAACTTTGGAAAGTGAACTTCGACTAATTCAATGCCTTTTTCATATAAATCAGGATATATTGCTTTTAAAAAACCATTTAGATGATATCGAACAAGTAATTTTCTCTAGTAAATTAGGTATATTATCCAGAAACATATTAAACACTCAAGAATTTAAATTAATCCCGAATATTGAGACTTATCAGAATATTAAAATAATTGTAACAGAATATAAGAATACGATTGTAATCATATTATTAATTCCTCGTTTCACTAACACGCAATTTTCAAAGATTCTCATAGAACCTATTCCTGATTTGGAAAATAAAACGTTGGATTTGTCAATTACTGAAATCTTGAAAGATGAGTTTAATAAAGTTTATGAATACCCTGTAAAAGATAGTCTTAAAAAGAATTTGATTTTAATTTCCGATGAATGTGTTAATAACATAATAAATTTAAAAGAAGCAACATGCAATAAAAAATTCACATATAAAAAAGAAATTAAAGAAATTAACAAAGGCATCATTATAACAAAGAACTATGAAAAAAGTAAGTTAATACACAATTGTAACAAAGATAATATTGTAATAAAAGGGAATTATTTAATCAAGTTTAAAAATTGTAAGATTACGGTAGACAATAAGAAATTTGAAAATTTTGAACAAGTCATTCATGATAAAATAATAATGCCTAATTTTGTCACCAAAACAAAAGAAAAAGAAGTTCGAAAGGAACTAAATATGAATGATTTATATTTAGAGAATATTATTAATAGAGAGTTAATCGAAAAGCAAAACATTAATAACCATAAATATAATATAACTAGTGTAGTTATAAATATATTGATTATTTTAGGATTATTTTTGTTCATTTTAATTAAAATGTATAAAACAATATCTGGAAAAAAATATATAGTTGAAAATAATAGTACCGATAATACCGATAACATAGTTGGTTCGTCGGAGCCTCACTCTTAGGATGGGCGTGTTACGAACAGGACTTTACAATAACTCACATTTATATATATCATTTGAATCATCAAATTAATTAAAAGAGATCGCGAATATTTTGATTATGCAAGTGACCACCCGCGGTACTTGCAAAAGAAATAAATTAAACAAAGCGCGGATGTTTTGAAATACCTATCCAAGTGATCATCCGAAGCACTTGCAGATAGATGAAATAGATTTATCGTAAGAAATATGATCCCAAGTGACCACCCAGGCACTTGAAGAGAAAAATTCATTAAACAAATCGCGGATGTTTTGTCAATGGATTCTTCAACCCATTGACAAAACATAGATTAGAAAATCATTTTCCCGAGGTATCAAAAAGAGCATCCTTAATAAAAGAGTTAGTTTCGGTCCAGAGCCCAAAAGTAGTGGCAACATTAAAAGTATATCCAGTTCGTAAAAAGCTCGAGTGAAAGTTAAGTTGAAATAATAGAAAGTTAAGTGGAGTTAAAATAACAAATAGTTAAGTGAACATTAATGTTAAAAAATAATAATAAATATATAAAAGTTAAAAAGTGTTTTTTTTAAAAACAAGAAAGTTAAATATTATAACTATTAACCCGATAATATACTCTCCCGATAAATTTTTAACGGGCTTAAGGCTTGACCATATGGGCTTCACGTGTGGTGAATTAGGTAGCGAAATTGAAAAACTCATTTTGCTACCATCCACAGAATTTTTGACCACTTCTTTAATCACATCGTCAAGCGCCTGTTTTAATATTTCAACAGGACTCTCACTACCGCTATCAAATTCTCTCAATTGAAATACTAATTTAACACCTTCCACATTAAACTTTTTAAAAAAAGATGTTTGTTTTGATAGCAGTTTAAAACCCTTGTTTCGAACACCGCTTGCGCCGCCACCATCCTGAATTATCACCACTTCACTGTTTTTGCCCCGTAGGGAAGTATTGTCACCAACTTCAACATTCCCACTATGACCTTGGTCATTACCAGGCACTTCGGTACCGTTTAAAAAATCAACAGCACTTTTAAGCACTTCATTTTTGAGGGGTACATTATGAGACATTGAAAAATTTGCAATCAATGTTAACAACGAAAACTTTTCTTCAATTGTGAAATTAACCCCATCTCTTTTCACAGTTGCTATACAAATTTTTAATGCAGTTAAAAATATGTCCACATTTTGCGAAAGCGCGCTCTTTAAATGATTAATTATACCCCTTGCAGACATTTTTAAAATGTATAAGATAAATTAAATTTAACTTTACTTTTTCCCGCTTAAGACTATACGCTTATTCTTGTACCATTCGTCGAAATCCACTGTCTCCTGCGACGCCCACTCCTCAGCAGTTCTTTCACGCATAATATAGCTCCACCCTTCCACAACCCTTTTGGCCTCTTCTTTAGTTTGGTTCCTTGTGACAGCTTTTTCTGTTAGAAAACATTTCATTATTAGTTAAATTTACGTTTTTGTTTAAGTAAAAAATTTTGTTTTGAGTAAAAAGTATATTATTCAATTTGCGAGAATTTACCCATCCTTTTTAATTTTTCTAAATACACAAAAATGCAGACACAAGATGTTAAACAGTATCCACTTTTCTTTTTCTAAATACCCAAAAATACAGACACACGATATTAAACAGTATCCATTTTTCTTATTACTTGCGTAAAATCCTTGGAAGCCTGTCTCCGTACAGCCTTACTGTGCTCTTTTATACGCTTTTCACTTGGATGTAAATAGCATCCGACCGTCATCTAATATCGACTTACAGCAAAATTACAGTTGATTTACCAACTTTTAATCAATTCCACGATATAGGGCGGCGATTGCGTTAGCATTAGCCATAAATATGTCTTTACAAAATCAGGGTTTGGCTTAATTGCAAAATTAAAATGTCCGATAGGTACACATTACAACCTCACCACTTCCTGAGTATTACTTCTAACTCTAATCGCCGCCTATGCGCGTCCGCGTAGAAATCTTTCAATATCGCTTATCAGCCTGCAACAAAGTTGCAGCTGCTTTATGAATTTGCAATTAATGCCCAGCATATCAGCACCTGTATTTAGAATAATTGCATTACCAATAGCTATAAACTATAATATGTCTGTACAAAATCAGAATCTGGATTAATTGCAAAATTAATATGTCCGATAGGTACATATTACAACCTCATCACAGTAGTAAGTAGTATACCCCCCCATAAGGATACGTAAGAGTTAGGGAGAAAACATGAGAAAGCTCTCTCGCGGAGCTTTTCGATGGCGGATCGCGTCTTGGGCAAAGGAGCGCGGAATAAGTTTTCCAGGGCTTTAGGGCGGGGTTTAAAGCAGAGATGGGCAGGCCTATGCCTGCGGGCACTCCAGCTTTTAGAGCTTTGAATATGTACACGAGCAGCTTTCAAGTCGAGAGCGCATCATTCGGCCGCCGGCCGTCATGCGAGTAGGACTATGTTTCTTTGCACTTTGCTTTCAGGTACACTGTAAATTTGAAGTCATTTTGCCATGTGGCTTCACTTTTACATGACAGGTGACGTGTATAAAAAGCAGGAGAGAGCTTTGAAAAGCTTTCACACAATCACATTTTGAGACTGTGGTTGCATGCCCATCCCTGCTTTAGCAGTTTTGCCCTTAATTTTATTCTGAAGGTGATTAGTAAAACAGACCTCGCCTCTGAATGTGCGGTTGCAACTTTCACAGCCCCGAACTTTTTCAACAAACTGGCACGGTGGAAAGCTGTCACAATAAGAACATTTCACAGGGCATTTGTGTAACTTTTCATGTGATAATTTATCGCAAAAAGAACACGCATATTTTTTATTGAAAAAACCTGTTAATGATTTGATGACATAAAAGTGTCTTAATGTTTGTGAATAAAAGAAGCAAATTTTTTTATTCATTCCGTGCACATTTGATAACCTGAATATAATTGAGCTTGGATTTTTCAAATCCAATAATTTGGTAATTTGTTAAAAACTTTTGAAATTTGTAGAGATCATTTAGAATACAGCCATCTTTACCGGGCACGACGTTAGCATTTTTACACAGCTGTCGCGCTAATTTATCTAACGACCGTAAAGTAGAAAGCCCTTTTTGTTTATTAAAATTTCAATGGCATAACATATGCTCCGTGGAAAGCAATTTACGTCATTTACCTTCCCAACATCTATCACGCTTGTTTTTCTGGCTAAGACCGCGCTCTCCTCGACAAAGTTGGGGTTTATTTTACCACTAGCAAAAGGGAAGTTAACTATATCCGCATTTAATTGCATGACATCGTCAGAAAGAAAAATGGCATTGGATTGATTTACATTGGAAATTAGTCCGGTAATATATTCGCCCGATAAATTTTTAGCGGGCTTAAGACTTGACCATATGGGCTTAACGTGAGGCGAATCAGGCTGCGATATTGAAAAACTAATTTTGTTACCTTCCACAGAATTTGAGATCACTTCTTGAATCACATCGTCAAATGCCTTTTGTAATATTTCGACGGGGCTTTGATTAACTTTATTTACATCTTTCAACTGGAACACCAGTTTAACACCCTGCACATTGAACTTCTTAAAAAAAGAGGTTTGCTTGGACAGCAGTTTAAACCCCTTGTTCACACCATCACCCGGGCCCGCGCCACCACCACACTGGATTATATCTATTTCACCGGCTTTACCATGTAGGGGGGTACTTCCACTAGCCCCACAATCCAGAGTACAACTCTGCTCAACTTCGACCACCTCAGTGTCGTTTAAAAAATTTATTGCATTTTTAATTACTGCATTTGCGAGGGGCACATTATAACGAATTGAAAAATTTGTTAACAGCGATAACAATGCAAACTTTTCACTGTCAGAAAATTTAACACGATCTTTTTGCACCGTTCTAATGCAGATATCTAGCGCGGACAAAAAAATATGAACATTTAGAGAAAGCGCGCTCTTTAAATGAACAATAATATCCATTGCGGACATTTTTAAAAAAAGATTTTTATTTTTACTTACTACAAGTATTCGAAGCTTGGACCTTATCTTTACTTAATACTATTCTTTTATTATAGTACCACTCACTAAAATCTACGGTGTCCTGCTCCGCCCACTCTTCGGCTGTCTTCTTTTTGGTCAAGAACGTCCAAGCTTCTGCGTGGTGGTTAGCCTTCTTGCTGTTGGCTCTAGTAACCGCCTTTTCTATTGAAAAACGAAAAATTAATAATAGATATTATTTTAAAAACACAAATGACTGCAGTCATTTGTAAACCATGGCTACCAGTCAACAGTTTAATTGAAAAAATAAAAATTTAACGAACTTACCCATTCTTTTAAATATACGCCTTTTGGTGAATATAGCCGCTGGCTGCTACACACACGCACACACACTTGCTGGTGGCACACACTTTATTAACTTTTTATTTTGAGTTAGGGTTTTTAACCCAAACTTTAAACACCACTTTTTGAATGCTGCCAAAGACTGTGCCCGTACAATTTTATTCTTGGCTTTTATACAGTTTTAGCTTGGTAGGGAAATAGCACTCTCCCAGCTCCCACCATCTACCTGTTCAATAAAAGCCACGGTTTCGACGGCCTGATAATAAGGAATGTTTAAGTAGTTTCTTTAATGGAGCAATTCTGATACTGAACTGCCCTTAACATTAAAAATTTGCCCGCATCAATAAATTGTTAAATAAATAAAAGCCACGATTTCGACGACGGTCTGATAATTAATTAATCAACAATGTTTAAGCCGTCTTTTTTATGGAGAATTTCTGATTCTGAACGGCCCTTAACATTTAAAAATACCAACATCAATAAATTGTTAAATAAAAACTCGCGACATAATGTTTCTTAAAAATATAAGCTAAATGTAAAAATCTACATATGCGTTAATGGTGGCTTTAAATTTCACGATAAGTGCTTTACTGAATATTACACTCTTAGTTAAACCATCTTATAACATAATCCACGTTGAAAACCTCTTATAAGAATGCAACAAAGTTGCAGCTACCTAGTGAATTTGAAATCTCGATTTTACTGATTTTATCTCAACCATTCCCCACGAATAAATTAGACGGAATCCTCTTGTACGTGTAACGTAAAGTGCCAATTTATTTCCTTTATTAAATAAATCTAGGGTCACACAAATAATTTGTTTTAGGCCTTTTTGAAAGGCTGGCGTTTCAAAACAGTATAAAAGCCCCAGCCTTTTTCTTCGAACCTCAAAAACTTTTAGCCAGCTCTGAAGCAGCTAGGACCACAACTGTGGGTCTATCGTGTGACCGTGTAACGTGAAAATAACCAGCTATGAAGCAGGCAGGACCTAACCTGTAAATCAACCGTGTGCCCGTGTAACGTGTTAAAAAATGGTAAGTAAACATATTTTATTAATATTAGCTTACTAACTAACAGAAGTAGCTAATAGGAAATCTTATTTTACAGAATACATTTGAGCTGCTCCAGTCGATTTCCGGCCCGAGCTTTGATGCCATGGTGCCAATCACGGAGGTGGAAGTGGGGAAGGAGTACCCGATCAGGTGTTTCAAGCTGGTGAAGACTAAGTACGGGCTTCGGGTGACGACGCATTTAGAAAATAAGACATATATTTTTCTCCCGCCCCGATTTTCAGAAAAAATTAAAACACAGAAACAAATCGACGATTTGAACCAGCACGAAGGCCAGCATCTGGTCTATGGCGGTAAGGACGAGTCCAAAGGTGGATTCCTGGCGCTAAGTTTTTTCAAAAAAACTTAATTATCTATCAAATAATATTTAACCGCATTCTATAATTACGAATGCCCACAATAAAACAATAAACTAATATTTTCAAATAATTTATCTTTTATTCAAATAACCACATCCCATTTTTAATTTTTCTAGAACTAGCCCAACAACATTCTTCGACCCATTTCTCAACTCCGCATCATCGTCGTCGCTCGTCTCATCGGCAAAGTTCAAGCGCCTGCCCCGGCTTTATTGTTCACTTTCTATTAGCTATCCACCGTCACAGATTTTGCATCACCGAAAAGCTGCATACTTTGCATCCAATATTTCTTGCCCTTATCGGTGATCATGCCATTTAGAGGCTTTGTTTACTTTCCGCATCCACTGCCCATCGCAACATCGGCCACCACGTTTTTTTCTTTTACTTTTATCATCTTTGCGAACAGGTACATTTTTTGCTCCATTCTTTTTGGCCGGTTCTTGTGGGGTTTGCAGTGACGAAAACCGTGTGCGCGACCTGCCCACTGCATGCAGGTGACGAGAGTAGTAAAGCGCCCACCTCCGGTTTAAAATTCACGTTGAGGCGTAGGGACAGCAACAGTGGTAGCCCACCGGTGAGTTTTGTGCAGATAGCGCCCACCGCTGGTAAGTTCTGTGTGAGGTGGGAGCAGGAAAGACACGTCCTTGTCGCCCTTCATGAGTGGTGTGGAATCGAGTGCATGATTTTGTTAAGAAAATTGTGTTGATCGATGTAAAAAGACAGGGAATGAAGACTGGTTGTAAAGTGCAGAGCTATTTGCAGTTACTGGGTGCGAGGAGATCTGGTCGTTGTGAGAAATAGAAGAAAAGTGTGTGTAAAGCAAACGTGGTCACCGAGTATGCGCCGTGGTCATGATAGCAAGCGAGAAAAGTGGCTTGTGATCGTCACGCCACGTGCATATGATCGACGTAAACAAAGCGCGTCACGTGCATGGAGAACAAGAACAAGATTTGTCGAGCACATGGGCTTCGCAGCTAAAACATCCACAACAACCGGTCAAAAAGAATGCAGCAAAAAATGTGCCTGATCGCAAAGATGATAAGTGTAAAACAACAACGTGGTGGCCAATCTTGCGATGGGCACAGGATGCGGAAAGTAAACAAAGCCTGTAAATGGCATGATCACCGATCAGCGGGCAAGAGATGAAATGGGGTAAAAATGTTGTTGGGCAGGGTCATGGGAGAGTTGTGTGGTTATCTGAATAAAAGGCGAGTTAGATTAAAATGTTGTTTTTTATGTGGATTATTACACTAGGCATTTTACTCGTATAGTTATTAAATGTGATTCTTATTTGTAACGAATGCTTGGAATCTTTCATAATAAATGTTGCGCCTGTGTAATGGTTGTAGAACGCGACTTAAAGCTAAAGTGCACCTCAAAATGCGTACCTTAAATCTAAATCTATCCAAGGCATGAATTTCCCACGGTCCTTTACGGGCATTTTGGTAAGCGTAACTCCATACACATAAGTATTTAACAGCAGTCGGATTGTGGAAACGTACTTGCTTTTTCATATAGAATATAGTTTAACTACTTCTGAAAAAATATTCCAAAATGTGATAAATTTCGCAAGCCGTGCCGAAGGTGAGAAAAATGCCTGCAAGTGCTTTAAGTGCGTTCACACTATATTGTCGTACTTTTGACGGAGGTTCTTTTATTGTGGGCCTATCGTACAGCCCACACACGTCCTTTCCGTTAGCATATACACAGTTTGGTGAAAGTCGCTGATGTTCTGGCTCGATGTTTGAAGGTGAAGTAAACGCGTTCATTTCTAATGCGCAGAAATAACACTTTATATTATTGTTACGATTAGTGTAAAAAAACCCGCTTCTTGCAAAATTTTGACATTTACTAGTGTCAAGATTTTTTAAATTAACGAATGTCTTAAGGCGGTCGTATTCACTTTTCAAATTCAACATTTTAACTGACCGATGAACGCTTAGACAATGTCTTTAATACTTATCCAGGAATTATGCGCACTGGGGAAACCAAGCCATTTAACAAGAGCCTTGTTTGCGCGACGTTTTAAAACTTTTTCAACGAGATATAAATCGGGGTGTTTGACTGGTGTCAGCTCCTGGTCATAAAAACCTCCCTGTATTGTATTTTGTCGATAATCTCTCAGAATGTAAGTTACAGGATTTGTGTCTTTGACTTGATCTATTGTGAAGATTTCCGTTGACCAATTGGGCGTATAACCTTTCTCAAACACGTGTTTGTGCCTGCTTATACGAACAAAATCGCCAACTTTATACTTTGATGGTCCTTTGGAAGCGCGCTTCGGGTATTTATATGTTTTCAGATATAAACGTTTTTCGACTCTATGCGTTACGTCAATCGGGCGCATCTTTATGGTGCGATGAAATGATTTATTGTACTTATGTACAAGTGAGTCAAGCATTGTTAGCCACTGATAATTACCATTCATACTGAATTCTTTCCACATCATACCCTTTAATGTACGATTAAATCTTTCGACAATTGAAGCTTTCAACGCACTGAAGGTGGAATAATGGTTAATATCATGAGTATTCATTAGCCTACGGAATTGATTGTTGTAAAATTCCTTGCCATCATCTGTTTGTAAAAATCGGGGGTATCGTGACGACTTTTCAAATATATTTTCCATAGCCTTTGTAACCACAATTCCGCTCTTATTTTTGATCGGGGCAGCCCATGCGTATTTTGAAAAACAATCAATAACAGTCAGCAGGAAGCGAAAGTTTTGGTTTTCCGATGCAAATGCTGTCATATCTACAAGATCAGCTTGCCATAGATCGTCTATGCCTTTGATGGTCACTCGGCGACGTTTGAAATTCTTACGCGCGGGTCTGTGTAATTCGTTCACAACTTGTCTTCTACTCATCTTCAATAAAAATGTATAAATAGATCTCACAGATAAATACTGTTTATATACTAGCTTTATTAACAATGGTTGTGAAATTCAATCACCCGTTTACGATGATGGTTGCTGGGCCGTCAGGATGTGGAAAGACGACGTTTATAGAAAAACTTCTTGACAATAATATATCTTTGATTCGTCCACAAATAAAAAAGGTGCTGTGGTGTAATGCCGAAAAACAGGCGTTACCATCCAATGTATCGTGCAAAAATATCGAGTATATAAATTTTATACCTGAAGAATTCCCAAATGACGCAAACGTCCCAATATTAATTGTGCTGGATGATATGATGTTAAATGCTTTCTCTAAACAAATATGTGAGCTTTTTACAAAAGGTTCGCATCACCCGAATTTTTCAGTAATTCTTGTAACGCAAAATGTTTTCCATCAAGGGAAATTCTGCCGAGACATATCGTTAAATTGTAAATATTTATGTGTTTTCAAGAACCCTCGAGATAAGAGTCAATTTCATCACCTTGCGAAACAAATACACCCTGAAAATAGTTCCGAATTAATGAGAATATATAAAGAAATTACTCAAGTGCCGCACGGGTATTTATTGATTGACCTAACACAAGGTATTAACGAAGCACTAAGATTTCGATCTGATATATTTAATAAGAGGTACACAACGTGTTTTTGTTCATACGAAAATTTAAACAGCAATTATGGTGTCGAGAATGAAACGGTTAAAGGACAACAGGCATATGTTGTACACTCTTAAAACAGCTAAACCGTGTTTACGAAATGCAATATTAAAAAATGCTGACCCAGAAGTAATAAAGACCCTATGCGAGATTACGTACAATACTTTGAAAGGTAATCACACGCCTCGTGGAAAAATGTTCCGGCAACTTTGCAAGTATAAAAAGGATATGCGTAAATTAGTTCAAGCAAAACGTTCTGTGCCGAGACAGCGTAAAATATTAATACAGAGAGGTGGATTTTTGCCAGTCTTGCTAGGAAGTGTGCTTTCAGGAATAATTGGCACTTTAATCGAGAAATATGTACCGAAATAAATCTTTAAACAAAATGCTGCTTCTGTCACCAGAGGTGTATGAAAAACTGAAAAACGACTTGGAAGATACAGCAAATCAATCTTTATTTGATAAATCTATGAACAAAATTTTAAATAGCAAGCAATTATCTGATAAGGAAAAATGGTATAACTATCGGAACGAATTAATAAAATTTTTGAATTTAAAACGGAAACTTAAAGTTATTAGCACACCAAAGAAAGAAATATTTAACGTTAAACACGGCCCTGAAGTTGAACAAAAAAACCTACGAGATAATGCCACACAAACTAGATTTGTTTTTAAGGCGGACAAGGCCACACAAGTTGTACCTGAACCGATAGAAGTCGCACAACCACCACCAGAGCCTATAGAGGATTTTTTTGAAACACCATTCGATGAAGAAACAACCCCAAAACAATCTTTAACTCCTGACCGAAACAGACGTTTATCAGCCAGTGCCGCCGTTAAAAACTTTAAGCCATCGTCAAAAGAGAAAAGTAAAGAATATCGTGTTGTTACTGCAGACGATGGCATAACACAGATCACTATACCGGCAGATATGGACATTGATGAAGCTATCGGCCTTTTTGACCAGGATAAAGACGCAAGTTTTGCAAGCGTCCCCAAAAAGGATAAAAAATCGCAAAGCACATCGTCTATATTAAGACCTTCGCAATCTAACCCCAGACAGAATATTCTTGCATTCCCAGTAAGGAAAGTCCCAGTGCGACAAAGTAGCCGCTTAAAAACTCAAAAATCACAAACGAAAAGTGAAACAGACCAAGCTTGGGATAGACTTTAAACAGCGAAAAATAAAAAAATCTAGTTATGCCTGTCGATATTAAAGAAAGCAGTTTTTATGTGTGCCTGTTAAGCAACAATTCTAATCATGTTTACCCAGAGAATACTTTATCTGCATACACTAACCTGCTAAAGTACCCTTTAAAATTAACAAAAGATTGGGTGGTGGGAATTACTGAGATTTCCTTTAACTGTTACGATATTTCAAAACCACCTAAAAATAGATTAAAGAGAAGCATCGGTAATGGCGATCTTGGGCCTTCAAGAAAACAAATCAAGAGGAACACATCCGATATTAAATATTGCGGATTCTGGTACAGGAAAAAATTCTTTTTTTACTCGATAGAATATTTACGTAAAATAGAAATTCAGAAAGGCGTTGTTAAATTTTCCAGCTTCATATCAGATCTGAAAGAAATTCTCTCACAACCACATTATAAACCATATTTAAATGAATTAAGTGCACGAATTCTTGCTAGAATAAAGCGTGCAAGGGCAATTAATGACATAAACCGTGTCGAATACGAAAAAAATGATGGCGAGTTTTTAGTTCAGTTAGAGCTACATAATACGAATAAGTTAGCAGTTTTAAGGTCCGGTAAAATTTTCGACTCAATTGAACATTTTATTGAGGATTTGCTCGGTCAGAATGATATGAATATAAACGATTATGATGCATTGGTAAATATGGTGGAGAATATTTTAAAACCACGCAATGTTGAAGAAGGCGAAAAAGAGAATATAAAGTTTTATATTGATCTTAAAGATATCGGCGCAACCATAAAAATAAAAAAACCTTTACCCCCAAAATTGACATTAAATCAGTTTGGCAGTTTGTTAATCGCCAATTTAAAATTCGATAATGATAACATAAGCGATTATGAAAAAGAACAAAAACTTGGCATGGTTGAGGAACAAATAAAAAATATTTTTAAAAATTTGCATGCTAGTTCTATGGATGCAGAGCAAGGTGAGCCAGTGTTAAATCCCACTTCCGTTTTAAACATACCGTATGAGAAGACCGGTCAGGACTCAGGGTACATACAAAACCACGCCCGTGCCGTTTGAGAACCAATTTGGAGACCTTGAAGCATTTTTTTCACACATATTTGTACAAACACCGGTGGAAAAACGTAAACCTGATATTGTAAGTGAAGCTGTTAATGAGGGATTACAGAAAGCTGTGGATGAACAAATTAAAAACAAACCGGTAGCACAAGAAAAACGCTGCATCGAGGAAAAAGAAAATGATTTTAATATGATATATGTGTACACTGACATAATACAGCCAAGAATAATTGGGAATATGCACACAAGATTTCTTAAAGTTTTACCTCTGCTCACGAAAAATAATAATGTTTTGCGTTTTGAACACGTCGAATATTGCCCCGTTGAGAAAAGCTTCATTGAAAGTATTTCTATAAAGCTAACCAATGATCAAGGTGAATTGATTGACTTTGCACCAAGTTACATACCAACATATGTAATGCTTCATTTTTTAAAAACAGACTATAAATAAGGGGAAAAACATAGATATTTTGTATAGTCTTGCTGGGACAATAATACTCTAACCATAACTGTAAAAAAATTTCAACATGAACGCTTATTATACCCATTACTATATAAATCAAAGCGGGGGGTATTTAACAGACATTGGCGATTTATACAGAGCTCCAAACATTTACCAGCGCGGTAGGGGCATTGGAAGTTTCTTCAGCGGGTTATTTAGATATTTAAAGCCGTTTGTTAGCTCTGGAGTAAAAACGCTATCCAAACAGGCCCTTAAAACCGGAAAGGCAATATTGCAAGAAGTCGGCACCACTAATAAACCAATACAGCAAATAATCAAAGAGCAAGGAAAAGTCGCTGTACAGGATCTAACTCAGAAAGGTATAAATAAGATGTTTGGCGATATGGAGGGCTCAGGATTGTCGCGGAAACGCTTCCATATAAAAAGAGTAAACCCATTTACGAGCTTGCAATTGTCTGTTAAGCCCAAGCGTAAGAAGCGACATACATCGAAAAAAGGTAAAAGAAAAGCCGCAAAGAAAACGGCAACGACAACTAAACGTAGACGCCGTAAATCAAATAAACGCGTTTTGGATATTTTCGGAAAATAATAGCCCCCAAAAAAAAAAAAAAAAAAAAAAAAATGCCTTCATATAGTGAATGTATAAAATCGGAGCTGGATCTTTTTGCAACACCGCCCGTACAAAGTAATATTTTGAAGACGGAAGAAGTAGCCTACAAGCCAATTGCATCCTTGGACAATTCATCTGTACTAGAATTTGTATCGTTGGGACATGGCGACACTTACCGAGATTTATCCAGCGTATATTTACGCTTAAACCTTCAGCTAGTGAAAAATAAAGGGGGAAAAGAAGAATTGTATGATAAAGAAAAAAATAAAGATGAATTGTCTCCCGGAACGGTCAATAATATTATGCATTCACTGTTTCGTCGGTGCACCATTTACCTCAACGGCAAGCCAATCGCTCAAACGGATAACAATTATAATTATCGGGCATACATAGAAAACCTATTGAATTATGGCAACGATGCTGCGCTAACACATTTAGAATCTGTCGGATGGTATTTAGATAAAGAAAATATGGAGGTGGTTGAAGTTAATGAGGAAAATGCAGGATATTTAGCTAGAGCGAAATTATTTTCGGACAGTAAGGCAGTTGAACTAATGGGAAAATTGCATGGCGATATGCTAAACCAAAATAAATTGCTGCTTAGCGGTGTAGATTTGAGAATCGTGTTGTCATTGGAGAAACCAGAATTCTACTTATTATCAAAAGATGATGAAAATGCTCCGAGAATTAAGATTTTAGAGGCGACAATGTATATGAATCATGTGACAGTTAATCCCAACATATTACTAGCGCATGAAAGTGTTCTGCAGCGATCAAATGCTGTGTACCCGTATAAACGTGTCGAGGTGAAAAGCTATACTTTACCCGCAAACACATTTTCTCTATCTTTAGATAACGTCGTTATTGGTCAATTACCAAATCTTTTAATTTTTGGCATGGTGGATAATGATGCATATAACGGAAAGAGAACGAAGAATTCATTTTGTTTTAAACATAACGATATTGCAAGGATAAATTTATCAGTGAATGGTGTGCAGGTGCCTAATCAACCTTTAGAATTTGACTTTTCCAGTGCAAACCCCAAAAGCACCAGAGGTTATTTAACATTATTCAAAGGAACCGGCATCCATTATTTTGACAACGGTCATCAAATATCTAAAGATTTTTTCGATAAGGGGTGTTTTTTGCTTGCGTTTGATCTTACAAGCGACCATTCATACAACTCCACTTGTGCTAATCTTCTTAATCAGGGCACAGTACGCATAGAGGGAATGTTTAAAAAGGCTTTAAAGACCGCTATAACCTGCATAGTGTATGCGGAATATGACGCTACCTTAGAAATTGATAAGGACCGTAATGTATTCACCAGCTTCTGATGAGGTAGTTTTGAGAGAGAGAGAGAGAGGGCACATGTGACGTCACAGCCTGTCTGGCCAAACCGGCCCAATACCCTATCTGCCATATATCTAGAAGAATAAAGCGTGTGTACACTGACTTATAAAAAGTATATATATATAAGTTCTGACCCACAAGTAAATATAAGTTGATTTTGTCGTCCCGTGTCGAGATGAGCTGTTTAATAAATGTCGAGTACTTCCATGGGGGGTGCTTAACCTTTTTGAAAAAGGTGTATTTTGCGGGATTCACAGCACAAAATAAATTGTTCACAAAGGAGATAACCTTCAAATATCCTACGAGTGCCCCCGGGTGTGTTGACCAGGCAAATAAATTTGGAAACATCGAGCTTAGGCGTATAGATGAAGATCTGATAAAAACCTTGGCAAAATTTACCACAATCTTCGTTAGCGATGCCACAACCAAAGAATTTATAAATAACTATGTTACCTCTTACACCAAGGTTATTGACTTAGAGTCAACAACCCCGGCAGCTGTGCAAGAATGAACACGATCGAACTTGCAAAATCATTAGCATCAAATCCTACTACAAAGCGGTTCTTTAAAGGTGTATTCCCGTGTAATCGTCTGCCAGACAATATAAAAAAACCGGCATGTATTATAGCCAATACAGACCCTGCACATAAAGGCGGTGCTCATTGGGTAGCATTTTATTTCCCCAGCAAAGGCCCCCCAGAGTACTTTGACTCGTACGGTAAATACCCCGGCAATACATTTTTTCATCATTTTTTAACCACTAACGCAAAGGTTTTTGTAAGTAATAATAAACGGTTGCAAAGTGCATTTTCATCTACATGCGGTCATTATTGCTGTGTGTATTTATATTTTCGATGCAAAGGGAAAAGTTTGAAGCAATTCTTGAACCAATTTTCCCAAAATGATTTTAAATTAAATGACAATAAAATTGTGAATCTATATCACAATGTGTACACAAGAAATCGTTTGCAGTCTGGTGGGGATAACCGCAATCAGTTATGTACACCGGAGAATAAAGGTATAAAAACGATAGTTAGGTAAAGCTACGCTTTAGTTCAAACTTGTGGTTAAAATGGCATGTGCAAATAGCGGGAAAAAACAGAAAATAATATTGTGTAACGAAGAAATTGAAGTGGTTGTACCGAAAAAACTAAGGAAATTAAAGAATGTTCGGAAGCGTGACAAAAAGGAATCAGAGGTCCCCGGTGAAAACTTGCTGTTGAGCTACACATATTTTCTGGACTATTACCATAATCGAAAAATCACCATTGGTGTTGACAAGTACACGTTTCAAGCAAAGATAGTTTTTCATCGCCATGGCCGTTTTCCTGTATCAACTTCTTACTCAGGATGGCAGGCTGTTCACAAGCACCTAACAACCTTAAAATCCGAGCTGGACACAGACACTATGCCCGCTAATCAAGAGGAGCTGCTCGTGGAATACACCATCCCCGTCGAAATATCTGTCGTCAAGCTGACTTTAGGCGAGCTACACAGATTATTTGACCTGTTGGACTTCGTAAACATGGTTATGTATCACAACAACAACATAGCCGACGGCGTTGAAGAATATTTTAGACTTTATTGTGAAAAATGTAAAAGCAAAAATGTATCCTTTTTGTCAGGCGAAGACTTTTTTATACCGTCTAGAGCCTCCTATGTTCATTTAAACTACTCCAGATTATTTTATGAAATACCTTTCATTGTAGGACCTAATGTTTTTATATAATAAAAGTTTTTTAAATAAAGACACAAAAAGTTGTTTGTATTTATATAATTTTATTAATCAACATGTAAAGGTAGATATTAACACAATTTCGCACTGCACAGCGATGGTTGGCGGTATTCTTATGGATTTCACAGGGGGTTTGGAAATTTTGCAGTTCACACAATCTTGGGGCTGTGTTTAGTTGTACGATCTCTGCAGCCGGGATGTATTTTCTGATGAACGATGCTTTTGTCTCGCCTTTCACATATATTGTCGCAGTTTCAAATATTGAAAAAACTTGCGATAAATTATTGTAGGGTACATCACCTCCCCTCCAGTGTAAATTATTTATATTCTGCACATCATACCGGTTCTGTCTCCGAGCCTTCACTGATAGTTCCTGGTATGGATAAGGCGGCATAAAATGATGAACCTTTGGAGATATGGTTCCAAAGGTAAGTACTGCAACCTCCTTAGCAAAGTACTGCCCATTGTTACCAACAACAAACTGTATGTCCACAATATACTGCTGCATCACAACGGTGGTAATCAAATGAATCGTGTTTTATGTCTTTACTGTAATATATATATTAACATATACATTACATATGGATATGTATATGCGTGTGTGTCTGTGTGCGTGTGCGTGTGGGTATGTGTGTGTGTCACTATATCTTATTATTTCTAGTAGCTACAACATGTTATAAACGGTTTAGCACCCTACATTACAAAAATACACTTACAAAATTCTAAAGACTATAGAATAAATGATCTAAAAATCTTAAATAGTTAATTCACAAATATTAATTTACATTATAATGTGACTATCATTATTAAAGTTAACAGCGCTTTCTTTTGAAGCCATATGGATAAGAAGAAAAATCATGATTTACAACTCTTTTATCAAAAGTAAATGACAAATGTTTTTTCTCCGTTGAAGATACAATTACCCCCGGGTGCTTTCGTTTGATTTTTTTCTCATTTTTTACGCATACATTATTTTGAAAAGTTTCGTCGGTAACCATCGATTTCAAACACTCAAAATTGACAATTTTAGAATTTTGAAAATTCATCGTGATACCTTTACATTTGGTGATGTACTCTGGACCTTTCTCTGTCTCAACTTTAAGACTATAAGTTTTAGGGCCAGTGCTTACAAATTCTGAAATAAAGGCATTAGATCCAAAACATTCAATTTCGTCAGTTAAGTCGCCCAGAAAGTCGGAAATTGTAAAAGATATGGGACTGTCTTTGTTATCAACAAATATAATACTATCTGTGTCACAATATAAAATATTTTCACCTACTTTTTCTAAGGCCTCGTAAAGCTTAAGTCTCGCAAATGCTGTTGTGTAGGCGGCAACTGGTATGTTAACGTGTGGTAACACATTTAAATTTTCCAGTAGATATCTCCACGTTACCCATACGCAGTTTTCATTAATCGCATGTAAAGAACAAATTTCGATTCCGGGTGATTGTATAAAATCACAAAATTCTTTAAAATTATTAACGACTTCGGTGTAGGTTATGTCATTTCTTTGACCAAATTTACCCCATAAAGAATTTAAACAAATTTTTGCTGTGTTCCGACGGCCAGTGTTTTTCTGAATTTGTTCTTTATCCAAAACTATATTTTCTTTTTCCGCATAGGCTTTTAGGAAGTTATCTTTAGCCTCATCAGTAGTATAATTGCTACCCCAACCGCTAGCCTCTTGTTTAATTTTTAGAAATGTATTTACATACTCTGTAAATAGACCGCCATTTTTTCCCACCGGGTCATATACGGTATAATCATATTTCCAAACTTCAAAGACTTTTTTAATCTTATAGCCCTTTTTAACGGCTAAAACAACTTCAGGGATAATCCAGGTACCGATAATTTGTCTCTCATCTTCATTATGCTCGCAGGGGTTAATTTTATTTTCGTCTGCACATTTTTTACAAAGTGCAAAGTATAGTTTTAAGTTAGTTTTAAAGGGTAGTACGGGTAAAAATAAATCAGGTGGTGCTACAACGGAGCACTTAATAAAGCCGTGCATTGTTTCAATTTCCGATAGAGCAGGTATGTCATCATTTCGAAATATTTGTGGGTGTCCGATAGGGTAGGGTAAATATTTGTTAATATACGGATACAGACTTGTAAAGTCCAAATAACGAATTATTTCGCTTTCTTTTAACACCTTGTGATATAGTTTAAACACTTCGGTGCGCCCGCCAAAAATAGCGCTACGTGGGTTAAGCGGAATTGAAAAATATGCGACAATATCATTTAACCTCTGATTTATGTCAGGGTTTTGCTTAAGAAATTTATTAAATTCACATTCCCAAATGTAAATCAATTTATAACCATGTTGTTTGATAATCTGGATTCTTTGTATAGTACTCTCGTATCTCTGGTTAATAGTTTCTGCCCTTTGAGTTGTACGGTTTGTAAACTTTCGAACCTTAAAACAATCGTTGCAACCGTGATAAAAACAACCGAAGAATTCGTACACAGTGTTGGTCTCTGAAATAAAACCATCTACGTACAGACCGCCTCTTTCCAACTTCACCTCACCTTTGTTATTTAAAGAGACTATCGTGTGGTCAGTTTTCATGTTTTCCCAAACAAGCCATTTGGCCGCAGCTAATGAATGATTTTTGAATTTAAAATAACCATTCTTGGGCATTATGCCCAACACATTTTTCTCTAAATAATTTTTTCGGAAAACTAGCATACAGGCTGATGCTATTGTTAAAGCCTCCACAAAGGGATTTATTTGCGTTATGTCAAGAAACTCCTGCATAAATCGCGTACACCCCAATCGCAAAATGTTAACGTCATTTATACAATATTTTAATAACTCCACCTTGTTATTGAAAACCCCTTTGGAGGCGGCGTCATACCATTTTTGAAACTCTTTTCTCTCACTTATTTTCATGGTTGTGAAACCATATAGCTCAGGAGGTGGGAAACTGCCAATAAAATTAATATTTTCTGCTGTGTTAAAGTAAAAAGGGTAATACCCTTTCACATGATCTTTAATATCAAACACCTCGGGAAACTTAGAAAGAGGTAATGCCAGAAAATTTAATGAATCAATAAATGTTAAGTTTCCACATTTTAATTTCATTATCTTCATACCGTTCATTATTGGTTCTATTTTTAAATTTCTAGATAACAGTTCAGAAATCAGAAAGTGGCCGTCATATCCCTGCAGATTATGTGCAATGCAATACACATTGGTTATCAAAGGTCGAAGCCTCAAACAATAATCTACAAATTCTTTCACAACACACCTTTCCCCATTATTATATATAAAAATGTGTTCTCTATCACCACATATGTCACATTTCACTGTAATGTCTGACCGACTGTAGCAATTATAACACGCCTGTTGGGCAACAATTAAATTAACAATATGGCGGAAGGTGTTTTCAGTACTACCATACAAAGTATTCTGTGTACTTTCACAATCAAAAAATATTAACAGGAAATTTTTATTTTTCTTACCCGTGTAGGGTTTGATGTAACAGAGATGTTCCGGTGGGACAATTTTTGTGCAAATTTGACATAAATATTCATTGCATGTGTGACTGTTTAAATCTCTTCTCACAAGATTAAGAAATTTACCACATGCAACACAAATTTTAAAGGTATCGCAAACACTTTTGGTCTTTATTTTATTTTGAAGATGGTTGGTAAAACAGATTTCACCTCTGAATGTACGATTGCAATTTTCACAACCCTGAACTTGTTGAACAAACTTGCATGGTGGAGAGGTGTTACAATACGTACATTTCATCGGGCATTTATGCACCTTTTCTTGTGATAATTTGTCACAAAACGAACACACATACTTTTTATTAAAAAAACCTGTCAACGATTTGATGACATAAAAGTGTTTTAAAGTTTTTGAATAATAGAAATAAATCTTTTTATGAACACCGCTCTCATATGATAACTTGAATAAAACAGAGTTTGAGTTTTTCAAATCATCAAACACAATAATCTGGTAATTTGTTAGGAATTTTTGAAATTTATAGAGGTCTTTTAAAACACAGCCATTTTTACCCACCACTACACCTGCATTTTTGCACAGTTGTTGTGCTAATTTATCTAATTCCGGTAAAATAGAAAGACCTCTCTGCCTATTAAAATTTTCCGAGACCATTTCAACAGCATAACATATACTTCGCGGTAGACAATTTACATCATTCTCCTTCCCAACATCTATCACGCTTGTTTTTCTGGCTAAAACCGTGCTCTCCTCCACAAATTTAGGATTAATTTTACCGGCTGCGAAAGGAAAGTTAATTATATCTGCATTTAATTGCATAACTTCGTCGGAAAGAAAAACCGCATTGGACTGGTTTACACTGGCGATTAACCCGATAATATACTCTCCCGATAAATTTTTAATCGGTCTGAGACCTGACCATATGGGCTTTACGTGTGGTGAGCTGGGTAGCGAAATTAAAAAACTTATTTTACTACCATCCACAGAATTTTTAACGACTTCTTTAACCACATCGTCAAACGCCTGTTCCAATATTTCGACGGAGCTCTTACCACCGGTACCAAAATCTTTCAGTTGAAATACTAATTTAACGCCTTTCAAATTAAATTTCTTAAAAAAAGATGTCTGTTTTGATAACAGTTTAAAACACTTGTTTTGAACACCGTCTGCACCTCCACCAGCCTGAATTATTTCCACTTCACCAACAGTCCCCTGTTGTGGGGAGGTGCTGGTGCCTGCCACACAATCCAGAGTACAACTCTGAGCTATTTCAATCACCTCAGTATCGTTTAAAAAATTTAATGCGTTTTTGATCACTGTATTCGCGAGGGGTACATTATGTTGAATTGAAAAATTTGTAATCAATGATAACAACGAAAACTTTTCACTGTCAGAAAATTTGATGCGGTGTTTTCGCACCGTTCTAATGCAGATATCTAGCGCGGCCAAAAAGATATCCGCATTTAACGAAACCGAGCTCTTTAAATGTACAACAATAGCGCTTGCATTCATTTTAAAAAAACAGGGTTTTATTCTTCAGATGTCTTACACTTATTCTTATAAAAAACTATTCTCTTATTAAGAAACCACTCACTAAAATCCACTGTGTCCTGTTCCGCCCACTCTTTATCTGTCCTCGGTTTTGTTAAATAGGCCCAAGCCTCAGCCTCTGCCAGTTTCTTTGCTTTGGTGTCGGACCTCGTAACTGCTTTTTCTATTTAAAAAAAAAACAAAAAAAACAAAAATTAATTACAGATATTATTTTTATTTTATGCCTGCAGTCATGTGTAAACCATGACTTACCTGACTGGTAAAAGTCAGTTTAACATAATATAGAATAAAATTTGACGAACTTACCCATTCTTTTTTACTGCCACTTTTTACCAGAATAGTTGTTGCCTGGTATAGGGTGTACACACGTTTTCACTAAGTAAATGACCACTTGTCGAGCTTTTTAGAACGGGTGTGCTCACCCGAAGACTGTTTTCTTACAATTTCGTCCTGGCCTTTTATACAGTTTTAATAGAAGGAAAATAGCATACCCCACCATCTACCTGCTCAATAAAAACTACGGCATCGGCAACCCGATAATAAGATAACTTTAAATTTACCGATAATTATTTTACATTTTGAGCCATCCTGAATATTACATTTTTACCTAAGCGATTTTGTAGGTCTAAACCACGTCCAAGACCGATTATATCAGAACTGCAATAAAGTTGCACCTGACTTAAGAACATACAATTAGTTTACGACATAGCCACGATTGCCTTTAGAATAATTATGCTTGCAATAGCCATACATTTCCATGTGTCTTTACAAAGCCAGGATGTGGATTAATTGCAAAATTAAAATGACCGATAACTTGACATTACAGCCTTACGATTTCCTGAATATTACTTGTAGCCCTAATCACGGCCTATGTGCCTCCTCATAGAAATCCTGGAATATTAGTTGGCAACAAAGTTGCAGCTGCCTTAAGAACTTGTAATTAGTTTACGACAAAGCCACGATTACCTTTAGAATAATTGCGTTTGTAATAGCCATACATTTCATTGTATCTTTACAAGGCCAGGATGTGGATTAATTGCAAAAATAAAATGTCCGATAACTTGACATTACAACCTTACGATTTTCTGAATATTACTTCTAGCCCTAATCACGGCCTATGTGCGTCCTCATAGACATCCTGTAATATTAGTTGGCAACAAAGTTGCAGCTGCCTTAAGAACTTGTAATTAGTTTACGACATAGTAGCCGCTACGTTTAGAATAACTACAAATTAGATGAAGTATAGATATTTTGTTTTACAACCTTTTTGAAAGACTGGCATGGCAGAACAGTATAAAAGCCAAGACCCTTTCTAACGAATCTCAAAAAGTTTCAAGCAGTGCGACTAGAAGATAGTTAAAATTTCAACCCAGCAAAGCAAACAACCAGGTGGTGAAAAATGGTAAGAACAAAATTTAATAATTAGGTGTAAGATGTCTAACAAGGTTAATTTTTACAGAATACCTTTGAGCTACTCCAGACAATTTCCGGCCCCAGCTACGACACGATGGTGCCAATTACCGAGTTGGAAATCGGGAAGGAGTACCCGATCCGAGCCTTCAAACTGGTGAAGACAAAATATGGACTTCGGGTGACGACTCACCTGGAAAATAAAACATACATTTTTCTGCCGCCCAGATTCTCAGAAAAAATTAAAACTCAAAAGCAGATCGACGATCTAAACCAACACGAAGGTCTGTACTTGGTCTATGGCGGAAAGGACGACTCTAAGGGTGGGTTTCTAGCTTTAAGCTTTTTGAAAAAAAATTAAAATTGAAAATCATTTGTTTGAAATAATAATATAGAGGTGAAGACAATCATTCAAACTAATTGGTCTTTTATTTACATAGCCACATCCCGCCATCCTTTTTAATCTTGACCTAGCCCAACAACATTCTCCGCCCCATTTCTCAACGACGCATCATCGTTGCCCATGCGGCGGTCGTCTCGTGCTCATCAACCAAGTTCAAGCACCTGCTGCCACGCCGTTTTATTTCTCTTACCCCGATCGGTAATCGAACCATTTACAGGATTTGTTTACCGCGCATGGCCAGTGCCCATCGCAAGACCGGCCACCACGTTGTTGTTTTACACTTATCATCTTTGCGATCAGGCACATTTTTTGCTGCATTCTTTTTGACCGGTTGTTGTGGATGTTTTAGCTGCGAAGCCCATGTGCTCGACAAATCTTGTTCTTGTTCTCCATGCACGTGACGCGCTTTGTTTACGTCGATCATATGCACGTGGCGTGACGATCACAAGCCACTTTTCTCGCTTGCTATCATGACCACGGCGCATACTCGGTGACCACGTTTGCTTTACACACACTTTTCTTCTATTTCTCACAACGACCAGATCTCCTCGCACCCAGTAACTGCAAATAGCTCTGCACTTTACAACCAGTCTTCATTCCCTGTCTTTTTACATCGATCAACACAATTTTCTTAACAAAATCATGCACTCGATTCCACACCACTCATGAAGGGCAACAAGGACGTGTCTTTCCTGCTCCCACCTCACACAGAACTTACCAGCGGTGGGCGCTATCTGCACAAAACTCACCGGTGGGCTACCACTGTTGCTGTCCCTACGCCTCAACGTGAATTTTAAACCGGAGGTGGGCGCTTTACTACTCCTACGAGATAATGCCACACAAACTAGATTTGTTTTTAAGGCGGACAAGGCCACACAAGTTGTACCTGAACCTATAGAAGTCGCACAACCAACACCAGAGCCTATAGAGGATTTTTTTGAAACACCATTCGATGAAGAAACAACCCCAAAACAATCTTTAACTCCTGACCGAAACAGACGTTTATCAGCAAGTGCTGTCGTTAAAAACCTTAAGCCATCGTCAAAAGAGAAAAGTAAAGAATATCGTGTTGTTACTGCAGACGATGGCATAACACAGATCACTATACCGGCAGATATGGACATTGATGAAGCTATCGGCCTTTTTGACCAGGATAAAGATGCAAGTTTTGCAAGCGTCCCCAAAAAGGATAAAAAATCGCAAAGCACATCGTCTATATTAAGACCTTCGCAATCTAACCCCAGACAGAATATTCTTGCATTCCCAGTAAGGAAAGCCCCAGTGCGACAAAGTAGCCGCTTAAAAACTCAAAAATCACAAACAAGAAGTGAAACAGACCAAGCTTGGGATAGACTTTAAACAGCGAAAAATAAAAAATCTAGTTATGCCTGTCGATATTAAAGAAAGCAGTTTTTATGTGTGCCTGTTAAGCAACAATTCTAATCTCGTTTATCCAGAGAATACTTTATCTGCATACACTAACCTGCTAAAGTACCCTTTAAAATTAACAAAAGATTGGGTGGTGGGAATTACTGAGATTTCCTTTAACTGTTACGATATTTCAAAACCACCTAAAAATAGATTAAAGAGAAGCATCGGTAATGGTGATCTTTGACCTTCAAGAAAACAAATGAAGAGGAACACATCCGATATTAGATATTGCGGATTCATATACAGAAAAAAATTTTTATTTTACACGATAGAATATTTACGTAAAATAGAAATTCAGAAAGGCGTTGTTAAATTTTCCAGCTTCATAGCAGATCTGAAAGAAATTCTCTCACAACCACATTATAAAGCATATTTAAATGAATTAAGTGCACGAATTCTTGCTAGAATAAAACGTGCAAGGGCAATTAATGACATAAACCGTGTCGAATACGAAAAAAATGATGGCGAGTTTTTAGTTCAGTTAGAGCTACATAATACGAATAAGTTAGCAGTTTTAAGGTCCGGTAAAATTTTCGACTCAATTGAACATTTTATTGAGGATTTGCTCGGTCAGAATGATATGAATATAAACGATTATGATACATTGGTAAATATGGTGGAGAATATTTTAAAACCTCGCAATGTTGAAGAAGGCGAAAAAGAAATTATAAAGTTTTATATTGATCTTAAAGATATCGGCGCAACCATAAAAATAAAAAAACCTTTACCCCCAAAATTGACATTAAATCAGTTTGGCAGTTTGTTAATCGCCAATTTAAAATTCGATAATGATAGCTTAAGCGATGATGAAAAAGAACAAAAACTTGGCATGGTTGAGGAACAAATAAAAAATATTTTTAAAAATTTGCATGCTAGTTCTAAGGATGCAGAGCAAGGTGAGCCAGTGTTAAATCCCACTTCCGTTTTAAACATTCCGTATGAGAAGACCGGTCAGGGTACATACAAAACCACACCCGTGCCGTTTGAGTACCAATTTGGAGACCTTGAAACATTTTTTTCACACATATTTGTACAAACACCGGTGGAAAAACGTAAACCGGATATTGTAAGTGAAGCTGTTAATGAGGGATTACAGAAAGCTGTGGATGAACAAATTAAAAACAAACCGGTAGCACAAGAAAAACGCTGCATCGAGGAAAAAGAAAATGATTTTAATATGATATATGTGTACACTGACATAATACAGCCAAGAATAATTGGGAATATGCACACAAGATTTCTTAAAGTTTTACCTCTGCTCACGAAAAATAATAATGTTTTGCGTTTTGAACACGTCAAATATTGCCCCGTTGAGAAAAGTTTCATTGAAAGTATTTCTATAAAGCTAACCAATGATCAAGGTGAATTGATTGACTTTGCACCAAGTTACATACCAATATATGTAATGCTTCATTTTTTAAAAACAGACTATAAATAAGGGGAAAAACACAAATATTTTGTATAGTCTTACTGGGACAATAATACTCTAACCATAACTGTAAAAATTTCAACATGAACGCTTATTACACCCGTTACTATATAAATCAAAGCGGGGGGTATTTAACAGACATTGGCGATTTATACAGAGCTCCAAACATTTACCAGCGCGGTAGGGGCATTGGAAGTTTTTTCAGCGGGTTATTTAGATATTTAAAGCCGTTTGTTAGCTCTGGAGTAAAAACGCTATCCAAACAGGCCCTTAAAACTGGAAAAGCAATATTGCATGAAGTCGGCAGCACTAATAAACCAATACAGCAAATAATCAAAGAGCAAGGTAAATTCGCTGTACAGGATCTAACTCAGAAAGGTATAAATAAGAGGTTTGGTGAAATGGAAGGCTCAGGATTGTCGCGGAAACGATTCCATATAAAAAGAGCAAACCCATTTACGAGCTTGCAATTGTCTGTGAAACCCAAGCGTAAGAAGCGTCACACATCGAAAAAAGGTAAACGAAAAGCCGCAAAGAAAACGGCAACAACAACTAAACGTAGACGCCGTAAATCAAATAAACGCGTTTTGGATATTTTCGGAAAATAATAGCCCCCAAAAATGCCTTCATATAGTGAATGTATGAAATCGGAGCTGGATCTTTTTGCAGCACCACCTATACAAAGTAATATTTTGAAGACGGAAGAAGTAGCCTACAAGCCAATTGCCTCCTTGGACAATTCATCTGTACTAGAATTTGTATCGTTGGAACATGGCGACACTTACCGAGATTTATCCAGCGTATATTTTCGCTTAAACCTTCAGCTAGTGAAAAATAAAGGGGGAAAAGAAGAATTGTATAATAAAGAAAAAAATGAAGATGAATTGGTTCCCGGAACGGTCAATAATATTATGCATTCACTGTTTCGTCAGTGCACCATTTACCTCAACGGCAAACCAATCGCTCAAACGGATAACAATTATAATAATTATCGGGCATACATAGAAAACCTATTGAATTATGGCAACAATGCCGCGCTAACACATTTAGAATCTGTCGGATGGTATTTAGATAAAGAAAATATGGAAGTGGTTGAAATTAATGAGGAAAATACAGGATATTTAGCTAGAACGAAATTATTTTCGGACAGTAAGGCAGTTGAACTAATGGGAAAATTACATGGCGATATGCTAAACCAAAATAAATTGCTGCTTAGCGGTGTAGATTTGAGAATCGTGTTGTCATTGGAGAAACCAGAATTCTACTTATTATCAAAAGATGATGAAAATGCTCCGAGAATTAAGATTTTAGAGGCGACAATGTATATGAATCATGTGCCAGTTAATCCAAACATATTACTAGCGCATGAAACTGTTCTGCAGCGATCAAATGCTGTGTACCCGTATAAACGTGTCGAGGTGAAAAGCTATACTTTACCCGCAAACACATTTTCTTTATCTTTAGATAACGTTGTTATTGGTCAATTACCCAATCTTTTAATTATAACATGGTGGATAATGATGCATATAACGGAAAGAGAACGAAGAATTCATTTTGCTTTAAGCATAACGATATTGCAAGAATTAATTTTGAATGATCACCAATAGTTTTTGATGATCATGAATGATCACCAATAGTTTTTTATGATGTTCGCGATAGATGCAGTAACAAAAAAACCAAGGAACAAGAAAGAAAACACACGTTCAATTACACCTAATGTTTATTACACGCAAAAAGTTTTATTTAAACTAAATACATCCACGACTTGTGCAATTGTCAAAAGAATCAAATCAAGAAAAAAATAAAATCTCATCGAGTTGAGCTCCTCACGAGTTCTCGCCTACGAATGCCGCCTTCATTTTCTTTCGTCCTTCTGATCTTGCCTGCTTAGGATGGAGAAACAACTCATTCAAGGATTCGTACCTTTTTTCCGAGAAGAGAAAATTGTTGTTAATTTAAAATTTCATAAAGAATAATGATGTTTGCAACCCAACCAGATGTTGGGTTTTTCACGTTTTGTTCAGGACAGAAACATGATTAACAAGGCCGCAAAGAGAAGCGGCGCCAATATCTGGCGAACGAACTACCCTTGGGTTCGTTGCAGGCCATAAAATTGATTGCGAACACCAGAAATCTCCTTTGCATATGCGCAATTTGCCGCGAAAGGAATTTCTCAAGAATCCTTCTGACGGATCCGGGATCTGAGCTGCGTGATCGATCATGTTGGTGCACCAAGCATGAGATCAGGCACAACAAACTATGGAACCTCACACCCTGCCGGTGTGCAAGGCGCCGATCGAGCCAAAAAAAACGGACTGATTGTGAAGAATTGAACGTGGTTGTAATTCTTCTCAGACAAAGATTCCGAAGGTTTGAACAATTCGTAAACCTTCTCAAACAATTGGTTCAGTTGAGAGCTGACTATGATCGTTCGTTCTTGTTTCTTTCGTTTTGAAATTATCCAAGTCGCTCTATTCTACAAATTTATCAGTGAATGGTGTGCAGGTGCCTAATCAGCCTTTAGAATTTGACTTTTCCAGTGCAAACCCCAAAAGCACAAGAGGTTATTTAACATTATTCAAAGGAACCGGAATTCATTATTTTGACAACGGTCATCAAATATCTAAAGATTTTTTCGATAAGGGGTGTTTTTTGCTAGCGTTTGATCTTACAAGTGATCATTCATACAATTCCACTTGTGCTAATCTTCTTAATCAGGGCACAGTGCGGATAGAGGGAATGTTTAAAAAGGCTCAAAAAACGGCTATAACCTGCATAGTCTATGCAGAATACGACGCAACCTTGGAAATTGATAAGGATCGAAATGTATTCACCAGCTTCTGATAAGGTGGTTTTCAGAGAGAGAGTTAGTGAACGTGAACATGTAACACCACAGCCTGTCTGGCCAAACCACACTAATACCCTATCTGCCATATATCTAGATGAATAAAGCGTACCTACACCGACTTATAAAAAGTTTATATTATATAAGTTCTGAGCCACAAGTAAATATAAGTTGATTTTGTCACCTCGTGTTGAGATGAGTTGTTTAATAAACGTCGAGTACTTCCATGGGGGTTGCCTAACCTTCTTGAAAAAGTCTATTTCGCGGGATTCACAACACAAAATAAATTTTTCACAAAGGAGATAACCTTCAAATCTACGAGTGCCCCCGGGTGTGTTGACCAGGCAAATAAATTTGGAAACATCGAACTTAGGCGTATAGATGAAGATCTGATAAAAACCTTGGCAAAATTTACCACAATCTTCGTTAGCGACGCTACAACCAAAGAATGTATAAATAACTATGTTACTTCTTACACCAAGGTTATTGACTTAGAGACAACAACAACCCCGACATCCGAACAAGGATGAACACGATCGAACTTGCAAAATCATTAGCATCAAATCCTACAACAAGGAGATTCTTTAAAGGTGTATTCCCGTGTAACCGCCTGCCAAACAATATATAAAAACCGTCATGTATTATAGCCAATACAGACCCTGCACATAAAGACGGTACTCATTGGGTTGCATTTTATTTCCCCTGCAAAGGCCCCCCAGAGTACTTTGACTCGTACGGTAAATACCCCGACAATACATTTTTCCATCATTTTTTAACCACTAACGCAAATGTTTTTGTAAGTAATAATAAACGGCTGCAAAGTGCATTTTCATCTACGTGCGGTCATTATTGTTGTGTGTATTTATATTTTCGGTGCAAGGGGCAAAGTTTAAAGCAATTCTTGAAGCAATTTTCCCAACACGATTTTAAATTAAATGGCAATAAAATTGTGAATTTATATCACAATATATACTCAAGACAGTATTTACAGTCTGGTGGGGATTGCTATAACCAGCTATGTACATCTGAGAATAAGAGTATAAATACGCAAGAATGGTAAAACTGCGCTTAGTTCAAATCTGTGTTTTAAAATGGAGCTGCCATTTAACGGGCACCAAGATAAAGTGATATTGTGTAACCAAGAAGTTGAAGTGACAGTGCCGATAAAACGTAAAAAATTAAAGAATGTCCGGAAGCAAGACAAAAAGGCATCAAAGGTCCCAGGTGAAAATTTACTGTTGAGCTTTGACAAGTATACGTTTCAAGCAAAGATAGTTTTCCACCGTCATGGCCGTTTTCCGGTGTCAACTTCTTACTCTGGTTGGCAGGCAGTTCACAAACATCTAACTACCTTAAAAGCCGAGCTCGACACAGCCACGATGCCCGCTAACCAAGAGGAGCTACTTGTAGAATATACCATCCCCGTCGAGATATCTGCCGTTAAGCTGACTTTAGGCGAGCTGTACAAATTATTTGACCTGTTGGATTTTGTAAACATGATTATGTACCACAACAACAACATAGTCGAGGGTGTTGAAGAATATTTTAGGCTTTATTGTGAAAAGTGTAAAAGCAAAAATGTGGTCTTTTTGTCAAACGAAGACTTTTTTATACCATCTAGAACCTCTTATGTGCATTTAAATTACTCCAGATTGTTTTATGAAATACCTTTCATTGTAGGACCTAATATTTTTATATAATAAAATTTTTTAAATAATAATACAAAAAGTTGTTTGAATTCATATAATTTTATTGATTAACATATACATGCAGATATTAACACAATTTTGTAGAGCACACCGATGCATATGGTTGTAAGCATTCTTATGGATTTCGCAGGGGGCTTGGAAATTTTGCAGTTCACTCAATCTTGGTCTTGCGTTTAGTTGTATAATCTCCGTAGCCGGGATGTATTTTCTAATAAACGATGCTTTCGTTTCGCCTTTCACATATATTGACGCATTTTCAAATATTGAAAAAACTTTAAGTAAATTATTGTAGGCTATGTCGCCACCACTCCAATGTAAATTGTTTATATTCCGCACATCGTACTGGTTCTGTTCCCGTGCTTTCATTGATAACTCCTGGTATGGGTAAGGCGGCATGAAATGATAGACCTTTGGCAATATGGTACCAAAGGCAAGTACTGCAAGCTCCTTAATAAAGTACTGCCCATTGTTACCACAAACAAACTGGATATCCATAATATACTTGTCCATAGCAGCAGCTGCAATCGAATTAGTTGTGTTTGTATCTGTCTTTATATACAACTATATAACTATACAATATATAAATATATATATATATATATATATGTGTGTATATATTTGTTAGCGCATTAGTGACTGCGTAACCCTAATGATAATTGTCTACTGTGACGACATCTCGTACAATAATAATATTAAATTCTTACTGGCTATGTGATAATACATTTGAAATTTTTGATAACACATTTCGCTACATTAAATCCAATCTAAAAAAACTTTTAAATAGAAGTTTAACAAAATTTTCAAAATACCTTATAATAAAACTTATTAATAATTTCCGTTAAGCGCGCTTTCTTTTAAAGCCATAGGGGTAAGAAAAATAATCGTGTGTGACAACTCTTTTATCAAAAGTAAATGACAAATATTTAGTTTCCATTGCAGATGCAATTATTCCCGGGTGCTTTCGCTTGATTTTTTTCTCATTATTTACACATACATTATTTTGAAAAGTCTCGTCCGTAACCATTGATTTTAAACACTCAAAATTAACAATTTTAGAATTTTGAAAATTCATAGTAATACCTTTACATTTGGTAATGTACTCTGGGCCTTTTTCTGTCTCAACTTTAAGACTATAAGTTTTAGGCCCGGTGCTTACAAATTCTGATATAAAGGCATTAGATCCAAAACATTCAATTTCGTCAGTTAAGTCGCCCAAAAAGTCGGAAATTGTAAAAGATATGGGGCTGTCTTTGTTATCCACAAATATTACACTATCTGTGTCACAATATAAAATATTTTCGCCCACTTTTTCTAAAGTCTCGTAAAGCTTAAGTCTCGCAAATACAGTTGTGTAGGCGGCAATAGGTATGTTAACGTGGGGTAACATATTTAAATTTTCCTGTAGATGCTTCCACGTTACCCACATGGTGTTTTCATTAATCGCGTATAAAGAGCAAATTTCAATTCCCGGAGTTTGTATAAAATCACAAAATTCTTTGAAATTATTGATGACTTCGGTGTAGGTTATGTCATTTCTCTGGCCGAATTTACCCCATAATGAATTCAAACAAATTTTTGCTGTGTTACGACGACCAATGTTTTTCTGAATTTGATCTTTAGCCAAAATTATGTTTTTTTTTCCCTCATACGCCTTTAAGAAGTTATCTTTTTCCTCTTCAGTGATATACTTACTACCCCAACCGCTAGCCTCTTGTTTAATTTTTAAAAATGTATTAACATACTCTGTAAATAGACCGCCACTTTTTTCTGCCGGGTCATATACGGTATAATTATATTTCCAGACTTCAAAGATTTTTTTAACCTTATAACCCTTTTTAACGGCTAAAGCCAACTCGGGGATAATCCACGTACCGATAATTGGTTTTTCGTCTTCAGTATGCGTGCAGGGTGAGATTCTATTATCGTCAGCACATTTTTTACAAAGTGCAAAATACAGCTTTAAGTTAGTTTTAAATGGTAGCACGGGTAAAAATGAGTCTGTTGGGGCAACAACGGAACACTTAAAAAAAGCCGTGCATTGATACAATTTCCGATAGTGAAGGTATGTCATCATTTCGAAATATTTCTGGGTGTCCGATAGGGTAGGGCAAATATTTGTTAATATATGGGTATAGACTTGTAAAGTCCAAATAACGAATTATTTCTTTTTCATTTTTCACCTTGTGGTATAGTTTAAATACTTCAGTTCGCCCTCCGAAGACCGCACAGCGTGGGTTAAGCGGTATCGAAAAATTTGCTGCGATATTATTTAATCTTTCGTCTATGTCGGGGTTTTCTTTAAGAAACTTGTTAAATTCACACTCCCAAGTGTATACCAAATTATAGCCATGGTGTTTAATTATCTGAATTCTTTTTAAAGTGCTCTCATACCTTTGGTTAATAGTCTCTAACCTTTGATATGTACTATGTATAGGCTCGCGTACTTTAAAACAGTCACTGCAACCGTGATAAAAGCAACCGAAAAATTCATAAGCTGAGTTGGTTTCTGAAATAAAGCCGTCTACTTGCAAGCCACTTTTTGCCAACTTCACCTCACCTGTATTATTTGAAGAGATTATCGTGTAGCTAGTTTTCGTGTTTTCCCAAGCAAGCCATTTGGCTGCAGCTAATGAATGATTTTTGGATTTAAAATAGCCATTCATGGGCATTATGCCTAAAACATTTTTTTTTAAATAATTTTTCCGAAAAACTAGCATACACGCCGATGCTATAGTTAAAGAGTCAATAAAGGGGTTTATTTGCGTTATGTCGAGAAATTCTTGCATAAATCGTGAGCAGCCCAAACGTAAAATGTTGACATCGTTTATACAATATTTTAATATTTCTTCCCCGTTGTTGAAAACCCCTTTAGATGCAACTTTATACCATTGTTGAAACGCTTTTCTCTCGTTTATTTTCATGGTTGTAAAGCCATACAGTTCGGGTGGCGGGAAGCTACCAATATAATCAACATTCTCTGTTGTGTTAAAGTAATAAGGGTAATACCCTTTCACATGATCTTTAATATCAAACACCTCGGGAAACTTAGAGAGTGGTAATGCCAAAAAATTTAAAGAATCAATAAAGATTAAGTTATCACAAGTTAATTTCATTATTTTCATACCGTTCATTATCGGCTGTATTTTTAAATTTCTAGCCACAAGCTCGGTAATCAGAAAGTGGCCGTCATACCCCTGCAGATTATGAGCAATACAGTAAACACTGGTTATTAAAGGGTGAGGTCTCAAGCAATAATCTACAAATTCTTTCACAACATTCTTTTCACCATTATATTTAAATATGTGCTGCCTATCCCCACAAACGTCACATTTTACATTAATGTCTAGCCGTTCGTAACAATTATAACATGCCTGTTGCGCAACAATTAAGTTAACAATATGTAGGAAAGAACTTGTACTGATATCGTGCAAAGTATTCTGTGTACTTTCGCAATCAAAAAATATTAGCAAGAATTTTTTATCTTTCCTGCCGCTGTACGGTTTAATATAACAAAGATGTTCCGGTGGAACAATTTTTGAGCAAATTTGGCATAAATATTCGTTGCAAATATGGCTGTTTAAGTCTCTTTTCGTGAGATTGAGAAATTTACTACACGCTTTACAAATTTTAAAACTATCAGATACAGTTTTGCCCTTAATTTTATTCTGAAGGTGATTAGTAAAACAGACCTCGCCTCTGAATGTGCGGTTGCAACATTCACAACCCCGAACTTGTTCAACAAACTGACACGGTGGAAAGCTGTCACAATAAGAACATTTCACAGGGCATTTGTGTAACTTTTCATGGGATAATTTATCGCAAAAAGAACACGCATATTTTTTATTGAAAAAACCTGTTAATGATTTGATGACATAAAAGTGTCTTAATGTTTGTGAATAAAAGAAGCAAATTTTTTTATTCGTCCCGTGCATATTTGATAAACCTGAATATAATTGAGCTTGGATTTTTCAAATCGTCAAACACAATAATTTGGTAATTTGTTAAAAAATTTTGAAATTTGTAGAGATCATTTAAAACACAGCCATCTTTACCGGGCACGACGTTAGCATTTTTACATAGCTGTCGTGCTAATTTATCTAACGACCGTAAAGTAGAAAGCCCTTTTTGTTTATTAAAATTTCCGGAGACCATTTCAATGGCGTAACATATGCTCCGCGGAAGGCAATTTACGTCATTTTCCTTCCCAACATCTATCACGCTTGTTTTTCTGGCTAAGACCGCGCTCTCCTCGACAAAGTTGGGGTTTATTTTACCACCAGCAAAAGGGAAGTTAACTATATCCGCATTTAATTGCATGACATCGTCAGAAAGAAAAATGGCATTGGATTGATTCTCATTGGAAATTAGTCCGGTAATATATTCGCCCGATAAATTTTTAGCGGGCTTAAGACTTGACCATATGGGCTTAACGTGAGGCGAATCAGGCAGCGATATTGAAAAACTAATTTTGCTACCTTCCACAGAATTTGTGATCACTTCTTGAATCACATCGTCAAATGCCTTTTGTAATATTTCAACGGGGCTTTGATTAACTTTATTTACATCTTTCAACTGGAACACCAGTTTAACACCCTGCACATTGAACTTCTTAAAAAAAGAGGTTTGCGTGGACAGCAGTTTAAACGCCTTGTTCACACCATCACCCGGGCCCGCGCCACCCCCACACTGGATTATTCCTATTTCACCGGCTTTACCATGTAGGGGGGTACTTCCACTAGCCCCACAATCCAGAGTACAACTCTGCTCAACTTCGACCACCTCAGTGTCGTTTAACAAATTTATTGCATTTTTAATTACTGCATTTGCGAGGGGCACATTATAACGAATTGAAAAATTTGTTATCAGCGATAACAATGCAAACTTTTCACTGTCAGAAAATTTAACACGATCTTTTTGCACCGTTCTAATGCAGATATCTAGCGCGGACAAAAAGATATCAACATTTACAGAAAGCGCGCTCTTTAAATGAACAATAATATCCGTTGCGGACATTTTTAAAAAAAGATTTTTATTTTTACTTACTACAAGTATTCGAAGCTTGGACCTTATCTTTACTTAATACTATTCTTTTATTATAGTACAACTCGGCTGTCCTCTTTTTGGTCAAGAACGTCCAAGCTTCTGCCTGGTGGTTAGCCTTCTTGCTGTTGGCTCTAGTAACCGCCTTTTCTATTGAAAAACGAAAAATTAATAACAGATATTATTTTAAAAACACAAATGACTGCAGTCATGTGTAAACCATGGCTACCAGTCAACAGTTTAAATGAAAAAATAAAAATTTAACGAACTTACCCATTCTTTTAAATATACGCCTTTTGGTGAATATAGCCGCTGGCTGCTACACACACGCACACACACTTGCTGGTGGCACACACTTTATTAACTTTTTATTTTGAGTTAGGGTTTTTAACCAAAACTTTAAACACCACTTTTTGAATGCTGCCAAAGACTGTGCCCGTACAATTTTATTCTTGGCTTTTATACAGTTTTAGCTTGGTAAGGAAATAGCACTCTTCCAGCTCCCACCAGCTACCTATTCAATAAAAGCCACGTTTTCGACGGCGTGATAATAAACAGTGTTTAAGTAGTTTCTTTAATAGAGCAATTCTGATTCTGAACAGCCCCTTACATTTAAAAATACCCACAACAATAAATTGTTAAATAAAAACTCGTGACATTTTATTAAAAGGTTAATATTGTTTCTTAAAAATAAAAGCTAAATGTAAAAATCTCCATATGCGTTAATGGTGGCTTTAAATTTCACGATAAGTGCTTTACTGAATATTACACGCTTAGTTAAACCTTTTATCAAATTGCAACGATGCGTCTGCATTGAAAATAAGCATAAAAATTAATATGCGCTTTTAGCAGCGTTGATATTACTTACGTTATATTTACGACAATGCAGCGACTGCATTAAGAATTCTTAGCTGCATTTCGGTAAAGAAATAAATGTTTCAAAATTTTTGTCTAAATTTAAAAATCAGCATTCACATTAATGGTAACTTTAAATTTCCTGATACGTGCGTTGCAGTTTTACGATATTACATTTTAACTTAAACCATTTTCTAGACCTAAACCACGGCAAAAGGAGGTTACCAGTTTGCAACAAAGTTGCAGTTTTTAATGAATTTGTAATGAATGCCATGCAATGGCAATAAACAATGATGTTAATATGTGCTTATAGTATTCTCGATATTACTGATTTTATCTCAACCATTCCCCACGAATAAATTAGACGGAATCCTCTTGTACGTGTAACGTAAAGTGCCAATTTATTTCCTTTATTAAATAAATCTAGGGTCACACAAATAATTTGTTTTAGGCCTTTTTGAAAGGCTAGCGGTTCAAAACAGTATAAAAGCCCCAGCCTTTTTTCGAACCTCAAAAACTTTTAGCCAGCTCTGAAGCAGCTAGGACCACAACTGTGAATCTATCGTGTGACCGTGTAACGTGAAATTAACCAGCTATGAAGCAGGCAGGACCTAACCTGTAAATCAACCGTGTGCCCGTGTAACGTGTTAAAAAATGGTAAGTAAAAATATTTTATTAATATTAGCTTACTAACTAACAGAAGTAGCTAATAGGAAATCTTATTTTACAGAATACATTTGAGCTGCTCCAGCCGATTTCTGGCCCGAGCTATGATGCCATGGTGCCAATCACGGAGTTGGAAGTGGGGAAGGAGTACCCGATCAGGTGTTTCAAGCTGGTGAAGACTAAGTACGGGCTTCGGGTGACGACGCATTTAGAAAATAAGACATATATTTTTCTCCCGCCCCGATTTTCAGAAAAAATTAAAACACAGAAACAAATCGACGATTTGAACCAGCACGAAGGCCAGCATCTGGTCTATGGCGGTAAGGACGAGTCCAAAGGTGGATTCCTGGCGCTAAGTTTTTTCAAAAAAACTTAATTATCTATCAGATAATATTTAACCACATTCTATAATTACGAGTGCCCACAATAAGACAATAAAAATAATATATTCAAATAATTTATCTTTTATTCAAATAACCACATCCCATTTTTAATTTTTCTAGACCTAGCCCAACAACATTCTTCGACCCATTTCTCAACACCGCATCATCGTCGTCGTCGCACGTCTCCTCGGCAAAGTTCAAGCGCCTGCCCTGGCTTTATTGTTCACTTTCTATTACCCGGCCCATACACGACAAATTTTTTCCTCAAATTTTCTCTCCAAAAGTCCAATTTTGACCGTGTATGGTGTGGTTTGCGGATTTGACGAAAAGTTTGTGAAAATATCTAAATTTTTTGATATTCTATGGGCTGGACCAGTTTTATGAGGGGTTCACGGCTGAAAAGATGCTGAGGGTCATAAAATTTCAGAAAACATTTGACCGTATGTAGTCGACCAGCAAACCAGGTTTACAATCTGTTTTGAGGAAAAATTTTGTCGTGTATGGGCCGAGTTACATAGCTACCCACCGTCGCAGATTTTGCATCACCGAAAAGCTGCATGCTTTGCATCCAATATTTCTTGCCCCGACCGGCGATCATGCCATTTAGAGGCTTTTTTTACTTTCCGCCGCCCATCGCAACACCGGCCACCACGTTTTTTACTCTTATCATCTTTGCGAACAATTCCGCATCCACTACCTATCGCAACATTGGCCACCACGTTTTTTTTTTTACTCTTATCATCTTTGCGAACACGTACATTTTTTGCTCCATTCTTTTTGGCCGGTTCTTGTGGGGTTTGCAGTAACGAAAACCATGTGCGCGACCTGCCCGCTGCATGCAGGTGATGCGCTTTGTTTACATCCAGCACAAGCCACTCATCTCGCACGCTATCATGGCCACAGCACATACCTGATCGCCGCATTTCCTCACCCGGACTTTTTTGTTCTTTTTAACATGAAAGAGCCCAGCCACTACATCTCGTCGCACCAGGTGGAATTCATGCAACTCGCCAGCGAAACGTTTCAGAACCAGTCTTGGCACTCTGATCATTCGCAAAGATCACCACAATTCCTGCTTTTTCTGCATCTTCGCCCAACCAAAACAACAACAAAATCTTTCATTCAAAACCCTGCCACTCATGAAGTGCGACAAGGACGTGTCTTTCCTGTTCCCGCCACACACAAACCTTACCGCCGGTGGGTACAAGTCTGCACAAAACATCACCGGTGGGAGGCCACTATCCCTGTCCCTACGTCACAACGTGACTTTTATACGAGAGGTGGCTGTCTTACTACTGATATGGAAGGGTCAGGATTGTCGCGGAAACGCTTCCATATAAAAAGAGCAAACCTATTTAGAGCTTGCAATTGTCTGTTAAACCCAAGCGTAAGAAGCGTCATACATCGAAAAAAGGTAAACGAAGAACCGCAAAGAAAACGCAACGACAACTAAACGTAGACGCCGTAAATCAAATAAACGCGTTTTGGATATTTTCGGAAAATAATAAAGATTTTTTTCGATAAGGGGTGTTTTTTGCTAGCGTTACAAACGATCACTCATACAACTCCACTTGCGCCAATCTCCTCAATCAAGGCACAGTGCGTATAGAGGGCATGTTTAAGAAGGCTTTAAAGACCGCTATAACCTGCATAGTCTACGCAGAATATGACGCAACCTTAGAAATCGATAAGGACCGCAATGTATTCACCAGCTTCTGATAAGGTGGTTTTGAGAGAGAGAGAGAGAGAGAGAGAGAGAGAGAGAGAGAGAGAGAGAGAGAGAGAGAGAGACAGAGCGTGTACATGTAACGTCACAGACTCTCGAGCCAAACTGGCCTAATACCTATCTAGATGAATAAAGCATGTCTAAACAGACTTATAAAAAGTATATATATATAAGTTCTGTGCCACATGTAAATATAAGTTGATTTTGTCACCTCGTGTTGAGATGAGTTGTTTAATAAACGTCGAGGACATCCATGGGGGTTGCCTAACCTTCTTGAAAAAAGTCTATTTCGCGGGATTCACAACACAAAATAAATTGTTCACAAAGGAGATAACCTTCAAATATCCTACGAGTGCCCCCGGGTGTGTTGACCAGGCAAATAAATTTGGAAACATCGAACTTAGGCGTATAGATGAAGATCTCATAAAAACCTTGGCAAAATTTACCACAATCTTCGTTAGCGATGCCACAACCAAAGAATTTATATATAACTATGTTACTTCTTATACCAAGGTTATTGACTTAGATTCAATAACCCCAGCAGCTGTACAAGAATGAACAAGAACGAACTTGCAAAATCATTAGCATCAAATCCTACAACAAGGAGATTCTTTAAAGGTGTATTCCCGTGTAATCGTCTGCCATACAATATAAAAAAAACCGGCATGTATTATAGCCAATACAGACCCTGCGCGTAAAGGCGGTACTCATTGGGTTGCATTTTATTTCCCAAGCAAAGGGCCCCCAGAGTACTTTGACTCGTATGGTAAATATCCCACTAATACATTTTTTCATCACCTTTTAAGTACTAAAGCAAACGTTTTTGTAAGTAATAATAAACGGCTGCAAAGTGCATTTTCATCCACGTGCGGTCATTATTGCTGCGTATATCTATATTTTCGATGCAAGGGGAAAATTTAAAGCAGTTCTTGAAGCAATTTTCCCAACACGATTTTAAATTAAACGACAATAAAGTTGTAAATTTATATCACAATATATACACAAAACAGCGTTTGCAGTCTGGTGGGGAGTACTACAACCAGTTATATACAGCGGAGAGTAAGGGTATAAATACGCCAGAATAGTGAAACTGCGCTTAGTTCAAACCTGGGGTTTAAAATGGAGCTAGCATATAACGGCAAAAAGCATAAAATGATCTTGTGTAACGAAAAAGTTGAAGTGACAGTGCCGAAAAAACTTAAAAAATTAAAGAATGTCCGCAAGCGAGACAAAAAGGAATCAGTAGTCCCGGGTGAAAATTTACTTCTGAGCTACACATACTTTCTAGACTATTACCATAATCGGAAAATCACCATTGGATTTGACAAGTACACGTTTCAAGCAAAGATAGTTTTCCATCGTCATGGTCGTTTTCCTGTGTCAGCATCTTACTCTGGATGGCTGGCTGTTCACAAACATCTAACAACCTTAAAAGCCGATCTGTACACAGATACGATTCCTGCAAACCAAGAGGCATCACTCGTCGAATACACCATCCCTGTCGAAATATCTGCCGTTAAGCTGACTTTAGGCGAGCTGTACAAATTATTTGAACTGTTGGGTTTTTTATATATGGTTATGTACCACAACAACAACATGGCGTTGAAGAATATTTTAGACTTTATTGTGAAAAATGTAAAAGCAAAAATGTATCCTTTTTGTCAAAGACGACTTTTTCATACCATCTAGAGCTTCCTGTGTTCATTTAAATTACTCTAGATTATTTTATGAAATACCTTTCATTATAGGGACTAATATTTTCAAGTAATAAAACTATTTTAAATAAAGACACAAAAAGTTGTTTGTATTCATATAATTTGATTGATCAACATATAAAGGTAGATATTAATACAATTTTGTTGAGCACAGCGATGGTTGGAAGTATTCTTATGAATTTCGCACGGGACTTGGAATTTTTGCAGTTCACCTAAACTCGGGCTTGAGTTTAATTGTAGAATCTCTGCGGCCGGGATGTATTTTCTGATGAACGACGCTTTTGCCTCGCCTTTCACATATATTGTGGCATTTTCAAATATTGAAAAAACTTGTTGTAAATTATTGTAGGGCACATCGCCACCACACCAATGTAAATTGTTTATATTCTCCACATCGTACTGGTTCTGTTTCCGTGCTTTCATTGATAACTCCTGGTAGGGGAAAGGCGGCATAAAATGACATACCTTTGGAAATATGGTTCCAAAGGTGAGAAATGCAACCTCCTTAGCAAAGTACTGCCCATTGTTACCACAAACAAACTGTATATCCACAATATACTTGACCATCGCAACGGTTGTGATCAAATGAGTCGTGTTTGTGTCTTTACTGAAATATGTATATATATATATATATATATATATATTATATATATATTATATATATATTATATATGTATATGTGTATGTGTACAGCTATTTTTAGTGTGTTATAGACCACGTTTTAAAAACTCTAATGCTAATTGTCTACCATGTCTTATTATTCCTAGGTTCTATAATATACTTAGTATAAATGTCTTATGTATCTACAAATTACAATTACAAAATTCAAAAACTACAAGATACACGATCTAAAAAATCTTAAATATAATAAATGCTTAACAAATATACCTTATAATGAGGTTATCATTAATTATAGTTAACAACGCTTTCTTTTGAACCCATATGGGTAAGAAAAATATACATGAGTTACAACTCTTTTATCAAAAGTAAATGACAAATGTTTTTTCTCCATTGAAGATACAATTACTCCCGGGTACTTTCGCTTGATTTTTTTCTCATTTTTCACACAAACATTATTTTGAAAAGTTTCGTCGGTAACCATTGATTTCAAACACTCAAAATTGACAATTTTAGAATTTTGAAAGTTCATCGTAATACCTTTACATTTGGTAATGTACTCTGGACCTTTTTCTGTTTCAGCTTTAAGACTATAGGTTTTAGGGCCTGTGCTTAAAAATTCTGAAATGAAGGCACTAGATCCAAAACAGCCTATTTCGTCTGTTAAGTCGCCCAAAAAGTCGGAAATTGTAAAAGATATTGATCTGTCTTTGTTATCAACAAATATAACGCTATCTGTGTCACAATATAAAATATTTTTACCCACCTTTTCTAAAACCCCGTACAGTTTAAGTCTCGCAAATGCAGTTGTGTAGGCTGCAATCGGTATGTTAACGTGGGGCAACATATTTAAATTTTCCTGTAGATGTCTCCACGTTACCCACATGGTACTTTCATTAATCGCGTGTAAAGAACAAATTTCGATACCCGGTGATTGCATAAAATCACAAAATTCTTTAAAATTATTAATGACTTCGGTGTAGGTTGTCATTTCTTTGCCCAAATTTACCCCATAATGAATTTAAACAAATTTTTGCTGTGTTACGACGCGACGCCCGGTGTTTTTGTGAACTTGTTTTTTATCTAAAATTATATCTTCTCTTTCCTCATAGGCTTTTAGGAAGTTATCTCTTGCCTCTTGGGTATTATAATTGCTACCCCAGCCGCTAGCCTCTTGTTTAATTTTTAGAAACGTGTTTACATACTCTGTAAATAGACCACCACTTTTGTCCACCGGGTCATATATACGGTATATCATACTTCCAAACTTCAAAGACTTTAGTAATCTTATAACCCTTTTTAGCGGCTAAGGCAACTTCGGGGATAATCCAGGTACCGATAATTTGCCTCTCTTCTTCATTATGCTGGCAAGGGCAGTGCCGTGCTAGTCATATGTGCAATTTGTGCATTTGCACAGAGCGCAATTATTGAAAGGCGCGATTTTAACATTAATTTTTAAATGCAGGCCAGCTGTAAAAGCGCAATTTTCAAATTAAAAAGAGCGCTAATAACCGCCGAAAGCGACATTTAAAGGAAAACCTAAAGCTGAAAACACATGGAAATAGCTGAAGCGCGCTCGAACCTGCGCTTTTGGCTTCAACGGCGCGCTCCTCATATTTCGCTCACTGCTCACTGATGTGCTAGGATCAAAAAGCGTTCGCACCACAGTCAAGTACAAGTAGAGTGATTTCCAAAGTACTTAGTACTTGACTAATATATCGTTGTTCAGACACGTTTAGTGGCTAAATTACTAGCGTTAGTGCGAACAAGCCTTTAAGCAGTGAGTAGGTAGAGCTGTATTTTCTCATTTCTCAAAACACAGAGCGTGAATGATTAAAAAAAAACGGTTTCCCGTTTTCCCAAGGGCCAAGGGCGCATATTTTACTGGTTTTCACAGGGCGCAACTTCCGCCTAGCACGGCACTGGGCAAGGGTTAATTTTATTTTCGTCAGCACATTTTTTACAAAGCGCAAAGTATAGTTTTAAGTTAGTTTTAAAAGGTAGCACGGGCAAAAATAAATCAGGTGGTGCTACAACGGAACATTTAATAAAGCCATGCATTGATACAATTTCCGATAGTGCAGGTATGTCATCATTACGAAATATTTGTGGGTGTCCGATAGGGTAGGGAAAATATTTGTTAATATACGGATACAGACTTGTAAAGTCCAAATAACGAATTATTTCGTTTTCTTCTGCCACTTTGTGGTATAGTTTGAATACTTCGGTGCGTCCATCAAAAATAGCGCAGCGTGGGTTAAGCGGAATTGAAAAATGTGCGACAATATCATTTAATCTTTGATTTGTGTCAGGGTTTTCTTTAAGAAATTTATTAAATTCGCATTCCCAAATGTAAACCAACTTATAGCCATGCTCTTTGATTTTCTGAATTCTTTTTATAGTGCTCTCATATCTCTGGTTAATAGTTTCTAACCTTTGAGCTGTACGATTTGCAAACTTGCGAACCTTAAAGCACTCATTGCAGCCATGATAAAAGCAGCCGAAAAATTTGTACACAGTGTTGGTTTCTGTAATAAAACCATCTACATACAAGCCACTTCTTTCCAACCGCACCACACCTTTATTATTTAAAGAGACTATCGTGTGGTTACTTTTCGTGTTTTCCCAAACAAGCCATTTGGCCGCAGCGAACGAACGATTTTTGAATTTAAAATAACCATTCTTGGGCATTATACCCAACACATTTTATTTTAAATATTTTTTTCGGAAAAATTGCATGCAGGCTGATGCTATTGTTAATGCTTCTACAAAGGGGTTTATTTGCGTTATGTCAAGAAACTCTTGCATAAATCGCGTGCAACCCAATCGCAAAATGTTAACGTCATTTATACAATATTTTAATATTTCTTCCCGGTTATTGAAAACCCCTTTGGACGCGGTGTTATACCACTTTTGAAACTCTTTTCTCTTATCTTATCTTATCTTATCTCGTTTATTTTCATGGTTGTAAAACCATATAGCTCGGGTGGCGGGAAGCTGCCAATATAATCAATATTCGCGGTTGTGTTAAAGTAATAAGGATAATACCCTTTCACATGATCTTTAATATCAAACACCTCGGAAAACTTAGAAAGCGGTAGTGCCAGAAAATTTAATGAATCAATAAATGTTAAGTTTCCACATGTTAATTTCATTATTTTCATGCCGTTCATTATTGGCTCTATTTTTAAATTTCTAGATAACAGTTCTGAAATTACAAAGTGTCCATCATATCCCTGCAGATTATGTGCAATGCACATTGTTTATTAAAGGGCGAAGCATCAACCAATAATCTACAAATTCTTTTACAACACACTTTTCGCCATTATATGAATATATGTGCTGTCTATCACCACAGATGTCACATTTCACTGTAACGTCTGGCCGATTGTAGCAGTTATAACAGACCTGTTGACCAACAATTAAATTAACAATATGGAGAAAGGTGTTTGCAGTACTATCGTATAAAGTATTCTGGGTACTTTCACAATCGAAAAATATTAGCAAGAATTTTTTATTTTTTTACCCGTGTAGGGTTTAATGTAACAGAGATGCTCCGGTGGAACAATTTTTGTGCAAATTTGACATAAATATTCATTGCATGTGTGACTGCTTAAGTCTCTCTTCGTAAGATTAAGAAATCTACCACATGACTTGCAAATTTTAAAAGTATCACAAACACTTTTGGCCTTAATTTTATTATGTAGGTGGTTGGTAAAACAGATTTCCCCTCTGAATGTACGGTTGCAATTTTCACACCCTTGAACTTGTCAACAAACTTGCACGGTGGAGAGGAATCGCAATAGTTACATTTCATAGGGCATTTATGTAGCTTTTCTTGTGATAATTTATCACAAAACGAACAAGCATACTTTTTATTAAAAAAACCCGTCAATGATTTGATGACATAAAAGTGTTTTAATGCTTTTGAATAATAGAAATAAATCTTTTTATGAACACCGCCCTCATATGATAACTTGAATAAAACAGAGCTTGGGTTTTTCAAATCGTCAAATACAATAATTTGGTAATTTGTGTCAGAGCATTCCATGTAAGTCCAATGTTCATGTTCGAACACGTTTACTTTTTAAGGAAATTGCTAAAAAGAATAATTAAGCAGAAGTGAGTCATGGCAATAAAAGCGAACATCCTTTGCAATGTCGGCCTTGCTCACATCTGGTAGTAATTAGTTAGAGAGCATGAACAGGACCGCAAACTGAATCCTTGGGCAAGAGGTGCGCACTTTGCTTTCCTCTGATCATTCAGTTTGTGGCAGTAGTGGTTGATGTTCATGTTCGATTTTAAAGTTTTAGCGAGTGTTTAAACAAAAATTGCAAAATTAACATTATTGGTGAGTGTTTTTAGATTGATTTTGGGTGGTGGTTGAGGTATGCGTTAATTAGATAATAGCTTTTGGTAGTCTCCTTGTCTTGTATACTGTGACGAATTATTTGGCACTGGTATGTCCGTGCCCAGCACTGGTTTGTCCGTGCTTTGACTGCCTATGTATCCAACCCGGCACTGGTATGTCCGTGCTTAAAGGGGAGGAAACTAATTCAAGCGAAAAAGGCATTACACTGGTATGTCCGTGTAAATGGGGAACTTAGGTTTCCAAAGTTTTAAGTCACAGGGAGGAGTTAGCTAGTTAGACAAATGAAAGCATTCACTGAGTATTCATTACTCACTCGTTACTTTTCATCTCTTTGTAGGGAATTGATCGAGTGGTACGCCGCCGTTGGAGATTCCTTCACACCAGTGGGTGTGGCAAATAAAAAAAATAAGAAAAAAAGACAAGTCTTGTGAACTATAGTTTTGTAACGTAAATAAACATAGTTTTGAGTTTCGAGAAAAGTTATTTCTTATATATGTAATATTATTTGTTAGCAATTTTTGAAATTTAAAGAGGTCTTTTAAAGCACAGCCATTTTTACTCAGCTGCTGTGCTGATTTATCTAACTCCTGTAAAACGGAAAGGCCTTTTTGCCTATTAAAATTTTCCGAGACCATTTCAATGGCATCCCAACATCTGTCACACTTGTTTTTCTAGCTAAAATCACGGTCTCCTCGACAAATTTAGGATTAATTTTGCCGGCTGCAAAAGGGAAGTTAATTATATCTGCATTTAATTGCATGACTTCGTCGGAAAGAAAAACCGCATTGGATTGGTTTACATTGGAGATTAACCCGATAATATACTCTCCCGATAAATTTTTAACGGGCTTAAGGCTTGACCATATGGGCTTCACGTGTTGTGAATTAGGTAGCGAAATTGAAAAACTCATTTTGCTACCATCCACAGAATTTTTGACCACTTCTTTAATCACATCGTCAAGCGCCTGTTTTAATATTTCAACAGGACTCTCACTACCGCTATCAAATTCTCTCAATTGAAATACTAATTTAACACCTTGCACATTAAAGTTTTTAAAAAAAGATGTTTGTTTTGATAGCAGTTTAAAACCCTTGTTTCGAACACCGCTTGCGCCGCCACCATCCTGAATTATCACCACTTCACTGTTTTTGCCCCGTAGGGAAGTATTGTCACCAACTTCAACATTCCCACTATGACCTTGGTCATTACCAGGCACTTCGGTACCGTTTAAAAAATCAACAGCACTTTTAAGCACTTCATTTTTGAGGGGTACATTATGAGACATTGAAAAATTTGCAATCAATGTTAACAACCAACACTTTTTTCAATTGTGAAATTAACCCCCCCATCTCTTTTCACAGTTGCTATACAAGTTTTTAATGCAGTTAAAAATATGTCCACATTTAGCGAAAGCGCGCTCTTTAAATGATTAATTATACCCCTTGCAGACATTTTTAAAATTTATAAGATAAATTAAATTTAACTTTACTTTTTCCCGCTTAAGACTATACGCTTATTCTTGTACCATTCGTCGAAATCCACTGTCTCCTGCGACGCCCACTCCTCAGCAGTTCTTTCACGCGTAATATAGCTCCACCCTTCCACAACCCTTTTGGCCTCTTCTTTAGTTTGGCTCCTTGTGACAGCTTTTTCTGTTAGAAAACATTTCATTATTAGTTAAATTTACGTTTTTGTTTTAGTAAAAAATTTTGTTTTGAGTAAAAAGTATATTATTCAATTTGCGAGAACTTACCCATCCTTTTTAATTTTTCTAAATACACAAAAATGCAGACACAAGATGTTAAACAGTATCCACTTTTCTTTTTCTAAATACCCAAAAATACAGACACACGATATTAAACAGTATCCATTTTTCTTATTACTTGCGTAAAATCCTTGGAAGCCTGTCTCCGTACAGCCTTACTGTGCTCTTTTATACGCTTTTCACTTGGACGTAAATAGCATCCGACCGTCATCAAATATCGACTTACAGCAAAATTACAGTTGATTTACCAACTTTTAATCAATTCCACGATATAGGGCGGCGATTGCGTTAGCATTAGCCATAAATATGTCTTTACAAAATCAGGGTTTGGCTTAATTGCAAAATTAAAATGTCCGATAGGTACACATTACAACCTCACCACTTCCTGAGTATTACTTCTAACTCTAATCGCCGCCTATGCGCGTCCGCGTAGAAATCTTTCAATATTGCTTATCAGCCTGCAACAAAGTTGCAGCTGCTTTATGAATTTGCAATTATTGCCCAGCATATCAGCACCTGTATTTAGAATAATTGCATTACCAATAGCTATAAACTATAATATGTCTGTACAAAATCAGAATCTGGATTAAATGCAAAATTAATATGTCCGATAGGTACATATTACAACCTCATCACAGTAGTAAGTAGTATACCCCCCCATAAGGATACGTAAGAGTGAGGGAGAAAACATGAGAAAGCTCTCTCGCGGAGCTTTTCGACGGCGGATCGCGTCTTGGGCAAAGGAGCGCGGAATAAGTTTTCCAGGGCTTTAGGGCGGGGTTTAAAGCAGAGATGGGCAGGCCCAAAGAATATCTACTCAATAAGAACCGACACTACTATCTGTACACGGCTGGATTGCTGATGTGTGCATCGGTGCTGTGGAAAATTAGATAGCAGCAGAGTAACATTTGTTAAAGTGGAATAACAAATGGGGGTGTGTCGCACAGCGTGGTTCATATTTGCCGCAGCACATCAAAAGCCGCAAGCAATCTGATTTGCGATCGTGCGAACTTCCAAGTCGCCCTGCAGTGAAAGCACTTGTCAACGCAGTTTAAATAGAGCTTTTGACTTGTTACAAGCTTTCATTTTGAGTTTAGAAGCACTTAAAGCTCATGGTTGCCCATTTAGAAGTGCGACATGAAAAAACCGCCAGCTGATTGTCAGAGGCAAAGAATATCGACGTCAGAGGCAGAGAATTACTACGTCAGAGCCGACAAACTTCTTGGCACTCTTTTCCTCTTGTACGCTATTTACATTATTTTAGTGACCTCTCTCTCACATTTTTCTTTTAAATCTTTTTTTTCCTATACACTCAAAAAAGAGTTTCGGTTCTTATTGAGTAGATATTCTTTGGGCAGGCCTATGCCAAAGAATATCTACTCAATAAGAACCGACACTACTATCTGTACACGGCTGGATTGCTGATGTGTGCATCGGTGCTGTGGAAAATTAGATAGCAGCAGAGTAACATTTGTTAAAGTGGAATAACAAATGGGGGTGTGTCGCACAGCGTGGTTCATATTTGCCGCAGCACATCAAAAGCTGCAAGCAATCTGATTTGCGATCGTGCGAACTTCCAAGTCGCCCTGCAGTGAAAGCACTTGTCCACGCAGTTTAAACAGAGCTTTTGACTTGTTACAAGCTTTCATTTTGAGTTTAGAAGCACTTAAAGCTCATGGTTGCCCATTTAGAAGTGCGGCATGAAAAAACCGCCAGCTGATTGTCGAGGCAAAGAATATCGACGTCAGAGGCAGAGAATTACTACGTCAGAGCCGACGAAATTCTTGGGACTCTTTTCCTCTTGTACTTTATTTACATTATTTTAGTGACCTCTCTCTCACATTTTTCTTTTTAATCTTCTTTTCCTATACACTCAAAAAAGAGTTTCGGTTCTTATTGAGTAGATATTCTTTGGCCTATGCCCGCGGGCACTCCAGCTTTTAGAGCTTTGAATATGTACACGAGCAGCGTTCAAATCGAGAGCGCATCATTCGGCCGCCGGCCGTCATGCGAGTAGGACTATGCTTCTTTTCGCTTTGCTTTTAGGTACACTGTAAATTTGAAGTCATTTTGCCATGTGGCTTCACTTTTACATGACAGGTGACGTCACCAAAATTAACAGTGTATAAAAAGCAGGAGAGAGCTTTGAAAAGCTTTCACACAATCACATTTTGAGACTGTTGTTGCATGCCCATCCCTGCTTTAGCAGTTTTGCCCTTAATTTTATTTTGAAGGTGATTAGTAAAACAGACCTCGGCTCTGAATGTGCGGTTGCAACTTTCACAGCCCCGAACTTGTTCAACAAACTGGCACGGTGGAAAGCTGTCACAATAAGAACATTTCACAGGGCATTTGTGTAACTTTTCATATGATAATTTATCGCAAAAAGAACACGCATATTTTTTATTGAAAAAACCTGTTAATGATTTGATGACATAAAAGTGTCTTAATGTTTGTGAATAAAAGAAGCTAATTTTTTTATTCATTCCGTGCACATTTGATAACCTGAATATAATTGAGCTTGGATTTTTCAAATCCAATAATTTGGTAATTTGTTAAAAATTTTTGAAATTTGTAGAGATCATTTAAAACACAGCCATCTTTACCGGGCACGACGTTAGCATTTTTACATAGCTGTCGTGCTAATTTATCTAACGACCGTAAAGTAGAAAGCCCTTTTTGTTTATTAAAATTTCAATGGCATAACATATGCTCCGTGGAAAGCAATTTACGTCATTTACCTTCCCAACATCTATCACGCTTGTTTGTCTGGCTAAGACCGCGCTCTCCTCGACAAAGTTGGGGTTTATTTTACCACCAGCAAAAGGGAAGTTAACTATATCCGCATTTAATTGCATGACATCGTCAGAAAGAAAAATGGCATTGGATTGATTCTCATTGGAAATTAGTCCGGTAATATATTCGCCCGATAAATTTTTAGCGGGCTTAAGACTTGACCATATGGGCTTAACGTGAGGCGAATCAGGCTGCGATATTGAAAAACTAATTTTGTTACCTTCCACAGAATTTGAGATCACTTCTTGAATCACATCGTCAAATGCCTTTTGTAATATTTCAACGGGGCTTTGATTAACTTTATTTACATCTTTCAACTGGAACACCAGTTTAACACCCTGCACATTGAACTTCTTAAAAAAAGAGGTTTGCGTGGACAGCAGTTTAAACGCCTTGTTCACACCATCACCCGGGCCCGCGCCACCCCCACACTGGATTATTCCTATTTCACCGGCTTTACCATGTAGGGGGGTACTTCCACTAGCCCCACAATCCAGAGTACAACTCTGCTCAACTTCGACCACCTCAGTGTCGTTTAACAAATTTATTGCATTTTTAATTACTGCATTTGCGAGGGGCACATTATAACGAATTGAAAAATTTGTTATCAGCGATAACAATGCAAACTTTTCACTGTCAGAAAATTTAACACGATCTTTTTGCACCGTTCTAATGCAGATATCTAGCGCGGACAAAAAAATATCAACATTTACAGAAAGCGCGCTCTTTAAATGAACAATAATATCCATTGCGGACATTTTTAAAAAAAGATTTTTATTTTTACTTACTACAAGTATTCGAAGCTTGGACCTTATCTTTACTTAATACTATTCTTTTATTATAGTACCACTCACTAAAATCTACGGTGTCCTGCTCCGCCCACTCTTCGGCTGTCTTCTTTTTGGTCAAGAACGTCCAAGCTTCTGCCTGGTGGTTAGCCTTCTTGCTGTTGGCTCTAGTAACCGCCTTTTCTATTGAAAAACGAAAAATTAATAATAGATATTATTTTAAAAACACAAATGACTGCAGTCATGTGTAAACCATGGCTACCAGTCAACAGTTTAATTGAAAAAATAAAAATTTAACGAACTTACCCATTCTTTTAAATATACGCCTTTTGGTGAATATAGCCGCTGGCTGCTACACACACGCACACACACTTGCTGGTGGCACACACTTTATTAACTTTTTATTTTGAGTTAGGGTTTTTAACCCAAACTTTAAACACCACTTTTTGAATGCTGCCAAAGACTGTGCCCGTACAATTTTATTCTTGGCTTTTATACAGTTTTAGCTTGGTAGGGAAATAGCACTCTCCCAGCTCCCACCATCTACCTGTTCAATAAAAGCCACGGTTTCGACGGCCTGATAATAAGGAATGTTTAAGTAGTTTCTTTAATGGAGCAATTCTGATACTGAACTGCCCTTAACATTAAAAATTTGCCCGCATCATTAAATTGTTAAATAAATAAAAGCCACGGTTACGACGACGGTCTGATAAGTAATCAACAATGTTTAAGCCGTCTTTTTTATGGAGCAATTCTGATTCTGAACGGCCTTTAACATTTAGAAATACCAACATCAATAAATTGTTAAATAAAAACTTGCGACATATTGTTTCTTAAAAATATAAGCTAAATGTAAAAATCTACATATGCGTTTATGGTGGCTTTAAATTTCACGATAAGTGCTTTACTGAATATTACACTCTTAGTTAAACCATCTTATAACATAATCCACGTTGAAAACCTCTTATAAGAATGCAACAAAGTTGCAGCTACCTAGTGAATTTGGCGTCTGCATTGACAATAAGCATAAAAATTAATATGCGCCTTTAGTAGCGTTGATATTACTCACGTTATTTACGACAATGCAGCGACTGCATTAAGAATTCTTTGCTGCATTTCGGTAAAGAAATAAATGTTTCAAAAATTGTGTCTAAATTTAAAAATCAGCATTCACATTAATGGTGGTTTTAAATTTCCTGATAAGTGCTTTGCAGTTTTACGATATCCTGAATGTAATTTTAACTTAAACCATTTTCTAGACCTAAACCACAGCAAAAGGCGCTTATCAGTTTGCAACAAAGTTGCAGTTTTTAATGAATTTGTAATGAATGCCATGCAATGGCAATAAACAATGATGTTAATATGTGCTTATAGTATTCTCGATATTACTGATTTTATCTCAACCATTCCTCACGAATAAATTAGACGGAATCCTCTTGTACGTGTAACGTAAAGTGCCAATTTATTTCCTTTATTAAATAAATCTAGGGTCACACAAGTAATTTGTTTTAGGCCTTTTTGAAAGGCTAGCGGTTCAAAACAGTATAAAAGCCCCAGCCTTTTTTCGAACCTCAAAAACTTTTAGCCAGCTCTGAAGCAGCTAGGACCACAACTGTGAATCTATTGTGTGACCGTGTAACGTGAAATTAACCAGCTATGAAGCAGGCAGGACCTAACCTGTAAATCAACCGTGTGCCCGTGTAACGTGTTAAAAAATGGTAAGTAAAAATATTTTATTAATATTAGCTTACTAACTAACAGAAGTAGCTAATAGGAAATCTTATTTTACAGAATACATTTGAGCTGCTCCAGTCGATTTCCGGCCCGAGCTTTGATGCCATGGTGCCAATCACGGAGTTGGAAGTGGGGAAGGAGTACCCGATCAGGTGTTTCAAGCTGGTGAAGACTAAGTACGGGCTTCGGGTGACGACGCATTTAGAAAATAAGACATATATTTTTCTCCCGCCCCGATTTTCAGAAAAAATTAAAACACAGAAACAAATCGACGATTTGAACCAGCACGAAGGCCAGCATCTGGTCTATGGCGGTAAGGACGAGTCCAAAGGTGGATTCCTGGCGCTAAGTTTTTTCAAAAAAACTTAATTATCTATCAAATAATATTTAACCGCATTCTATAATTACGAATGCCCACAATAAAACAATAAACTAATATTTTCAAATAATTTATCTTTTATTTAAATAACCACATCCCGTTTTTAATTTTTCTAGACTTAGCCCATACAACATTCTTCGACCCATTTCTCAACTCCGCATCATCGTCGTCGTTATCGTCGTCGTCGCTCGTCTCATCGGCTTTATTGTTCACTTTCTATTAGCTATCCACCGTCACAGATTTTGCATCACCGAAAAGCTGCATACTTTGCATCCAAGATTTCTTGCCCTTATCGGTGATCATGCCATTTAGAGGCTTTGTTAACTTTCCGCATCCACTGCCCATCGCAACATCGGCCACCACGTTTTTTTCTTTTACTTTTATCATCTTTGCGAACAGGTTCATTTTTTGCTCCATTCTTTTTGGCCGGTTCTTGTGGGGTTTGCAGTGACGAAAACCGTGGGCGCGACCTGCCCACTGCATGCAGGTGACGAGCTTTGTTTACATCCAGCACAAGCCACTCATCTCGCACGCTATCATGGCCTCAGCACATACCTGATCGCCGCATTTCCTCACCCGGACTTTTTTGTTCTTTTTAACATGAAAGAGCCCAGCCACTACATCTCGTCGCACCAGGTGGAATTCATGCAACTCGCCAGCGAAACGTTTCAGAACCAGTCTTGGCACTCTGATCATTCGCAAAGATCGCCACAATTCCTGCTTTTTCTGTATCTTCGCCCAACCAAAACAACAACAAAATCTTCCATTCAAAACCCTGCCACTCATTAAGTGCAACAAGCTGACGTGTCTTTCCTGCTCCCGCCACACACAAACCTTACCGCCGCGCCGGTGGGTACAAGTCTACACAAAACATCACCGGTGGGAGGCCACTATCCCTGTCCCTACGTCACAACGTGACTTTTATATGAGAGGTGGCTGTCTTACTACTATTTATTTCTTACCGATACCTAAATATGCCGAGATAAAGTCATAAAATCTTTAAATGAAATACTTTTCATTTCACTACTGCTACATTGTATTTGAATGGTAAAAAATTTTTGAAAGGCGTCTGATACGCATTCGAATTGTGATTTCAATAATTTCTCCCACTAACGTCATTATAATAAACAGTAGCACTATTCATATAAATAGAAGATTTTTCAAAGTGATATTCAGTTGTGTTCTTACCGAAGACAATATATACCATGGTAAGTATTGCACATTACAACATATTACACATTATTTTTCTGCGCTTTTGAGCGCTTGAAAACTAATTGAACAATAGCTTTTCAGCTTTGTTCGTTAAATAAAGTGTAATATTAAATACATTACTTTTGATATTGCACATAATTAAACTATAGCTTTTCAGTTTTGTTCATTAAATAATGTGATTTTTTAAAAGAGTCTTTTATTTTCAAGAATGCCGTCGGAACCCTCAACAGCGTTAGCGAAACGCAACCACAAAGGTACATCCCGATAACGGACCTGGAGGTGGGGAAAAGATACTTGATTACCTATTTCAAGATGATGAAGACCAAGTATGGACAGCGCCTGACTGTCCATTTTGAAAATGGTAGCTTTATTTTTTTACCACCTCGATACAGCGAGAGGACCAAGACGCAGAAGCAAATTGACGAGCTAAACAACATCTCAGACCATTACTTCGTCTTTGAGGGAAAAGACGAAACAAAACACATTACACAATTTCTTAAATTTAAAATTTTACCAAAATTGTAATAAATAGCAATATAGCGCTCAATATATTGTTCAAAATAAAAAATAATAAAGATATAAAGAAGCATTTTTCTATTATACAAATTAAGTTCCGACCGAAATATTTTTCATTACACTACATTTTGTTGTTTATCCTATAGAGCCGCCCAAAAACCCCGCATCAGCTTTCCCCTCTATACTCTCTAGAAAGCGTTTGATCAAATATGGCCTCCCCCAGCTTCGCAATCAATTTATTCCGCCACTTAAACCCAAAGCTTCACGAACATTGTACCCCCCCCCCCCCCCCCCCCCCGCAAACTTTCCGATCTTATGCTCCGTCCTAGGGAACTTATTCCGCGATCTTGCTTCACGATCATTGGCTTACCAACTTTAAACCCCGCCCTAAAGCACTGGAGAACTTATTCCCCGATCTTCAACTTCGCCCTAAAGCAGGGATGGGCATGCAACCACATTCTCAGATTGTGTGAACGCATTTCAAAGCTCTCTCCTGCTTTTTATACACTGTTAATTTTGGTGATGTCACCTGTCATGTCAAAGTGAAGCCACATGGCAAAATGACTTCAAATTTACAGTGTACCTGAAAGCAAAGCGAAAAGAAGCATAGTCCTACTCGCATGACGGCCGGCGGCCGAATGATGCGCTCTCGACTTGAAAGCTGCTCGCGCACATATTCAAAGCTCTAAAAGCTGGAGTGCCCGCGGGCATAGGCCTGCCCATCTCTGGTGCAAAGAAACATAGTCCTGCTCGCATGACGGCCGGCGCGGCGGCCGAATGATGCGCTCTCGACTTGCGAGCTGCTCGTGTACATATTCAAAGCTCTAAAAGCTGGAGTGCCCGCGGGCATAGGCCTGCCCATCTCTGCCCTAGAGCCTCGGAGAGTTTATTCCGCAATCTTGCTTCACGATCATTGGCTCATTACCTTTAAACCCCGCCCTAAAGCCCTGGCAAACTTATTCCGCGCTCCTTTACTCAAGACGCGATCCGCTGTCGAAAAGCTGCGCGAGAGAGCTTTCTCATGTTGTCTCCCTCACTTTTGCATTTTTACATAGCTGTTGTGCTAATTTATGTAACGACCGTAAAGTAAAAAGACCTTTTTGTTTTTTAAAATTTTCCGAGACCATTTCAATGGCATAACATATGCTTCGCGGAAGGCAATTTACGTCATTTTCCTTCCCAACATCTATCCCGCTTGTTTTTATGGCTAAAACCGCGCTCTCCTCGAAAAACTTGGGGTTTATTTTACCACCAACAAAAGGGAAGTTAACTATATCCGCATTTAATTGCATGACATCGTCAGAAAGAAAAATGGCATTGGATTGATTCTCATTGGAAATTAGTCCGGTAATATATTCGCCCGATAAATTTTTAGCGGGCTTAAGACTTGACCATATGGGCTTAACGTGAGGCGAATCAGGCAGCGATATTGAAAAACTAATTTTGCTACCTTCCACAGAATTTGTGATCACTTCTTGAATCACATCGTCAAATGCCTTTTGTAATATTTCAACGGGGCTTTGATTAACTTTATTTACATCTTTCAACTGGAACACCAGTTTAACACCCTGCACATTGAACTTCTTAAAAAAAGAGGTTTGCTTGGACAGCAGTTTAAACGCCTTGTTCACACCATCACCCGGGCCCGCGCCACCCCCACACTGGATTATTCCTATTTCACCGGCTTTACCATGTAGGGGGGTACTTCCACTAGCCCCACAATCCAGAGTACAACTCTGCTCAACTTCGACCACCTCAGTGTCGTTTAACAAATTTATTGCATTTTTAATTACTGCATTTGCGAGGGGCACATTATAACGAATTGAAAAATTTGTTATCAGCGATAACAATGCAAACTTTTCACTGTCAGAAAATTTAACACGATCTTTTTGCACAGTTCTAATGCAGATATCTAGCGCGGACAAAAAGATATCAACATTTACAGAAAGCGCGCTCTTTAAATGAACAATAATATCCGTTGCGGACATTTTTAAAAAAAGATTTTTATTTTTACTTACTACAAGTATTCGAAGCTTGGACCTTATCTTTACTTAATACTATTCTTTTATTATAGTACAACTCGGCTGTCCTCTTTTTGGTCAAGAACGTCCAAGCTTCTGCCTGGTGGTTAGCCTTCTTGCTGTTGGCTCTAGTAACCGCCTTTTCTATTGAAAAACGAAAAATTAATAACAGATATTATTTTAAAAACACAAATGACTGCAGTCATGTGTAAACCATGGCTACCAGTCAACAGTTTAAATGAAAAAATAAAAATTTAACGAACTTACCCATTCTTTTAAATATACGCCTTTTGGTGAATATAGCCGCTGGCTGCTACACACACGCACACACACTTGCTGGTGGCACACACTTTATTAACTTTTTATTTTGAGTTAGGGTTTTTAACCAAAACTTTAAACACCACTTTTTGAATGCTGCCAAAGACTGTGCCCGTACAATTTTATTCTTGGCTTTTATACAGTTTTAGCTTGGTAAGGAAATAGCACTCTTCCAGCTCCCACCAGCTACCTATTCAATAAAAGCCACGTTTTCGACGGCGTGATAATAAACAGTGTTTAAGTAGTTTCTTTAATGGAGCAATTCTGATTCTGAACAGCCCCTTACATTTAAAAATACCCACAACAATAAATTGTTAAATAAAAACTCGTGACATTTTATTAAAAGGTTAATATTGTTTCTTAAAAATAAAAGCTAAATGTAAAAATCTCCATATGCGTTAATGGTGGCTTTAAATTTCACGATAAGTGCTTTACTGAATATTACACGCTTAGTTAAACCTTTTATCAAATTGCAACGATGCGTCTGCATTGAAAATAAGCATAAAAATTAATATGCGCTTTTAGCAGCGTTGATATTACTCACGTTATATTTACGACAATGCAGCGACTGCATTAAGAATTCTTAGCTGCATTTCGGTAAAGAAATAAATGTTTCAAAATTTTTGTCTAAATTTAAAAATCAGCATTCACATTAATGGTAACTTTAAATTTCCTGATACGTGCGTTGCAGTTTTACGATATTACATTTTAACTTAAACCATTTTCTAGACCTAAACCACGGCAAAAGGAGGTTACCAGTTTGCAACAAAGTTGCAGTTTTTAATGAATTTGTAATGAATGCCATGCAATGGCAATAAACAATGATGTTAATATGTGCTTATAGTATTCTCGATATTACTGATTTTATCTCAACCATTCCCCACGAATAAATTAGACGGAATCCTCTTGTACGTGTAACGTAAAGTGCCAATTTATTTCCTTTATTAAATAAATCTAGGGTCACACAAATAATTTGTTTTAGGCCTTTTTGAAAGGCTAGCGGTTCAAAACAGTATAAAAGCCCCAGCCTTTTTTCGAACCTCAAAAACTTTTAGCCAGCTCTGAAGCAGCTAGGACCACAACTGTGAATCTATCGTGTGACCGTGTAACGTGAAATTAACCAGCTATGAAGCAGGCAGGACCTAACCTGTAAATCAACCGTGTGCCCGTGTAACGTGTTAAAAAATGGTAAGTAAAAATATTTTATTAATATTAGCTTACTAACTAACAGAAGTAGCTAATAGGAAATCTTATTTTACAGAATACATTTGAGCTGCTCCAGCCGATTTCTGGCCCGAGCTATGATGCCATGGTGCCAATCACGGAGTTGGAAGTGGGGAAGGAGTACCCGATCAGGTGTTTCAAGCTGGTGAAGACTAAGTACGGGCTTCGGGTGACGACGCATTTAGAAAATAAGACATATATTTTTCTCCCGCCCCGATTTTCAGAAAAAATTAAAACACAGAAACAAATCGACGATTTGAACCAGCACGAAGGCCAGCATCTGGTCTATGGCGGTAAGGACGAGTCCAAAGGTGGATTCCTGGCGCTAAGTTTTTTCAAAAAAACTTAATTATCTATCAGATAATATTTAACCACATTCTATAATTACGAGTGCCCACAATAAGACAATAAAAATAATATATTCAAATAATTTATCTTTTATTCAAATAACCACATCCCATTTTTAATTTTTCTAGACCTAGCCCAACAACATTCTTCGACCCATTTCTCAACACCGCATCATCGTCGTCGTCGCACGTCTCCTCGGCAAAGTTCAAGCGCCTGCCCTGGCTTTATTGTTCACTTTCTATTACCCGGCCCATACACGACAAATTTTTTCCTCAAATTTTCTCTCCAAAAGTGCAATTTTGACCGTGTATGGTGTGGTTTGCGGATTTGACGAAAAGTTTGTGAAAATATCTAAATTTTTTGATATTCTATGGGCTGGACCAGTTTTATGAGGGGTTCACGGCTGAAAAGATGCTGAGGGTCATAAAATTTCAGAAAACATTTGACCGTATGTAGTCGACCAGCAAACCAGGTTTACAATCTGTTTTGAGGAAAAAATTTGTCGTGTATGGGCCGAGTTACATAGCTACCCACCGTCGCAGATTTTGCATCACCGAAAAGCTGCATGCTTTGCATCCAATATTTCTTGCCCCGACCGGCGATCATGCCATTTAGAGGCTTTGTTTACTTTCCGTGACTGCGTAACCCTAATGATAATTGTCTACTGTGACGACATCTCGTACAATAATAATATTAAATTCTTACTGGCTATGTGATAATACATTTGAAATTTTTGATAACACATTTCGCTACATTAAATCCAATCTAAAAAAAACTTTTAAATAGAAGTTTAACAAAATTTTCAAAATACCTTATAATAAAACTTATTAATAATTTCCGTTAAGCGCGCTTTCTTTTTAAGCCATAGGGGTAAGAAAAATAATCGTGTGTGACAACTCTTTTATCAAAAGTAAATGACAAATATTTAGTTTCCATTGCAGATGCAATTATTCCCGGGTGCTTTCGCTTGATTTTTTTCTCATTATTTACACATACATTATTTTGAAAAGTCTCGTCCGTAACCATTGATTTTAAACACTCAAAATTAACAATTTTAGAATTTTGAAAATTCATAGTAATACCTTTACATTTGGTAATGTACTCTGGGCCTTTTTCTGTCTCAACTTTAAGACTATAAGTTTTAGGCCCGGTGCTTACAAATTCTGATATAAAGGCATTAGATCCAAAACATTCAATTTCGTCAGTTAAGTCGCCCAAAAAGTCGGAAATTGTAAAAGATATGGGGCTGTCTTTGTTATCCACAAATATTACACTATCTGTGTCACAATATAAAATATTTTCGCCCACTTTTTCTAAAGTCTCGTAAAGCTTAAGTCTCGCAAATACAGTTGTGTAGGCGGCAATAGGTATGTTAACGTGGGGTAACATATTTAAATTTTCCTGTAGATGCTTCCACGTTACCCACATGGTGTTTTCATTAATCGCGTATAAAGAGCAAATTTCAATTCCCGGAGTTTGTATAAAATCACAAAATTCTTTGAAATTATTGATGACTTCGGTGTAGGTTATGTCATTTCTCTGGCCGAATTTACCCCATAATGAATTCAAACAAATTTTTGCTGTGTTACGACGACCAATGTTTTTCTGAATTTGATCTTTAGCCAAAATTATGTTTTCTTTTCCCTCATACGCCTTTAAGAAGTTATCTTTTTCCTCTTCAGTGATATACTTACTACCCCAACCGCTAGCCTCTTGTTTAATTTTTAAAAATGTATTAACATACTCTGTAAATAGACCGCCACTTTTTTCTGCCGGGTCATATACGGTATAATTATATTTCCAGACTTCAAAGATTTTTTTAACCTTATAACCCTTTTTAACGGCTAAAGCCAACTCGGGGATAATCCACGTACCGATAATTGGTTTTTCGTCTTCAGTATGCGTGCAGGGTGAGATTCTATTATCGTCAGCACATTTTTTACAAAGTGCAAAATACAGCTTTAAGTTAGTTTTAAATGGTAGCACGGGTAAAAATGAGTCTGTTGGGGCAACAACGGAACACTTAAAAAAAGCCGTGCATTGATACAATTTCCGATAGTGAAGGTATGTCATCATTTCGAAATATTTCTGGGTGTCCGATAGGGTAGGGCAAATATTTGTTAATATATGGGTATAGACTTGTAAAGTCCAAATAACGAATTATTTCTTTTTCATTTTTCACCTTGTGGTATAGTTTAAATACTTCAGTTCGCCCTCCGAAGACCGCACAGCGTGGGTTAAGCGGTATCGAAAAATTTGCTGCGATATTATTTAATCTTTCGTCTATGTCGGGGTTTTCTTTAAGAAACTTGTTAAATTCACACTCCCAAGTGTATACCAAATTATAGCCATGGTGTTTAATTATCTGAATTCTTTTTAAAGTGCTCTCATACCTTTGGTTAATAGTCTCTAACCTTTGATATGTACTGTGTATAGGCTCGCGTACTTTAAAACAGTCACTGCAACCGTGATAAAAGCAACCGAAAAATTCATAAGCTGAGTTGGTTTCTGAAATAAAGCCGTCTACTTGCAAGCCACTTTTTGCCAACTTCACCTCACCTGTATTATTTGAAGAGATTATCAATTTTGTTATTTACATTTTATTTAATTATTTTAATAAAACTCTTAAGCATTTTCACAATTACGCATTTATTATTTCAAAAACCACTTAACTCTGCGAATTCTATCAGGCGACTGCCTTTACAAAACTTGTCCCTGCTCGATAATTTTGTTCTTTTCTCTAATTCCGGTTTTCCTTTTTGTGTCGCGATTGAGAGGAGTGAGTGGGATGTTACAAATTTCGGTACTTTTAAATGGCGTGATTGAGAATGCTGCCTGTCGCAGTTTGTGCACGTCGAAACGTGTCGCAAACGAACATGAGAGAACCGGCGAAAAACGGAAAATGATCCCCCTTTGATTTACGTGTCTGGCAATCAGACCTTGGGAAAAATACCAGACCCGAACTCTGGAATGTGCATGTGCAGCCTGTTATATCTGCGCATTACTATGTCTGCACATAACTCGCCCACCGTTAGCTTGAGGCTCCGACGAAAGTTTTAGACATTAAGTTAAATACAATGTGACTACTTCGAACATCCCTTTCATTCATCTCTCTCGCTTCCAAAGGCTATTATTTTAGAGTTAAAAGTCTACAAAGATATACAAAGTTATTATTAATTCTTATACATTCAATAACAGCTCGAATCAAATTTTAGTTAATTTATAAATTTTGAACAGCTTAATTGCAAAACATATTTTTATATTTATTTCGAAAAAAATTTTTTTTTCTCTTAAAAAAAAAATAAGAATATTTTTATATTTATTTTCAGAAATTAATAGGAATATAACTAATAAGAATGATACATTTTGAATATGTATATATTTTGGTTGAATGCAGTGGAATAAGTATAAGCATTTTTGTTTGGAAGGATAGTTTAGTTGGTTTGGTTATTTGAGTTGCGATTGTTTTATACTAGGGTTAAAATTATCCTGATGTTTTTTGTTTCTTTTAATATGAGACTTATAATATTTATAGCCAGAATTTGTAATGACGTGATCGTCGTTTATTCTATTAACTGTAACTTTCCGGAACTTGGCATGATTTTTACCGCCTCTAACTTCTTTTAAAAATATCGGTCCCGAAGTGGTTTCGACATCCTCTCTATTTTCGTTTAATTTATTAATTGTTTTTTCTTTACTTTTCATAATTTTTTCTTTTATATTAGGGTATTCTTCAGTTTTAACAATACCTAAGAAAAAGTCTATTGGTTTTTTACCTGTCGTGGAATGAATTGTATTATTGTAAAAACAAACGCTTTTTAGTATTTTGTCCTTTACACTGTCTACATTTTTGTTGGGATCATGCCTTAAAAGTCTCAAGTGTTCATTTAGGGTGTTGTGGAATCTTTCCACATCTGAATTGGAGTTATGGTTATTGTTTGAAGTAAAGTGGATATCTATTTTTTGTTCGTCGAGGAATTGTCGCACTGGAATGGCTTTAAAACCCAGTTCATTATCAACGATTAGTTTTTTGATATGCCCTACTGTGCTAATATATTGAAGTACAGCACTCTTGAATTCGGTCCATGTTCTCCCGTTTATTTTGATTGCTTGTGCGTATTTTGAGAACTTATCTATCATTGTTAAAAAGAGGGTTTTATTTAGACTATAAAATACATCTACGTGTATTAATTCCCTTGGGCCGTTTGGGGTTTCTGTTATTTTGAATTTTTGTTTTACGGGATGTCTATCATATTTTTCTAAGTTGCAAATTTCGCAATTATTGATAAACTTAGTAATTCTGTCCTTAAGGTTTGGGTGATATATTTCTTCTTTGAGTTTTAGAAAGTTTTCATTGATGCCCCGGTGATTGTTTTTAACATGTTTAATCTCTATGTGTTGAGCGAGCTCGCTTTCAACTGGGACGTCCTTGAGAAGTTTCTTGCACCGTACTATTTTAAATTTACCATCGTTAGTATTAAAATGTTCTTTAACAGAATCTACTAGGTTATTATAAAAATTTTCATCTTCTACAAAAACTGCATTCGTCCTTACTGGATCAAAGTGGTTCTTTACGAGTAACGTAGCTGTTTCTTGGTCGAGATTTTTTACATAAATAATTTTTCTAATATTTTTGAAAACTTTAGTGTTTTTTATTTTAAGTGACCCTGAATGCAATTTTTTAATAATTAATTGTCTTTTATAGAAGTTAAGTGGACAGCTTGTTTCCTTAATAATGTCTGTTTCTAATTCAACGTGATTAATTGTTATTCTGGACAACGCGTCCGCATTCCCGTTTTTTACTCCTTTTTTATACTTAATATCATAATCAAACTCGGACAATTTGAGTCTCCACCGTACGAGTTTGGAGTTAGGCTCCTTTATAGAGAATAGCCATTGAAGCGGCTTGTGGTCGGTTTCAATCAAAAACTTTCTACCGAATAAGTATGGACGGAAGTGTTTTGTAGCCCAAACTACAGCCAATAACTCTTTTTCAATTGTACTGTAATTTTCCTCATGATTATTAAGAGTCCGACTCGCATAGCAGATCGGGTGATCCTCTTGCGACAGAACCGCGCCTATCGCGAATTGGCTAGCGTCCGTGGTTACAGTGAAGGTTTTATTTAGATCCGGATATTTTAAAATAGGATCGTTTGTTAGAAGAGTTTTTAAAGTATTGAAGCTTTCATTATATTCTGAATCGGAGATATCTACTTTAGCGTCCTTTTTTAGGTATTTAGTCATGGGCTTGGCAATTTTCGAATAGTTTCGAATAAACTTACGGTAATATCCGGTAAGTCCGAGAAATTGCTTGATTTGTTTCGGTGTCTTGGGTAGGGGGAAGTTTATAACGCACTCGATTTTAGTTGGGTTAGGTTTTACGCCTTCCTTGGTTACTATGTGTCCAAGAAATTCTGCTTCTCGTTTTAGAAATTCACATTTATCTATTTGTATTTTTAGGTTTACTTCCTGTAATCTGCGAAAGATTTTACACAAAGATTCTATATGCTCCGTAAGCGATGCTGAAAATATAATTATGTCGTCCAAGTACACCAGACAAATTTTGTTGATATAATCAGATAGGACATTATTCATAAGACGCTGAAAAGTGGCTGGCGCTGTCTTCAGGCCGAAAGGCATACGCAGAAATTCGTAATGTCCTCCTTCCACATTGAAAGCGGTCTTATGTATATCTTTTGGGTCGATTTCAATTTGATGAAATCCCTTGGCTAGATCTAATGTTGTGAAGTATTGACATTTGCCAAGTTTTTCGAGGATTTCATCTATTACGGGTATTGGGTATTTATCATCGATTGTTACATTATTAAGTTTCCGATAATCGATGACCAATCTCCACTTCTTTTTTCCACTGGCATCAGGTTTTTTCTTTACTATCCATACTGGTGCGGAATACGGTGATTTGCTTGGCCTTATAATCCCTTTTTCCAACATTTCTTTTATTTGACTTTGTACCTCAGTTTTGTGAACGTAAGGGTATCTATACGATTTCACAGCAATGGGGTGAGAATCCGTTGTACGAATCTCATGCTTAGTGAAATTGGTAAAAGTCAAATCAGAGTCTTCTCTGTAAAAGACATTGGAGAATTTACCTACTAAATTCAGGAGCTTTGTTTTCTCTTCTGAATTAAGATGTTCTATACGAATTTGTTCTATTAAGGACTTTTGAGAGATATCATTAGTGATATAAAAATTTTCTGCCGTTACCGGTACCGTTTCCAGTATGCCGAATTTTACTGTTGCCGAATCGCGTATGGATACCAATGCGTTAAGTTTACGATCGGAAACATTGTAAATTCCTTCGTTTATTTTGATTTTCCCGTCGTTGGAACATTTGCCAAAAGTGTACGCTAAACCTTGTTCTTGTCTTACTGGGATGTTTACCATATATTCCCCTTTTTTGTTAAAATTATAAGTTTCTTTAGGATCTTTTGATTCAAAATATATTGGAACAATTTTTCCGTCAATTTTTAAACTATTGTTTTCATAATCAATTTGAACATTTAAATTTCTTAATATATCATTACCTATCAGTCCGTCATAAGTTTCGTGAAATTTACATATCAACAACTCAATGCTTTTGGAAGTGTCTCCTAACTCTTCAAAAAGAGGTATACGAACTTTTTGTGTAATATTAACGTTATGTTGGAGAGTTTTAAGAATAAGATTCGTAGTAGGTATTTGCCACTTGGGGTTACACAATCCAGGATTAATAATGGAATGTGTAGCTCCGGTGTCTATAATAAACTTAAGAGGACTGACTCTAGTTTTAACTACTATATATGGTAAATTCCTGTCGAGGCCGAATACCGAAAATTTTCTTGGACTTCGTGATTGTTTACATCCATTGGCTCTATCGGGAGTTGTGGAGAATTTTGATTAGGTGAATTAAGCAGATTATTATTTTGCCAATTGTTATGAAATTCAGAATTGGTTCTAGAATTATGTTGAATATCGTTTGACCATCGCTGTTCATTGTCAATATTTCTATAGTTGTTTCGTGGGTTGTTTGACCATCTTTGTTCATTATTATTATTATTAAAGTTATTTCGTGAGTTGTTTGACCTTCGTTGCTCGTTATTATTATTGTTAAAATTATTTCGTGAGTTGTTTGACCATCTTTGTTCGTTATTATTATTGTTAAAATTATTTCGTGGATTGTTTGACCATCTTCGGTTTCCGAAATTGTTTTTTATTGAATGATTTTTGTTATGATTTGCTTGTGTTCCATTAGGGTGGTTATTATAATTATTATTTTTAAAGTTATGTGAGTTTGAATTTACAGAGAGGTGGGCATATCCAGCTTTAAACAGTATGCTCATTGCTTCTTCTAAGTCGGCAGGTTCTCTGCACACTAAAATTGATTTCATTGGTTCGGGGAGCTTATTAATAAATATATTCAGAGCAGATTTCCTGTTATTTTTTGTACATTCATTGGATATACTTACTGTTTCTATGGAGGTCTGTACTTTATTATTCAATCTTCTTAATTTTGTTTTTAATTCATTATAAAATTCTACTGCATTAGTTTTGAAAATGACACTTCTTAATGCGTCGAAAAGTTCTTCGCACGTTAGGCGATCTCCAAAATTATTTTGAAGTACTTCCCTTATCTCAATCCAAGAATTTGCCTGACAATTAATTTCGATTACTTCACGAGCTTTTCTCTTTAGTTTACTTTTAATCAGGTCGGAAAAAATAGATTGCGAGAGCGTATTGAAAGTTAATAGGAATGGTTGTATTCGATCTATTAGATTACAAAAATTTTGTAAATCTTCCGGGTTTCCGTCGAAATCCGGAAGTCTGTCTAAATAATTCAGAGGGTCTATTGGTAAAGCAGTCATTGTTACGATAAAGTTTTGAAAATTCCTTATTCCACTACATTCAATTCACTATATGTTCGTTTGTTTTTTTTTTTATGAATTTTGATCAAATTATTATAATAACAAATTTATTTATGAATATTTTATATTTATTTTCTTTCTAAACTAACTCCAAATTAACTAACTGACCTTATTTGGTGTTTACTAAATTATGGCTGATGATTTCCGGTTCGAGTTCGATGGCAAGTAGGCGTTGCGCATTAAAGATGACGATCCTCAATTTCAGGACGTCTGGTGGGGTTGTTTAGTTATCCAGCGTTGCTCAATTAGTTAAAGATGATAGTTTTCAACTTCAGAACATCAAAAGGGGTTGTTTAGTTATCCAGCGTTGCTCAATTAATTAAAGATAATAGTTTCGAATATTTTATTTTCTTTATATATTTTTTTTTCTTCTCGATTACTTATAATTTGTAATTGGTTGTGAAGGTTATTATGTTCACTCACTTCGAATTATTTTGATGCGATATATGATTTGTAATAGAGCAATCAGAATTTGCAATTAAGATGTTTGTAACACAAAAAAAATTTACACGATTTTAATGTAGTTGCACACTAAATTGGTGTTAAATTATATATTTATTTATATACTCCTGTATATTTAAAAGAAATTTGTTTAGGTTGGACCCCGATTAAGCGTAAAAACTCACTGTGAATCTATAAATGTATAAGTATGGCACTCTTGTATCAACTTCGTTAGATTGCTTTTTGTTTTTTTTTTAAGTTTACCGTTAACAAAGTATAGTGCTCTTGCACGAACTTCGGTAAATTGTTTTTCTGAAATTACCGTTAGCAAAGCGTAGTGCTCTTGCACAACCTTCGGTAAATTGTTTTTTTTGAAATTACCGTTAGCAAAGCGTAGTGCTCTTGCACAAACTTCGGTAAATTGTTTTTTTGAAATTTTTCTAACGTTCACACTTCACAGTCGGGGTCCCTGCTCGGGCGCCAATTTTGTTATTTACATTTTATTTAATTATTTTAATAAAACTCTTAAGCATTTTCACAATTACGCATTTATTATTTCAAAAACCACTTAACTCTGCGAATTCTATCAGGCGACTGCCTTTACAAAACTTGTCCCTGCTCGATAATTTTGTTCTTTTCTCTAATTCCGGTTTTCCTTTTTGTGTCGCGATTGAGAGGAGTGAGTGGGATGTTACAAATTTCGGTACTTTTAAATGGCGTGATTGAGAATGCTGCCTGTCGCAGTTTGTGCACGTCGAAACGTGTCGCAAACGAACATGAGAGAACCGGCGAAAAACGGAAAATGATCCCCCTTTGATTTACGTGTCTGGCAATCAGACCTTGGGAAAAATACCAGACCCGAACTCTGGAATGTGCATGTGCAGCCTGTTATATCTGCGCATTACTATGTCTGCACATAACTATTATCGTGTAGCTAGTTTTCGTGTTTTCCCAAGCAAGCCATTTGGCTGCAGCTAATGAATGATTTTTGGATTTAAAATAGCCATTCATGGGCATTATGCCTAAAACATTTTTTTTTAAATAATTTTTCCGAAAAACTAGCATACACGCCGATGCTATAGTTAAAGAGTCAATAAAGGGGTTTATTTGCGTTATGTCGAGAAATTCTTGCATAAATCGTGAGCAGCCCAAACGTAAAATGTTGACATCGTTTATACAATATTTTAATATTTCTTCCCCGTTGTTGAAAACCCCTTTAGATGCAACTTTATACCATTGTTGAAACGCTTTTCTCTCGTTTATTTTCATGGTTGTAAAGCCATACAGTTCGGGTGGCGGGAAGCTACCAATATAATCAACATTCTCTGTTGTGTTAAAGTAATAAGGGTAATACCCTTTCACATGATCTTTAATATCAAACACCTCGGGAAACTTAGAGAGTGGTAATGCCAAAAAATTTAAAGAATCAATAAAGATTAAGTTATCACAAGTTAATTTCATTATTTTCATACCGTTCATTATCGGCTGTATTTTTAAATTTCTAGCCACAAGCTCGGTAATCAGAAAGTGGCCGTCATACCCCTGCAGATTATGAGCAATACAGTAAACACTGGTTATTAAAGGGCGAGGTCTCAAGCAATAATCTACAAATTCTTTCACAACATTCTTTTCACCATTATATTTAAATATGTGCTGCCTATCCCCACAAACGTCACATTTTACATTAATGTCTAGCCGTTCGTAACAATTATAACATGCCTGTTGCGCAACAATTAAGTTAACAATATGTAGGAAAGAACTTGTACTGATATCGTGCAAAGTATTCTGTGTACTTTCGCAATCAAAAAATATTAGCAAGAATTTTTTATCTTTCCTGCCGCTGTACGGTTTAATATAACAAAGATGTTCCGGTGGAACAATTTTTGAGCAAATTTGGCATAAATATTCGTTGCAAATATGGCTGTTTAAGTCTCTTTTCGTGAGATTGAGAAATTTACTACACGCTTTACAAATTTTAAAACTATCAGATACAGTTTTGCCCTTAATTTTATTCTGAAGGTGATTAGTAAAACAGACCTCGCCTCTGAATGTGCGGTTGCAACATTCACAACCCCGAACTTGTTCAACAAACTGACACGGTGGAAAGCTGTCACAATAAGAACATTTCACAGGGCATTTGTGTAACTTTTCATGGGATAATTTATCGCAAAAAGAACACGCATATTTTTTATTGAAAAAACCTGTTAATGATTTGATGACATAAAAGTGTCTTAATGTTTGTGAATAAAAGAAGCAAATTTTTTTATTCGTCCCGTGCATATTTGATAAACCTGAATATAATTGAGCTTGGATTTTTCAAATCGTCAAACACAATAATTTGGTAATTTGTTAAAAAATTTTGAAATTTGTAGAGATCATTTAAAACACAGCCATCTTTACCGGGCACGACGTTAGCATTTTTACATAGCTGTCGTGCTAATTTATCTAACGACCGTAAAGTAGAAAGCCCTTTTTGTTTATTAAAATTTCCGGAGACCATTTCAATGGCGTAACATATGCTCCGCGGAAGGCAATTTACGTCATTTTCCTTCCCAACATCTATCACGCTTGTTTTTCTGGCTAAGACCGCGCTCTCCTCGACAAAGTTGGGGTTTATTTTACCACCAGCAAAAGGGAAGTTAACTATATCCGCATTTAATTGCATGACATCGTCAGAAAGAAAAACGGAATTGGATTGATTCACATTGGATATTAGTCCGGTAATATATTCTCCGGATAAATTTTTAATGGGCTTAAAGCTTGACCATATGGGCCTTACGTGAGGCGAATAATTTTATTTTCGATTATATTATTGAGAGTAAAAAAAAAAACAAAACTTTTGCACAATAAACTTTATTTTATTCATAAATAACTTTAAATTCTTTGACACTTCAATTCTTAACATTTAACTTTTAATATTTAACTTCTTTTCACATTTTACGTTTAATTTCTTTTTAACAGTTAACTTTCCATTTCTTTTTAACATTTAACTTTCAATATCTCAATATCATTTAACTCAACTATGATATTTCGAGTGGCTCAACTATGATATTTGCCGCTCAACTATTGTATAATATCTCAACGAACTATGTTAAAATTTGTAGCTCAACTAACTGTGCTATTTTAATGTTCTGTATTTATAGTTTTAAAGGGTTTTCCAATAAGGGCCGGTCGATGTTGATATGGAATAAAACAAGCTATGTGTGATTGTGTGCGGTATCAACGAAATTCTTTTCTTTATTTTAAAACTCCATGTATGCCATTATGTATGGAAAATGACATCGTTCAAATGTCCGCCGCAGCTTCGCACAGTGGCAACAATCCGAGAGGTCCAATTTTCAATGACTCTGTCGCATAGATCCGGCTGAATTGGAGTGATGGCCTGGGTTATGTTGACTTTGAGGCCATCAGTCGATTGTGGCTTATTGGAATAGACCTTTGACTTCAGAAAACTCCACGAGAAAAAGTCTATTGGTGTCAAATCGGACTCGTTATTGACGGTGATGGCCTCACCAACGTCATTTTCAAAAAACCTGCACCAAACAGTAACTTTTTTTTGGATGCATTGCCACCTGGTGAACCTCGTGTGGATTGGTGTCGTCCCATATACGGCCACCAAACGTTGGAGATTCGACTTTGAAGGAACACCGCGTCTGCCGTAAAATGGTCGCAACGCGCGCAACGTTTGCGCAAACTAACACCCATATTTATAATAAAATTTTATCATTTGGACGAGCTCCTCAATCATGTAACTTGCCAAGGTGATTTGGCATTAATGACTGAATAATAAACAAATCATTTGGCAGACGCCACTAAAACAACCTGACCGACACAACCTGTCAAAATCGACCCGCCCCTATTGGAAAACCCCTTATTAATTATCCCCACTCCAAAGGATGAGTTCTTTGTCCAGGAATACCACTGATGCACACCTATGTCAACAAAATCTTAATTAAATTTATCAGATTAGATATTTAGAAATAATAGTCGGATTATCTAGCAATTATAGAAGATCAATTGCTAGCGAATGAATCATAATTTAATAGCAAGGGATGTTTTCAGTTTAGCAGACTTTTATCTATTTGTTTTAATAGAAGTTGCATAGCTAAGTGAATCATACAAATTGAATATTTGTTTATGATTGAAGATCTTTATTTAAATTTTACATCTATGGTCTATGCAACGATAGTATGAATGATCATTGATCATGTCTATGCAATGATCGAATTGTCAAAGGATGAATCATTAATAAGTAGATTAAAATATGTTTATTTTATTGTTAGAGATACTTTAATTAATATTTTCTTTTTCTCATCATGCATACGCATAATGCAATGATGTCATAAATTCACGGTTTAAATTATGTTAAGTCTTAAGGATCCACACACAATTTCTTATTATTCACTTTCACTATTTTCACAAGTAAAATTTTTGAATTACATGTTTTAAAAGTGTAAACGGCACTTTTTGAAAGCAGCCCGTACACTTTTATCATGGGCTTTTATACAGTTTTAGCTAGGTGGGGAAATAGCATTCTCCCAGCTCCCACCATTTAAGCGACGGCTCCGACGCGACGTCCCGACGACGGTCTGATAATAAACAATATTTAAGCCGTGTTTTTAATGGTGCAATTCTGATTCTGACCCTTAACATTAAACAATACCCGCATCAATCTATCTATATATATAAAATTCAAATACCACTCATTGATTTACTGATCACTATCAACGTGCGCGGTAGCGCACGCGCCAAGTTGCCTCGTGCGCTGCCCAGTAGATATTCTCGAACCAGAGAAAACCGCAAAATTGGCATTTTTGAGCTGTTGCTGTAGCGCTCCTGTTGGACCTAGGTCAACCAAATTTTTTTCTTGGCCTTGCCTGGGGCCAATCTACCAAATTTTGCAAATACAACTTTCTGGCTTCTTTAGGGGCCAAAATAGAGCACCCTAAAATTAGCGAAAAATGTGAATCGACCATTCATAATCTATAATATATACAACCCGATGTGTAACTCACTCACTCACTCACGTATACAAATTCTAACCTATTTCTAGAATAGCTAGAAACTTGAAATTTTGCACACTTACTCTTTGAATTTTTTAACCGACAGAAAAATTCACAAAACTTGAATTTTTTAATTTTTAACCCTTTTTAGGGGGGTTGTGGGGCTGGGGGTGGCAATCACCCTTCTTGGGGGTGTCCAATTTAGGCCGTGTGTGGTATCAAATTAAAGCTCCTGCTGAGTACTATTAAATGGCATATTTTTTTTCTGCTGCAAAAAAGTTTACAACAGACTTTTTTCATTCGAATACCGTTCAAATGCGTGATTTTCACATTTGCTTACAGGGGGGGTGCAGCTTGGTGCGGGGGGCTTGATTTTTCTTTTAAACGCTTTAGCATAATGTTTTACATATTTCATGGGAACATTTCAATTTTCCATGTTTAACCGTTATACGGGTTTTGACGTGAAATAAATTTCTTCAGTTTTTTCATTTACAATTTTTTAAGATGGAGGTACTTGAATTAAACCCCCATAATCTTCTAAACTACTTATCGCAGAGAAAAAATAATTACACCAAAATGTTTGCAAGAGAACGTAGATCCGAATTAATATGCACATGTCAGATAGATTATGTACCGTTATATGAGTTTTTAACGAAAATGTAATGATTTTCCAATTAATTTGGGGTGCAATTTCCCACTTGCCTTGACATATATTATACCGTAGCATGCGATCGCACTAAAATCATTCGTCGCAGTCGTTCTAATGTTGACATTAGACAACGGTTTAGTGAAATTGAACACAAAAAGGTTTCATTTGAGTGCCAAAGAGCGTGAATGATCAAATCGCTACTGAAGTGAGTTTTGTCTGATCGATTTTATTATTGATCGATATTATTGTGTTTAAAAACTATTGGACATGGTTGAACTAAATAAGTTTGTGTGAAATAAATTTTGTGTCGACTTTTCGGTGAACTATATTATTTTGAACTGTTGGACTGGACTGTTGGACTGGACTGTTGGACATAATTGAACTAAATAAGTTTTAGGTTTTGTGTTAAATCAATTTTATGTCGACTTTTCTTCGAATTTGTGCACTCCGCTATATGTAGAACAACTGCACTTGCCTGCTTTTTGATACCTGCTGATTTTCCTCAAATTTGTTGTATTTTGTCGATACAGTACAAGGTATTTGCTTAAATTTGAGTTTTTGAGTTTTTCTAATTCTGAGTTCTGAGTTTTCGTAATTATAGTAACCATTTAACTCTGCTTTTTTTTTTTTATTTCATAGCTAAGTACGCTATTTTAATTTTATTACTCCACGAACTTATACAAGTTCTCGGAACTTATTATATCAGTGTTAAACATGGAGCTCATAGAAGTTAATGGCGAGATGGTACCTCACCGTGTTGTCCCTGTGGGAATGGACGGTTCGTGTTTTTTCTACTCCATGTCTTACCTGTTGTATGGAACTGATTCCTTAGCGCCTCAGGTAAGGGCCAGTGTCGTAGAGCACATTTGTGACAACTGGCAACGTTTTCAGGACTTTACTATGATGCCGTGTGGTAACAGATATGAAACCGTTGCTCAGTACCAAGCTCACATGTCACTGCGTACCACATATGCCACCCACTGCGAAATAAGCGCTGTGGTTGAAATCTACCCTATTTATGTCTCGGTGTATCGTGATGGGAAAGCGATTATACAGCCTGAAGAGCCTCTTACTGAAAGGCCGATACTACGTTTGAAGTGCTCTGGACCTATGATGTCTTCACATTTTGAACCACTGATACTTCAAAATGCACATGTTGCTATTCAATCTGCTCTTCATCGAAATGAAAACATAGACACCCCTTTTTCCGTTGTACCACCTCTCAATCAGGCCTTACAAGAACATTTCATTTTAGATCCTAAATTACACTTTTTACGTCCTGTTGTTGTTCTTTCCTCACTAGCAGTTATAAAACCTCAGTCCGCTGTTCCAAATCTAAAAAAACGACCTGGGAGACCCAAAAAGATAAAACGTGGTCGCCCGAAAGTGCTCACTACAGCTAGAGAGGAACAATCAAAGAACGCTAAGAGAAAATATAATATAACACATCCTGAGGTCAACCTCGGTGCTGTTCAGCGCTACACTCAGCAGCATCCTGAGGTCAACAGAGATGCTGTTCAGCGCTACACTCAGCAGCATCCTGAGGTCAACAGAGATGCTGTTCAGCGCTACACTCAGCAGCATCCTGAGGTGAACAGAGATGCTGTTCACCGCTACACCCAGCAGCATCGTGCAGAATCTTTTCAAAGAGTTCAAATATTTCGATTGAAAAATCCCAAAATAACCGAAATGAGACATTTAACTAAAATAGTTGCTCGACAGGTAGTAAGTAGTGGTCCTATGGCTTATTGGAGTGGCAGCAACCTAAACCAAATCGATCCATATAAATTGAAAAAAGTTAGCTTATGGGTCGATGACATTTACAAATGTCCTCAATGCGGTGCACGGCTCTTCGAAGAAGAGAAGGATAGGAAAAAGTGGTGCTGTGGGGAGGGTGCTTACCACGTCCTTACCCTATCTCCTCTAGACGCATCTTTTTATACGAATCGTAACTTTCTCGATCGAGCTCGTGCATATAATGACCTGTTTGCATTTTGCGCACTTGAGGTGACTGGGGGTTATCGGCATCCTAGTGGACTCTCTTTCTTTAAAATCGAAGGTAGGATGTACCACCAGGTGTACACTTTGGATGCTCCCGGTCAAAAATTTGCCCCTAGAGGAGGAGATGTCCAGTTCGTAAACCGATGTCGCCTTTACATCGACGACGGTAATGAACGCAAAAACATTGCAATGGGTAGATCTCTGAATGTCGAAGTAATTGATTCTATTTCTCAGTTCCTGTCAACTTTAAACCCGTTCATTCAAAATTTTCGTCGATTAAGTGATGAACCTTCAATTAACGCTCACTTAGACTTTCAAGTTACAAGTAGATCTACACATGGCCCTGTTCTTGGTGATAGAAATTCAGGGCTTGAAGTGCACGCTGTGATGAGCACTGAGGAATACCCAAATGAACCCAGAAAGCTAACAATTTGGAAAACAGGCTCCCATCGACCATCATCGATCGATCTGTTTAGTCCGCTGATGGAACCTTTTCAATACCCCTTGCTGTATCCGGAAGGCAATTTGGGCTGGCATATTGGCAAGGTTGATAATCTCGGGAGGAAACTCTCACAATACAAATATTCGCGTTGCCTTCTTTTATCAGAACCTCGTTTCTCTCATCTAGGCCGACTTTCACAAGCTTGGTAGGTTGAAATGTTTGCTAGATATGAAGAAGAGCGACTTCGCTTTATAAAATTTGCTCAACGTAAATCTTCTGCTCAAAATGCCATGCGAATAGGACCACTACACGAACTTCTCCAAGCACAGCGGGACGTGCCGGATGCAGGACAAATTCGCCAAGATATACAGCGGGACGAAACCGTGCAGGGCGAAGGTGGGCCGCTACCTGGAAAAGTTTATCTCCCAAGTTCGTATACTGGCGGACCCAGGTACATGAAAGTACACTATGAGAATGCTATGGGACTCGTGTCTCGCTTGGGATCGCCCACGTTTTTCTTGACGTTCACGTATAGTGCTTCTTGGGAAGAAAACAAAAAGGCTTGCCCTCACGGGAGTGGACGAAGTGACCCTGCTACAGCTTGCAGAGTCTTCCAGATCAAGCTGCTAGAGCTTCTCCGAGATCTGCGAAGCGGAGCCATGTTCGGACGTTTAACATACATTGTGTACGTCATCGAGATGCAAATGAGGGGCCTTCCTCATGCCCACATTGTATTTAAGATAGATGGTGACGGTCCAGTTCAGGCACACGAAATCGACTCCGTTATTCGTGGTGATATTCCCTCGGAAGAAGAAGCCAGTGGAAAGTTGCGGCAGTTGGTGTTGAAACATATGATCCACGGTCCTTGTGGCACTGATCATCGCACGGACTTCTTATGTTGGGACTCTGCTAAAGCGAGCAAAGCGAGTAGCTTAAATTCATTGGAGCCTTCGATTATGTTGATATATTTCGCAGAGGTGAAAGAGTACGGTAACTATAGGAAATATTCCATTCACTAAGAATATAGAAAGTATACTTGAAGAAGGAACGCTGGCCAAGTTAAAATTTGCTTATGAGATGAAGAACTTGGCCACTTTCATATCACTACTTTCATTGGCCAAAGAACTTGGCTCCTTTTATTTCACTAATTTGTTTGGCTAAAGAACTTGGCTCTTTTTATCTCAATACATAAGATGGCGAAACTTTTTGCAAGATCGATTGATTGAGGGGACTTGGCCACCTTTTTTACACGGAGTGTTTTTGTTGGGATTACCATTTCTTACAACTGGTATACTTTGATCTCTGGCTAACTTAATATAATCCCATTCCGGACACTTATCTAGATATGAAGGCTTGCGTCGTTTAATTTCATTTGGACACTGTATATCTGGCAGCTCCCGAGCAAGTCCCCGCCAATTTTCACAGGTATTTAGCTCATTTTCAGCCTCGTTAGCAACCATGGTATCGATTGTGACACTATCGTTATTAATTTCACTTTCGTTTTGAACATTAATTGTGTTCGAATTAGTTGAATCAAGGTAACTATTTAATGTAGAATCTTCTTGTGTTTCAATAGAATTGGTGCATGAATAATCAAGCGCTACTTGATTTTGCTGTTCGCGAACCTGTTTGCAAGGCTCAGGTACAATATCATTCACATTCGATGTTAATTTTATCCGACTATCGATATAGTTCCGATGTTGGATTATAAATTTGTCGGCTCTTGTTGGCAGTTGGCTTCTAAAGGCGCGGTTTTTCTAATCACCAAATGCGGCCTCCACAGAGGAAGAAGTGGCAACTTCTTCTCCAATGTTGAAAGACGATCGCATTATGCCGCTCCACAGTACCACATATGGCATCAGATGTGTCTTTACAGACTTAGCAAAATCAGGATTAAATAATGCATTAATTATTGTTCCTTCGATACAATTATAATTTGCTATTTGTTTTGCATTTTCATATATGCTGCCACTCCACTGAAACCAGTCGGAAGCATCGTTATTAGGTGCTAGGGTGTTTCACAAAAACCGAAATGTCTCCAATGTTTGCTATCTAATGCCAAATACGAAGTTTCGAAATTTTTGGTCACTTCTAACCCTTGCCGCAAGCGCCCCGAAGTTTTCAACTTTTCCCAGAAATAGCGTATTTGTATGAGCGCCTGATTATACCTCCATATACATTAATTTTTTTTTTTTTTTGACAAACTATACTCTAAAAGATAAGACAGAGGTTTGAAAATGCTTTCCAAAGCTCTATGCCCAAAATTTGCCCATCCTCCCCCCGTTAAAAGACGTCATTTTTCAGTAACTTTTAGAGCTTTACTTCGTTTTCCTCTGATTGAACAACTGCACATTAAATTCTGTACTAAGGAAGTTAAAAATGCCAAAAACATGTGTAAGGTAAGATACTTTAAATCAGAAGGTATGACCCCCCCCTTCTTACACTAGTGTGTTTCTTCGGTGTTGTTTTTTTGGGGGAGAGGAGGGGGGGGGGGGGGGAGTCATACACGTTTACCTCTCAATTGTCGCTTTTTTTTATACGAATGCTTCTCTTCTTCCATATTCAAAACAGTGAAATGTATTTTGACGTCTACGTTTTCGGATGGTTTACGTATTATCTTCCCAAATATAAACGCGTTGCATTCTTTGCAGATACCACGGAAATAAATATAATATTTCGCTGAGTTTGACAAATTTACTTCGTGATTTTTAAAAGATATCGTGCATTTAAACTTTTGCTGTTGCCACAGCTTTTCCGCTACAACGTCTGTCCAACCTCTCTGCAGAACATATTTGAATCTCCTGCCATAAAGTTTTCGTACCGGAAAGATATCTTTCCACTGTTCGCTCGGAAGAATTATCTCAAATTTTTTCGAAACTGATTTCATAGAGTCACTTCTTCTAGTCTCAACGGAACAAGAAGATATATTGTACGAAACATTTACATCATCAACTTTGATATCGAAAGCCTTTAAAATTTTATCTTTGTATCCACATCTATTTTGATTAATTATTACGTATTGTAACGAGGCAAAATTTTGCCTCGTAACATGTAAACATTCCCCGCCGCTAAAAATCTGCCAACAGCAGAAATTTCCGTTTTTGCCCTTATAATTCGCGATTGCCGCCTGAAGCGAATATATAAGAGCCCAGGCGGCGATCGATTCAAAGAGCTTGAAGCAGCGAGCTTGCACGGTGGAAAGAGTACGCGTATTGAGCGGAAAATTTACCAAGACCATTTTTATTGCCCGGGTTGGAAGAGTACGCGAATTGAGCGGAAAACTGACCACACCGACCGAGTTAGGAGAGTACGCGCATTGAGCGGAAAACTAGCTATCCGATACCGACCGGGTTAGGAGAGTACGCGAACTGAGCGGAAAACTAACTATCCCGTAGTGTTGGGAGAGTACGCGGATTGAGCGGAAAACCAACCATCCTACCGTGTTAGAAGAGTACGCGCACTGAGCGGAAAACTAACTATCCGATACCGACCGAGTTAGAAGAGTACGCGTACTGAGCGGAAAACTAACTATCCGATGCCGACCGAGTTAGAAGAGTACGCGTACTGAGCAGAAAACTAACCGGAATCCGATTCCCGAGCTGCTAAAGTTAGAAGAGTACGCGTACTGAGCGGAAAACTAACCTCCCGATCAGAACCCCGAGTCAGAAGAATACGCGCACTGAGCGGAAAACTGATTAAGCCACGGTAGACAGAATAGACCATAGTTGAAATTGTATTAGATTAGAAGATAGGACTAGGTAAGAATTAGCGGATTATATCAGGAGAAGAAGATAGAATAAATACCTACAAGAGGACACCGCCTGTTTTCTTTCTCCACTGAAGTTACCCCGGCGAGACAGGCTTGTCTCAAACACCCAGATTTAATTTTGTACGGGGCGAAAGGAAAACCCCCACTACAGTATATATGTTTCGGCATCATGGTGCAGTTAAATTTTTCCATTTCGTCTGCAATAATCCTATAAATTTTGTGTGACGGTGAGTAAGGCTTACCGTTATCATCTATAGTGCAATAATCTCGATCTAACAGGATCTCTAACAATTTAATCTTGTCATACATCTTGACGCCTATATAGAAATATAAAACAATCTTATATTATATATAGACATACATATCACTGAGTTTAATTAGTTTAGTTAATTTTTCCCTATTTTCACAAAGAGATTGTGATCCAAGGAGATGGCGGACAAGGATGTTTTACACGGAGGACACGATTTCATGCAAACTGCAGTTCCCACCAGGATATGGAAACACTCATGTGCGCACATAATATGACTTTTTAAAAACTTATGACCGTGTGCGCATGTGCCTGCACATATACAGAACGCAGGAAAAATGAGATGGAGAACGCCTCATGAGTTGCTCACGAGTCACGTTATTATCTCAAGAATGTTTAATTGGCTTAGTTACTGGTAATTTATTTAAACAAATATCAGTAATTTAGATTTAATTTTATTTGAATTGAAAAATTAAAAATGAAGCGTGCTGTCTTTGATTTAAAAATTATGTATTGCTGCTGTCAAATATTAATTGAAATTTGGGTAGTGGCAGTGGTAGTGACAGACATTTGTGCCAAGAGTATTTATATTACCCACTAATTTGGAATTTATAGAAACAATGATTCAATAAATAATTTAATGGTCTCTATCCTGCGCACTTTCACATGAGGCTAATGAATGTGCGTTTCCATAACCTGGTTCTCGCTATAATAGTTCTAACACGTTTCTTTTCATAAAGTTAAAGTGCCTCTCCACCGAAGAAACAAAATTTAACATAAACTTATTCAAAAACTTAACAAAATTAAATTAAATTCAATTTTCATCCAAGTGGTGAACGCATTGACGTCACATCAGCTGTCAAAACTACTCCGTGGAAAGCCACCTTTATTAAAAAAGGAATGGCCCAGTATCTTGAGCGGTATAATTATATTGGAAACGAAAGGAATAAAAATGATAACCATTATCTATACTTACTGAAATTGTTCTTATAACAGATTAATAATTAATTATTATATATAACCAATAACCATACAATGGAAGCACTCACTCTTACTCTCTTGCTTTACACTTCAACTGCAAATTGTTTAATATTTAATTAACAGTACTTCACTCTCCTGTGAAAAATTTCGTCATACGTTATTACTTATTGTGCGATAAACAACTAAATGACGGTATCAGAGACTTAAAATATTTTGAGGGAGCAGAGAACAAAATCGTTACGATTCATCAGTGAATATGAGGCAGCATACTCAATGAGAGCGTCAAAAAGTGGTACGTGTCACATGGCCATATAGCTCGCGGGCATATATATCGCGCAGAAATGATTCTCTTTCTATTTCTGCGCTAAACTCACCTGATGACTAAATAATTGTTATAATATAATAGGGTGAAATTAGTTTACAAAGTAAAAGTAGGTACGATTTAATATGCAATCACTCATCTATCCTTTCCATTTCCAATACTTGAAATTTCCACAAAAAATACGCTTCCGCTTTGCGGTAGCAGATCAGCGCCATCTGCTAGTGAAGAGAGTGCGAACGCTTTCGAGCGTACACGCTGGACTGCGATCTAGAGCTAGGCGCAGAATAATTTTTGCGCGACACTGAGAGTATTATTGTCATATGAGAACGTACATAGAAGAGAGACGTAACTTATTTTGAGGCTCTCTTTAAATGTATTACTCACCAGGAAAGTAAAAAAAAATATTGGAATATTTTATCTTAATTGTAGTCATACAATTCTCGAGATATCTCATCAATCCCCACTTACTATTAGCGACTACTCAATCGTTGACTTTTAAACGTGCGAACACTGCGTCATGCATCATTAAAATTTAAAAATTTCATTAGCGATAGTGCACCGAACAGTGTTTTAAATAACTAAAGTTAATAAAAGTTGATTGAAATTAAAATAATTTTAGGGACTAATATTTTTAAAAATTTATTTCAATAATTTTCCATTGCCTAATAATAGGAGAAATGTTTTAGTGCAACGAATTGAATTTAAATCAATTTTAGGGTTAATTATATGTTGATATTTCTCTTTGTTTAAATTATTTAAAAATTGCTAGTGATTGGAACTCTGCGTAAAATTGGTAGTACTTAGTAGAACTCATCAAGAACTGTGGATCTGCGTCACGAAACAGCGAGAATTCCTCAGCAGGACACTTTTCGCTAAGTGTCGTGCTGGCGTCAAAGCTAAAATATTGTTTAAAAATTGCTAGTGATTGGAACTCTGCGTAAAATTGGTAGTACTTAGTAGAACTCATCAAGAACTGTGGATCTGCGTCACGAAACAGCGAGAATTCCTCAGCAGGACACTTTTCGCTAAGTGTCGTGCTGGCGTCAAAGCTAAAATATTGTTTAAAAATTGCTAGTGATTGGAACTCTGCGTAAAATTGGTAGTACTTAGTAGAACTCATCAAGAACTGTGGATCTGCGTCACGAAACAGCGAGAATTCATCAGCAGGACAGTTTTCGCTAATTGCCGTGCAGGAGCCAAAAACTAAAATATTATTTATATCACTAAATTGTTGCAATTTTTTTATTTTCATTACGTACTATGGTGGAACTCGATTAGAATTCTCTGGAACTCTTGCTAAAAGTTATAATATTTATTGTGTTCTTATAGATTAGATGAGGAAGTGTCCTGCTGATTGCGAAGTTAGCAGGACAATTTTTGATTTTTAATTTTTTTGCATTAAGAACGCGGAACTCTTTCTAATTTCTATTAGGAACTCTAGAACTATGAAAGTTGCTACTAGAACTCTCATTATTTTTTTAATATTTAAAGAATGTCCTGCTAACTTCACAGACACGCCGTGTAGGCCTGTTGTTTAATACGAATTTTGACTTTGTTTTTTATAATCATGTAGTTATCCTTTGTATGTATGATCGCAGAGAGCTCTTTTAGGCTATCATTTCCTAAGATACCGAGGAATGATTTCAGGGAGGGCAGTAAGAAGAATTTTATTTCTGTAGCTTTGAGGCCAAATAAATTAACTGTTGTGTGGTGAGTAACTTCGATATTCCCGCCGATGGAGTTTGGCGTAAAACGATTGCGTATTGGGCTTAGGATTCTGAACAAGGCTGGCTTGAATATAGTTTTTATTTGAGCCGATGTCAATTAGTATTTTAAAAAATTTGCCGCTCTTCGTCTTGCACTCGAAGTAGGGCAACGAAGAGCAATTTAGTCTAAAAAATGTATATCGGTAAAATCGATGGGGTTTTGCTCAGCATCTTCGGTCTCTCCATAGTCTGCGACATATTCCGTGAAGGATTGTTTATATTTGTTATCTTCAGAATTTTGTTTTTCCTCGTAGCTGTCGAGGGCAGCCTGAGGCTCATGGTCGTAGCCAGGTAGGGGCAAGGGTGGGCGGTGATATATCTATACTCTATACTAATATAATAAAGCTGAAGAGTTTGTTTGTTTGTTTTTGCTTGAACGCGCTATTCTCTGGAACTACCAGTCAGATTTGAATAATTCTTTTTGCATTTGATAGCCCAATCCTTGAGGAAGGTTGTAGGCTATTTAAAATCACGCTACGACTCTTAGGAGCTAAGCAAACAAAAAAAAGCTATATAATGTATCTCTATATATAAGTGGCTTTGTCCTGACTGACAGACAGAGAATCAACGTAGAGCCTAAACTATAGTAGGTAGACACTTGAAATTGTAACATCTGATATCTTTATTTCGTAATGTAAGTGCTCACTAAAAAACGGTTTTTTGAAATTGCATCCTTAAGGGGGTGAAAAGCGATGAAAACCGTTTCTCTCGAACCACTGAACCGATTTTCATGAAATTTGGAATACTTCGTCAACTGGCTTCACAGGTTATCGCTGAGAAGCAGTTTTTTTAAATTCAACTTTTAAGGGGGTGAAAACGGTTTCTCCGGAACCACTGAACCGATTTCCACAAAATTTTGTATACTTCTGCAACTTATCTCATAGGTGCTAACTAAGAACCGGTTTTTGAAATTCCACCCTTAAGGGAGTAAAATAGGGGATAAAATTTCTTACGGAAATTCACCATCTTTGAAGTAAAAAAATTCATAAATATTTGTATTTGGCATCTTGGTTAAAAAAAAGCTCAAAGAGAACAACTATCCTCTATCCTAATTACACCCCTCAAAACCACCCTTGGCTGAAAAAAACTAAACAATTAGGAAAAAACCCAAAATCAAAGAAATTACCGGAAACGGTTGTATGTATTATACGTCGCGTTTGGGAGTAGTTATAAATTTTATTGTAATATGATGCACATTATATTATAATTTTCACCGCCCAAGTGTAACCGGGTAGACCTGCTAGTTGAACTTAAAGATATTCATTAAATTACTTCGTTAGTTGTTGTTTTAGAGTTTCGTATGCTGTCGTTTTTAGTTAGTATAATGCTTCGTTACTTACAAAATTATCAATTAAACGAAAAGGTTAGTTGATTTCTAATAGGATTGGCGAAGGTGATGCCTAGCGGTAGCTGATAAGCTGAACGGCTGCCACCCCTAGGAAAAATCCGTAGCTACGCCAATGCTCAGGCTCTTTATGGAAGTTTCGTTGCAATTTATTTGCAGGATCAAATATTTGTGGTCCTGATAGAAGTCTTTTTCCGTAGCGCGAATTTTGAGCCGGTCGACTTATGTAACTTATCGCTGTCCCAGTACAAAAACGTAACATCTCAAAAACTACAGTTTTGAGATATTCAAGGCTAAAGATTTTTTGAAGCTTTGATCCTAGTTTCAAACGTTATTTACTCAACTACTGACATGGTACAAATTATTTTGTGTGCCTAATTTTATAGATTTCACCATTATAAAATACATTATTTTGATTAGTTCCATTAACAATTTCAAATAAATTAAGAAAAGGTTGTATTTTGAGTTGTTACACTATTGCATTGATTTTAACAAACATAGTTATGTTAATGATACAGTGTTTTTGTTATGTTACTGTAATGCACTACATTTTTGCATTGAATATTTTTAAATATTACTTACTTTCAAATTGCTTTCTACAAAATAAAAGGGTATTTTTAGAGGTATAGTGAGTAAATAAAACAGTATTTAAGAATGTACAAGATTTTAATATTACTTAAATTATATTTACAATGGAAACATAATTGAAACTTTATTTAGTAATCATCTGAAATATCTTTAGGATTTCCAGGACTGCTCATTGAGGTTTTTAAACTCTCAAAGAACTGATGGTATGGCCTTGGAATAAAGTTCTCTTTACATAAGCTCAAAAGATCCGCCTTCTTCGCACCAGATATTCCCGGTGGAGATTGGTACGCTGGTTTCACACTATTATCACAACTAGCAGGAGAGTGTGGAAGAATATTTTTTGCTTTCCTGTATGAAGACTTTCTCTTGACGGTATTTTTTTGTTGAGAGGCCTCTGGGAAATACTTCAATAGAACCATCTTTCTTTTTAACAACTTTATCATCTAGGTTGAAAGACAACATGTCATGTTGCTCATATGATGTTTTGTAGAAAATGGTGTTGGGTGTATCTTTCCTTACCTCAAAAATCTTTACATCAGCCCATACTATTTTTTTTCCTATGGTTGAGTACTGAAAGTTTTTTCCGTTGATTCCGGGAGTACTTCTCCAGTCTAAAACATCTTTTGTGTCCATTTGCTTTACCACAAATGGATTTTTACCTTTATGAGCAACCTGTGCCACGGCAACAAGCTGGCTGGGTACATAAAGGGGCGTCTTTTTAATTGCTAGGCTCAACTGTTTTTCGATTAATGAATGCATATTATCCCCTTCATTTTGAGTATGCCCAACTACGAGATACTTATGGGTTATAGATGAAATGTCCAATGTTTTAACTGCATGTAAGTACATTAGTAGCAAAACCTCGTTTTTGTTTTGGCCACTGCAATTATCAGAGTAAAATATAACTTGTTTCCCCGATCCGCTGCAATACTCGTTTAAGTAGCCTTGTTTTGTGATGGTGTCAAAAATTGTAAAATCAAAGGTATTAAGTTTCCTTTTGTAATAAAAACTTGAGACATGGCCTTTTGGTAACTGCACAACAGCTTGTAAATCAAAACAGGATACTACGACATTTGAATTTTCTTCTCTAATTAATTCTTTGTCACGTTTCTTCTCCTCACGTGATAAGTTTTTTTCTTTTAGATGTAAATCCATTTCATCTTGAATTTTAATCTTTTCTTCTTCTGAAGAGTTCTTGTAACGTTCACAAAACGAACATTGGTCTTTTGTTGGCATGTAAAACCCAATATTAAACTTAGGCCCAATTTCACAGTGCAAGCTTAAGCTCAAAAATAGGTTTAAAATTCCGCTTAAAGTATGCTTTGATTTCAAAGTGACAATTTTAGTCTTAAACTTTGCTTTAATTTAAGCGGCGATATTTCGTCGCTTAACTTAAGTTTCATAAAAATGTATTGTCAAACAAACGTCATATGTCAATTGAAATTAATTCTTGATTTTGAATTGTATTTAATGTGCTTAGTAATTAAATGGTTTAATTTTTATAAAAATCAATTAAAATATAGATCATAAACAAATAAAATCACTTAAAAACAGCGGAATAACATTTTTGGCAAATAGTTCACCGTATACAGTAGACTACAAAATTGATTCTTATAACTTAAACCAGGTTTACTCAAATATCAACTGTGAAATCCGACAGCATTACACTTTAGTTTAAGCTTCCTATGCTCGCTTAACTAAGCGAAAACTTAAGTTTCAACTGTGAAATTGGGCATTAGTATTTAGTATTTCCTCATATTTCTGTTTTTTAGCAACTGGAATGCCTTTTTCTTTACAGTGGGCTTCATACAACCTGTACATTTCAGCCTGGTTGAGGTCTCCATCGATAAATTCCCGTTTTGTGTCAGCTCTACAGTAATGACTTTCAATTCGGGGAAATGAGTCAATGTGGTTGATTATATTTTGGATAATCTCAGGATCTGTTTTTGGCTGATTCTTATGCTTGCCTCGAAGGTCATCTTCAATAGTTCCTGTAGATGTCATTTTGGGTTTTACTGTGGTTAAAAAAGTCGAGCTGATGCAAAACGTATCTGAAAACATTTTTTTACAAACTCTCAATTTTTTATTTTTAATCATTAAATGATAAGAGTAGTTAATTGATCTGTGTGAGTTTTCTTTTTTATACGTATACTTGGGCTTGACTTCCTCCATTAATTTTAATATCAAGTCCCTTTTTCGGTTTATATCAGAAAGTAATAGAAAATCGGTTAAAATCTTTTCTCTGTCCTCCAAATTAAGTTTTTCTGTGCACTTCAGCTTGCAATTATCTCCACATTCCACAACCTACTTTTACAGCTTTTGCCTGTTTTAGGTTTCCTGATTTAGTTTCATAGGCTTCACCGTGATTTATTTTTACTTTTTTAACATTTCTTGCCCATTGTTTTTCATTTCTCAACCTTTTTTTAGATTTTTTGTTAACACTTACTGGATTTTGAAAATCTTGTTCCATAAAAATTTCGTTTTCATCACCTGAATTTACCTCATGGTCTTCTTATACTAATGGGATGTTGTTTACATCAATCGGATTTTGAAGGTCTTCTTGTACAGGTAAACTGTTATTTTCTTGTAGTATCTCTTCATAAGGGCTGGCTGTTTGAACTATCATCTGAATCAGGAGTATAGTCTCTATCTCTGTCAGCAACTTCAAAAGACTCTTCATCTTGGTCCCCAACCTCCTCATTGCCATTAAGTAAGTTCAAGTTGTCGTTATTGTTTTTATTGTCAGTGATATCTTTAAATAACTGATATTCCTGCACTACTTCAATTTCATTGTCAAAATCAAATAACAACTCCCCATTCAACACATCATCTACAGTCACACTTTGATTCCCACAAACTGTTAGAACAGGAAATTTTTTTGATGTTTGGTCCTCTTCAGTACTACTTTGAGCTAGGTTTCCATTCTGAAAACAATAGTGGTTATTAACTACTTATTTTAAATAAAAAGTAAGTTGGCCCACAATAAACCTAGTCTTAGCTAGTTATATAGCCTAAAATGGTAATAAATGCTAGCCCATCTACAGCAAACCTAGCCCAAGTGAGCATTTTAAAGAATAATGGTGCTTACCTTTTGCTTTTGAAGATCTTTAGATTCATCTAGAACCATCTTCAACATCGTTTTACTTCTGTCTTCACTTAGATTGGCAATAAAATCGGACATTCTTGACAGTTTCTAAACAATAATGACTGTGTCAACAACATAACCTCAACCAAACAAACTGTAAAAAGCGAAAAATTTTTGTTATGTTACAGTATTACTCTGCAAAGTCATAACTACTATCTTCTAGGGCAATAGTGTATCATTTTGTAATGTTACTGTGCTGCCCCACCTCAACAAAATTATTTGTTGGGTGCAAAAGTAAAACAAGTGGTCAAAAATATAGGAAAATGACATATTTTCACTTGTTACTGTGTTGCATTCGACAGATAGAGTTACATTTGTATAGAAAACAGTAATATCTCAAAATGTCAAAATTTTGAGATGTTACACCTTTGCACTGGGGCAGCGTTATATTTCTTGTATGAATGGTCCGGTCAATGTCTATTGGTTCAGGTGGTGGTTGTGGTTTGGGTGCGGTTGGTCGAGATGGTTGGAAAGGATTAACTTGGTTTTGGGTGCGATAGCCGTTTGGGTTGGATGACGGTTGCTTATAGGAACTTTGGTTCCTGTATATTTGAGGATTGACGGTTGATGGTGGTTGCGGATAAAAGGGAGATTTGTTTTGCTGTATATTTGGCCTATTATTATTCATTCCGTATCTACGGGGTGGAAGTTAGGGTAGGCCGTGATTTGGAGCTGTGCGCGTTGGTGCTTGATGGGAATTCGCGTACTGTGTCCTGTAATTCTGGTTTTCTAGTTTGAGACAACGGTGCAGCGCTTCTGGCAAATCAGAGTGTTCGCGTATACCAACAAGCCTTGACAAATCGCCTTTGAGACCACTGATGAAAGTATCTAGAGCTTTGTCTCTATCTGTTTGTGTCAATAGAGTTAGAGACTCGTTAGTGATATCCATGCAAACCATCTTATTCAAAATTAGTGACAGATGTGAATAAACTGCATGGTAAAATTCCTGGATAGATTGAGAACCTTGCACTAAGGAGGTCATTTGATACTCGAGAGTGGACAAATCGCGCTTATCTGCGTAATGCACAGCTACACAGCGCGGCGGCGTGTTGTAAGATTCCAATGCTACATCTGCTTGTCCGATAATTTTGTTGCGTAAAACACTTAGAATGCCGAAATACTATGGTGTGCCCTTAATACTATCGTACAACTTTAAAATTCTATCAACACTTTTCTTCCACGAGTTAAATTCTCCTGTAAGTCCCGAGAATTCCTTCAGGTATCTTACTACGTCCGGGATTTTATCTAGCTCGTCTAAGTGTTCCTGGTATTGTGGCAAGATTGGTTGGTCAGTTCCGCTGAACTGGTCAGAATTTGGTTTAATTATGGAATGCACAATTTTCCTACACACACCCCGAATGACCTGATCCACTAATCCCCTTATTATTGCCTCCAAATTATCCCTCGTGAGGACGTCGGCATTACTTTGTGTCGTGGGAGCCCCTGGTTAGGCTTGAGGATTAGAATTCGTCCCCGAAGAATTATGCACTGGAGGTCTAATTAGATTATTTGGGTTCGACATGTTTTTTATTGGGATCTGCTTTTCACAATAACGAACAAAATTTTTCCAACTTGTTAAATTATCTCGGATTTCTTTTTTTCTTTTTTTTATTTTTATTTTCTTTTTGAATAACAATGTGCTTTCGTAATTTAACCGAAATTTAATGATTTATTGCTCAAAAACGACAAAAATTTTTTCTTTGAATTTTTCCTGATAATTTCACATTAAAACGAATATTTCCACACTAATTCACTTATTATTTAAATAATTTTTTCCTTCTCATAATATGTTTTACAATAATTTCACTTCTTTTTTCCTCTGACACGATTAGATATTTATTAAAACCTTTTGCGTATTTTTTCCTTTTGTTTTTTTTTTACTCACAGAATATTTTTAAAATTTCACTTTAAAAGTTAAATACAAAAATTATGACTTACAGAACTACAAGTGGATAATGTTTGCATTTCCTTGAAGAGTGGCTGCTAAGTTACTAAGCTCCTTTTCCTCCGTGTAACGGCTACTGGGGGGCCTTATTTCCTCTTGGTGTTGGTTGATTTTGGACGCGGGTACTGGGGTGCTGCTTCAGGACCTATTTTATGATTTCTTCGATGTGGTGTTTCTTGAAGACCTTTCCGGTTTATACGCTGCTTCTTGAGGATCTTTTCGGTTTGTGTGGTGCTTCTTGAGGACCCCTTTTTTTCATTAATGGTTGCACTAGTTTCACGAACACAGCGCGCACAACTTGTAGCGAAAACCGAATTATTTGAAAGAATCAATCGTACCCGGTCCCTGCTCGGGTGCCAGTTAAATTTTTATTATTTTTTACGGGTAAAAAACAAACTTTAAACGAATTAAATATTTTAATGGTCAAATCTTAACTGAACTCTAGAACTATCTTAATTATTCTTTACACCTACGTTGCTCACATTGCTGGGTGTTCGCCAGGTAAATCACGTTGTCCAGATCTGTGTTATCACTGTCGGGTTATGTTGATAGATGATCTCAGGTGAAATTAGAAGAACACAGGTGAAATGCAAGCTTTTGCTACCGTCGTGGGAATGTTGGGTCTTGGGAACGAAGCATGAACACCATGGAGAAATTTAAAACTAACGCTACAACATTAGCTTCTCGGATTAATAAGTTTATACGCAATACTCATGAGACATGTCAAGAGAAGCGGGATCAGACATTTCTTAAAGAACGGGTAGAGCTCCTCAACAATTATTGGGAGCAATATAATAGAGCATATGATACCGTAGTCGGAAAAACGGATGAGGACACTCGTAAATCGGATGATTTTTTTTACCGGTGATCACTATTCAACTGTCGAGTGTGACTATGTTGATGCAAAAACTTGGCTTCAACAGCAACTTGACGCTCTTCAACCACCAAAAGAAGAGTCATCCAAGCGCTGTCAAAAGTGCAGTGAGCCACATCATACTAAGATACACACACCGGTTCACAGCGCGGCTCAACTTTCTGTATCTGCCCAACCCTATACACCTATGCCATCAAATTCTAACGACTCGTTGGCTAATAGAACAATAGCTCATGTCTCTAATAGCACTGCTGGATACTCTGCAGTCTTACTTACTACCGCTGTTGTATTAATATAATCGGCAGACGGACGTCTATTTAGGATTCGTGCTCTACTAGACCAAGGATCGGAATCTTCCTTCATTACTGAGAGACTTGTTCAAAAGCTACGTCTACGAAAACAGCCAAAAAATATGACAGTACGAAGAATAGGGCAATGTGATGCCGGAGTTGGGCAAAGTATGGTAATACCCCGGGCACACGAGAGCACTTAAGTGGGTTAATGACGTCACGTAAAGTGGGTTAAGTGTCGTGTGCCGCCGAACGGAGTTCGGGGTTAACATATCTGATAACATTTGGCGAAAAGTAAACATAAAAATACATAAAAATACAGCAGTCAAGTGAGTTTCTTGCGTTGAGCTTGAGATTAGTTGATGTGTTTACTCAATTTAAATTTGCTGTAAAGTAACGATAACACGAAAACATCTAGGAAACCACAAAAAAACATTTCACAGCTGATTACTTTTTAGTACAAAGATTTTCTACCATGTGGAACTTATGGCGCTGGTAGTAGTCTGTCGAGTTTAACCCGGGTTCCAGGAGGTAGGTTTCGATGTCGAGTTCTTATGGAAAATTTACATGGGTACGTCATAATGACGTCATTAACCCACTTAAGTGCTCTCGTGTGCCCAGGGTATTAGTCACAATATCCTGTCGACTAACGACCTGAACGCAAAGTATTATGTGCAATCCTTGGTACTGCCTGCACTTACACACTTAATCCCATCTAAAACAATCCTTCCGGATCCGGAGTTTGATAAGTCGTTTGGCATCGATGTCATATTAGGGGCTGACGTTTACAGCAGAGTGCTAAGGGAAGGCTTTCGTCATGGACCACTTGGAGCTCCATTGGCTGAAAACACCACGCTAGGTTGAATACTTTCTAGAAAAATTGATGATATACTTACTTATACAACAACTATAAGCTTACATGCTTCAGCCATCGAACTTAGTAGTCTACTACGAAAGTTTTGGGAGGTAGAGGAACCCCCAAAGCCTTCGCCCTACACACCAGAAGACGCTGATTGCGAGACTTTCTTTGCAAATACTTCTCATCCAGTGGCGGCTGGTGGTTAAAACTTTGAGGTGTTCGCTGGCTGACTCAAAAGTGACAACCCATAATAGTGTGCAACACTCGAAAGTCTCAATCCAATTGAACCTTAAACGCCGAAATAAATCGAAGGCTGGGTTCGCTATTTTGATTGCACCACCAGAAATATTCTTTGAGTTAAGTTAAGTTAACCTACCACATCGACGCAAAATATTGACGACTTTATCACTGTGTTGTATTTCTATGGCTCTCGCTCATTATTTTATTCGTTATTCTCCTTTGCTTTGATGTTCGCAATTCTCACGGTGCGAATCCCTCAGCGCACCACGCTTTGTATATTTCCTGCATAGAAAATCAAATCTGAGGAGCCGCCAATTTCTCAAAGAGTTTAGTACAAAACGCCTATATTGCTCAGGTTCGCTAGTCAGCAGAGAACTCGCTGCGACAAATGTTAGAAAGTGGGGCGGTGGTGTAATGCTTTCGCAGATTCTAATGTGGGTAAATGTTCGCTTCTCGACAGAGAACACTTCGAGGATTATTTTGTAAAAGGAATTGGATGCTCTTGCATGATTTGTTTGTTGGTTTATTTCACAGCACGAAAATAATTCATATCTTTTGTTATGCTACAGCAAATTTTATGTTTGATTTTTATACCCTAGATGTAGGGTATATTAGTTTTGAGCGAACGTTTGCAACGCCAAGAAATAATCGTCGCAGAAAAGAAAGAACTATATATTCATGATTGGGAAGTGAAAAGAAACCGTTTTATGCATATCTGTCTGTCTGTCTGTCTCTCTGTCTATCTGTGTGTCTGTCTGTCTGTCTGTCCAGACGATAACTCGAGAACGCTTGTAGCTAGAGATTTGTAATTTGGTACAATAATATTTGATTAAAATTGCAAGGTCAAGTTCGAAGATGAGCAAAATCGGGCAACTCCTTCTTAGTGTTGCCATATAAGCCTGAGTCGTTTTTATACAAAAATGTTGATATAAGAATGAGTATATTTTTCTACATCTAGGGTATCACGTAATTGGTGTGACCAATTGCTTCCTTACTAGTTTAAAGAATTTTTGGGTGTTCGCCGAACACCTAGAACACATTGACCAGCCGCCACTGTCATCATCGTGATACTCAAGGAAGATACATAGTCAAGCTACCATTTAAAGCGGATCCAGCCTCCCTTGGAAACTCTCTCGAGATGGCAATGGGTGCGTTGCTTCGTATGGAGAAAAGGTTTGAGCGAAATTCTACACTGTATCAATGAGTGTTCGACCGGTATCAATGAGTATCTTGCTTTGCATCACATGGAGGTAGTTCCCAACGACAATGAGGAATCTACAAAGTGCTACTACTTGCCCCACCATGCGGTATTGAAGCCCAGCAGTACAACGACCAAACTACGAGTCGTCTTCAACGCCTCACACAACTTCGAGTGGCCAATCGCTGAACGATATTTTGCACATTGGTCCAAAACTACAAACTGATGTGGTCCTGATACTTACCGGATGGCGACTTTACCCCTATGTATACACGGCCGACATCGCAAAAATATTTCGGCAAATTCTAATCGACCGATCACATATCGATTTCCAACGGATACTATGGAGAACTTATTCTACTGACCCGGTCCAATGCTACAGACTGCTGACGGTTACTTATGGTACCGCCTGCGCACCGTATTTAGCTTGTAAAGTTTACAACAATTAGCCATTGATTACCAGGAGCAATATGCCAAAGCTTCGAAAACTCTACTGGAGAACTTTTATGTGGACGATGCCCTCTTTGAAGAATTCAACATAAAAGACGGGACCATCTTGGGAGCTTAACTTGACCCGCTACTATCGCAAGGAGGATTCAAACTTTGGAAATGGCGCTCCAACTCCACAACGCTACACGACGACATTCCACTGGAAGATCGAGAACCCTCTACTGAGAAACTAGCCTCAGACACCTAGATAAAAACCTTGGGAGTAGTTTGGAATCCTACAAGTGACTGTTTCCGGTTCAGCATACAACTCAACTCCTCGACCACATTGCCGAAAAGATCTGTCTTGGCAGATATCAGTCGAATCTATGACCCCTGTGGCTGGCTTTCACCACTGACTATGGCAGGCAAAATATTTCTTCTAACTTTATGGCAAAACAAAATTAACTGGGATCAAGAGCTCCCACCTGACCTAACAACTAACTGGCTTGGGTTTAAACAGCAGCTCGGAGACTTAGGCAAGTTGCTAATTCCACGCTGGATATGTGTGAGACACTGCGGAAAAAAGCTCTCCAGGGCTTTAGAACGGAGTTGAAGATCGCGGAATAAGTTCCCCAGAACGAGGCTTGAGGTCGGAAAGCTTGGGGGCAGTACAATGTTCGTGAAGCTTTGGGCTTAAGTGGCGGAATAAATGATTGTGAAGCTGGGGGCAGGCCATATTTGATCAAATGCTTTCTATAGAGGGATCGTGGCGCTTGAGTTGGAATACTTGAAGCCTGCTGTGGGGTTTTTTGGGCGGCTCTATGCGATAAACAACAAAATGGATTATATAATGCAAAATACTTCAGTCGGAACTGAATTTGTATAATAGAAAAATGCTTCTTTATATGTTTACTATTTTTTATTTTGAACAATTTATTGAGTGCTATATTATTATTTATTACAATTTTGGTAAAATTTTAAATTTAAGAAATTGTGCTTTGGTTCGCCTTTTCTCTCAAAGACGAAGTAATGATCTGAGATGCTGTTAAGCTCATCAATCTGCTTTTGCGTTTTGATCCTCTCGCTGTACCGAGGCGGTAAAGAAATAAAGCTGCCATTTTCAAAATGGACAGTCAGGCGCTGTCCATACTTGGTCTTCATCATCTTGAAATAGGTAATCAAGTACTTTTTCCCCACCTCCAGGTCGGTTATCGGGATGTACGTGTGTGGTTGCGTTTCGCTAACGCTGTTGAGCGTTTCGACGGCATTCTTGAAAATAAAAGACTCTTTTAAAAAATCACATTATTTAACGAACAAAGCTGAAAAGCTATAGTTTCATTAATTTTCCAGCGCTGAAAAGCGCAGAAAAATTATGTATTTAATATTACACATTATTTAACGAACAAAGCTGAAAAGCTATAGTTCAATTAGTTTTCAAGCGCTCAAAAGCGCAGAAAAATAATGTGTAATATGTTGTAATTTGCAATACTTACCATGGTATATGGTTATATCGTCTTCGGCAAGAACACAACTGAATATCACTTTGAAAAATCTTCTATTTATATAAATAGTGCTTAAAAGTGATAAGTGAATGCCCAAATTTTTGTAATTTTTTTTCATTTTCAAAAGCATTTATTTTTTCTCCAAAATCCTGTACCACATCAATCATTCTTAATGTTAGCTTTTAGTATAAATGTAACTAAATTCCATTCACGACCACTCTAGTTCATGTTTACAGTATTTGGGTTTCTTGCCCTTTTTCTTGAAATTTTGACTTCCCTCCTTAACTTTTAAGTACACAAATATTATTTTAAATTCGAATTCCCTTGCGGGAGGTATAAGAATTTTTATTTTTTTTATAGATTTTTAAATAAGTAGCACGATGGAGTTGAAACTGTGCTAATTTCAATCTGCGGAAACTAGAAAACGTTTTTTTTTTTTTTTTTTTGTAAAACTTTAACTACCTAACTACCTAAAATGAATTTACACCTTAAGGACATACACACGACATGCAGGGGGAATGAAAGGGTAATGGTAATTATAGAGGTAAGTAGATGTGAGCGACAACATTAGACTTTCTCACCCCTATTTGATTAATCGTATTTATATGATCTATTTCTATGATCCTCTGAACGTTCAATTAAGTTGATTTTGATCCCGGTATTAAAAACAGTTTTATATCTTAATATGCGTCTCCTACTTAATATACGTGAAGCTTTTGAGAACTGAAGGAAATAGCTAAATAGGAGTGTGTTGTATCATGTTTACCACTCTTGATCTTGTCTTATCCGCTGCTCCAATCAGAGATTACTATTAAATTTTAAACCACCAATATTTTGTTCTCGACCTTTCCGAATCTTCTTTATCTCGTCTGGATATTGACATGTCATAACGCCAACACTCTGAGAGCGTGGAGCTTTGAATACCTGGGGGAGTCACTATACATTTCTTTAATGCGTGCTTATAGTAAGGATACATGACCGGAACTCCGCTCGAGTCTTGCACTCTACCTGTATGATCCATATAAATGAATGCTTCAGGTGGATTACAGTTTTTATGTAGAATATTTTCAATATATTGAAAGTTAATTGTTGTCGGTGCTTTAATTCATTATATGATGCTCTATTAAAATGATTACGAATTAGTTTAATGATGAAATTATCTATTCTTATTAAGTTTGCTCTGTTATATAACTGTTTATTACTGATGCGTTTATACGGTAAACTCGGATTATTTCTATTTCTGTTGCCGTATGCCTGTAGACAGGCTCGAATGCAGTGCCGTTCAAACACTCTGTATTTCTCCATATAACTGGGACTGATGTTGTTCCAGATGGGGCAACCATATGTGAGAATGGGCCTGACCAAAGATTTGTATGCTGTTAATTTAATTTTATGATTTAGATTTTTTGATGTCAGAATACGGTAGATTTTCTTAAATGCTCTTCGAGATTTGTTTAATTGTGTGTGTATATGTATTCCATTTTTTGACATGTAGTCCATATAGATTCCAAGTTATTTAATTTGTGTTTTCCGTTCGATTTCCTTGGCGTTGATGTTTTGTTTATCTAATAATTTGTATGTTTTAATGTCTCCTCTTTGTTTTTTTGTGTGCTTTGCTTTTGGATTACGGAAGAGTATCGTTTCAAATTTTTCTGCATTTATTTTGATTTTCCAGTTGTTACAATAGTTGCAAATGTAGTCGTAGTCCTTCTGGAGAGCGTTCTGGAGCACTTTGACATCAAAATTTGTTCTGTAAATTATAGTATCATCAGCGTATGTGATAATTTTTTCTGGTGCATTGTTTTGGCTCACTATATCACTCGTGTAAATGATATACAGAATAGGTGCGTTAATTGTGCCTTGTTGCAATCCGTTACTTACATAGTACGTTTCTTTCGATATAACATTATCAGATTTAACTCGAAATTTTTTGTTAGAAATCATATTATGAATTAATTGAACTAAATTTTGATCCATTCCTATGTTACATAATTTATAAATAAGTCCTTGAGTCCAGACGCTATCAAAAGCTTTTTCAAAATCAATTAAGCAAGCTGCGGTTAATTCATTTTTCCCCAACCCCCAACTGATATCTGAGTAGAGAACATTCACGGCATGAATGGTGGAGTGTTCCCTCCTGAAACCGAATTGGTTTTCACCTATTAATTTCAGGCGATTGCACTCCCCCATTATCCGCTCACGCACCACACATTCAAACACCTTGCTTATTTTGGGAAGTAAACAAATCGGACGATAACTGTTCAATTGAGTTTGATCCCTTCCATCTTTCTTAAGAGGAAAATTAATTGCCTCTTTCCAGGCTTCTGGGAAGTAACGAATATTCATTATGTTATTAAATAGCAGAACGTATTGTTCGATCAATTCATCTGGTATGTGTTTTAACATAAAATTAGGAATATTATCGATACCTGATGATTTTTTATTGTTTAAGTGTCTGACAATTTCCGCTACTTCACTAAAACTGGTGAACCAGTTGTCGCCCGAGCCGTACGGATGATGAAATCTGGTGTTTTCTTCTATGGTTTCTGGTTGTATTTGCACGATAGGTTGTCCAATATTTCCCGCTTCTCGGAAACTTGCCCAGTTATTCTCCACTAAATCCGCGATTATTAATGCTGATTGCGTTTGTTTAGCATGCGGCCTTGGGTTGTATATTTTCTCCAGATTGCCTCCAATTAAATCCATTTTGGAGATATTATCAGAGATTATATATGCCGAACCATCTGCATTTGTTTCTATCTGATTTATTTCTAATTTTACTCTTTTTATTAAATCATCCGAGTTGCCCTGAATCCTCTCTAGGAGAAAGTGATTTGCAATATTTTTTTCATTTTTGTTTGTTCTGAGAAAAATTGATTTTAGCTAGGAGAACATCGTTTCGTCGGAAATTTTTATACCTTCAATTTTTCTTTTCCAATAGTCATTTACTTCTTTACGGAGCTGTTCCTTGATTAACTGTTTGACATTTTTCAACTGTGCTTCTAACAATCTTAAATTCTGGTTATTATGATTTTGTAATCTCCGATAGATATTTTTAATTTTGGTTAATAGCATTGATTTATATTTCATTAATTTCTTGATTATTGGATTCATGTAGCAATCGATATTGTTTTTTTTTTGATATTGTTTTAGTTGAGACCTCCATTCCTTCGGTAATTAATGTGTTATATTCCGAGATATAACTTTCTATTTGCTGTTTTGTTAGGTTCACAGTTTGACTAATCAAATATATTTATTTGGGTATAACCTTAATTTTTGGGAAATATACTTTTGAAATTTGACAAAATTAGCTGTTCTAAAATTATATTTTTTATCTGCGTTAGAAATCTCAGTTAATTCTTGTGCATTGGTCAGGCCCACACTCATTCTGATCCCATTATGATCACTGTCAAAGGCCAGTGCCTCCAGGCAGTTATGATTATCTATGTTATATGCTGTTCTACCATTTTGTAATGAGATATACAAAATGGTTACAAAGTCCGAGCAGGACATTAAATTTGTGTACTCTACTTTCATATTCACGTGAGGAATGTAAAGAAAGTATTCCCTTTCACAAGAAGATAGCATGTGAAAGTCAAGCTCAAGTATATATAAACACCATAGAATAAAATGTTATCATCACTAGGCTTCTAGCAGCTCCTCCAGCCAGACTGGCCTGGAAGAATGAATTTGAATATCTGATGAAACTGAAGGCCAAATATTTTATTATTGAGGTAAGTCTATTTCGACATTAAAAATAAAATATTTGATCTGCAATATTATTTTTGTTTTAGTTTCCCCGGCAGTTGAGTTTTTTAAAAAATGTTTTTTTTTTTTCAGGTTAAAAAAGTAGGTACCTATATAATTTAATAATAATAATCAAAATGTGCTATAAATAAAGAGAATTTTTTAGCTCTTTATTCGGCACATAGAGAGCTTTTTAGCTCTTTATTTAAAAATATTAAAGCAATTTTTTAACAGCAGGTAATGCTGCATGAGGCGCTAAAGGACAAAACTGCAGGACCACGGCCACTTACCATCAAGGAATATCGTGCCCGGCAGAGACAACCAGCGCCTCCTATGCCTTCACCAGAATCTGCTGCCCCAAAACCGCTCCGTGGAGGGTTTTTCAATCGCATTCATCGGGAGTTGATTGAACTGAAGCGACTGGAGGCAATCGCAAAAGGAGATAAAAAGTGTTTTTTTAAATTCGGCAACTGCTAAATGAAAGGCTTTTGTATAAAAAAAACATTATTAAACAGAAACACCAAAAAGAAAAAACAAATAAAAAATTGTAATTGAGATGGATATTAATTCACTTCAACAAATTTTGCGGGATTCTTTTTCTCTCGGCAAAAATTGTTGCTTTGCAAGTCTTGATGAAGTTATTGTGCACCTGGATAAAGAAAAAATAAACATAAGTTTAGAGCAAAATGATTTGCTCTTAGAAATTATTTTAGACTGTTGTGCAGAATTTGAAATAGCCGTAGATAAGCCAATTATTCAAAAATTTTTAAAAGTTTTACCAAAAATGGTAGAAACAAGTTTCCCAAGTAAAAATGTAGTCGGATCAACACTTACGGCTTCCACTTCATCTGTTAATCAAAAACTCCAAACTGGGCGCAAATAATTTCAAAAAAAGGTAACACTTTTTAAAAAATTTGAGGTCAAAGAGGTTAAAATGGTATGTCGTTTAAATGAAAAAAAAAAAAAAAAAAAACAAAAATCCTGACGAAAACATTTTACAAGGCATTCGAAACACCTTCAGCGAAATTATAAACAAAATCACTGAAAATTCTGTCGATGGTAGCAAAATTTCATTCTCAATATCCTTATCCGATTCGCCACATGATAAACCTATTTGGTCCGGTTTAAAAGATGTTACTCTACTGAATGGTGATTACATCCTCGCATTAATAACGAGCATTAATCAATCAAATGCAACATTTTTTTCTGACGATTGTATTACAAATTGATGCAAATATTGTCAATTTCCGATTTCGTAAAGGGAGAGTAGACCTCGGAGTAGACCCCCATAAAACAAGCGAAGCCGAAGCCTTAATGAAATAGAGCAGTTTAAAAGATGTAGGCCAAGATGGGATACTTATTGTTTGCCCCGTCCAAGTAACAATTTATAGTGCTGTTAGTCTTATAACTAAAAAATTAGCTTTGTAGAGGCTATATTAAGGGAGATTGTGCTTTATCTAATCTAATCTAACTCTAAGTAATATTAAAAATGTGAAAGTCTGGATGTTTGTCCGTCAATCACGCATAAGCCCTTGGTTTAATATTTTTCATTTTTTGTGCAAAGGTATTACTTATTCCAACTAAGAACATAGGCGTACTTTTTTTCAACCCTTCAACCCTTAAGGGGGTGAAAAGTGGTGAAAACGGTTTCTCCGAAACCACTGGACCGATTTCCATGAAATTTGGAATACTTCTGGAACTTACCTCATAGGCTCTAGCTGAGAAGTGATTTTTTGAAATTCCATCCTTCAGGGGGTGATAAGGTGTGAAAACTGTTTCTCTGGAACCATTGAGCCAATTTCCATGAAATTTGAAATACTTCGTCAACTTATCATAAGCTCTTGCTGAAAAGTGATTTTTTGATATTCTACCATTAAAGGGGTGAAAAGTGGTAAAAATGTTTTCTCCGAAACCAAATTTTCATGATATTTGAACTCTTCTTCAACTTGCCTCAGAGGTGCTTAATAGGTAAGCATCGGTTTTTGGAAACTTCACCCCTAAGGCGGAAAATAATGCATGAAAAACAGGCATTTTTAAAGTAAAAAAATCATAAAAAATATTATTTGGCCTTTTTGGTTGGAACAAAACCTCATGAATGAGAACTGCCACCCTCTATCCTAATTCAAACGCCCTAAATCACTGAAAAAACCTAATCAATTAAATTATTATTATTGCAACCCGACATACAGAAAACAGTTCGAGTAATATAATTCCCTTTGGCGGTAGTTATAAATTCAAAAAGTAATGTTTTTTATATATTGTGATTTTCACTCGAGCCGGGTGAAACCGGGTAGACACCTGCTAGTAAGAAATAAAGCTTAAGGCTTTATAAAAACAGCACTTAGAGCGCTTAAAATGCAATTTTTATAAAGCCTTAACCTCTATAATTTTATAATGCGGAAGTCTGTATAAGAGTAGCACGTTAACCATTTATAGTGCTTCTCTTTTACAGCGTTAAGCTTTATAATATTATAGAGATTAAGGATTTATAAGCAAAGCATTATAAGCACTTATATGCTTACAGAGCCTTAAGCTTTAAAAGCAGGCCACCTGGCCACATAGTATATAGTTTAGTTTTGTTTCAATGGAAGAAATTTTAGCGCAGTGGAACATATTTTCTGTGTTTGCGGAAACATCGTTTAGAACTTGGTGGATATATCAAAAGCTGCTGAAAAATGTCGATTTTTTGCAAATAGTTCGTGTAGTTCTGTGCACCGTTTTGATGTACAAAACTCATTAAAATAAAATGCTTTACTTGATCATAGTTACTCTCAGTTGCAATGTTTACAAACAGAAGAATTTATGGAAAATAACAGTACAATTAATATAGAAGGAAATAGTGAAATGAACGCTGTGAAAATAAATTGTTTAATAAAAACGAAGAAGATAATTCTAAGGAATACTCTACAATTGAAAATAAAATTGATTTTTGTGAACTTTTAAAATTATGGGCATTAAGGTATAAAATAACACACATTGCCCTCAAAGGATTGTTACCAATCTTGAACAAAATATCCACCAACTTTGCTAGAAACCCCAGCACCATACAACTTTAAAGTAATGAGAGAAAGAGGAATGTACTGGCACCATGGTTTAAAATGCAGTTTGCAGAATTTCTTCATTAACATGAATGAATCTAAAGATATTAACAAACATAAATATCGATGGATTACCTCTATTCAGGAGATCTAGAGTTAAATTCTGGCCATTTTGGCTAATATTCATAATATCCCAGAATGTAAAGTTATGGTCATTGGTATTTATAGAGGCGTTGGCAAACCTCCGAATGTAGAAGATTTTCTAAGAAGTTTTGTAGATGAATTAAAGGATATTATTGCAAACGGAATTGTCCTTAACGGAAATAAACTTAGTGTAAATATTCGCTGTTTTATTTGAGACTCACCTGTAAGGTAATTTGTAAAAGGTACCTATATTACTTTTCAATTTAATGAATCTTAATAAAAAGTGTGAAATTTTTTAGGTACTGCCTACTTCAACAGTCAGCATGGCTGTCAAAAATGCACTACTGTTGGTGAATACAATTGGGACAGTCGCTGTACCTTCTTTCCACGTTTAGAATGTCCAAAGAGGACTGATGACGGATTTCGCTCACGAAATGATGATTTGCATCACAAATTCTATTCATCGATTGAGGAATTACCTGTGCATATGATTGAACAGTTTCCTATTAGAGACTCATTTCATTTAATTGATCTCGGCATGTAATGAAAAGACTATTAACTGGATGGAATAATGGCACTCTGGGATTTCAGTAAAATGGTCGCATAAGGAATCGGTTCAATCACAAATATTTTACGAGCATCTAAAATACCAAAAGAGATTCATCGTACCGTACGTGGGTTGAATGAGTAAGCGTATTGGACGGGATTGGAGTATCGAACATTTTTATACTATATAAGTATTGTTATTTTGAAAGATTATTAGCCAACCCAATACTATGTGCAATTACTATTTGTTCATTTGCTAATTATTTGGAAAATCTTGATTTAGTACAGTTGTTGTTACAAGATTTTATTGAAAATTTTATATCTTTATATGGCATTAGTTATATAACAAGTAATGTACACAACTTAATACATTTGGTAGATGAGGTTCGGAAGTTTGGGCTACTATCAACATTAAGTTCTTATCCATTCGAAAATATGTTATTTCAATTTAAACGATTGATAAGAACTGGTTTTAATCCATTAGCGCAAACAGCTAAACGAATTGGTGAATTAAACAAAGTTAATAAAGAAATTCAGAATTATAATATGAAAGTCATTGCAAAGAAAGAAAAAATGACGGTGGTGAATTAAAAAATGCGTTATATCAATGTGAGAACTTTTACTTTAAAGTACAATTAAATGGCTTTATACTAATTGCAGAACAATTCCAAGACCAATGCTTTTAACAAACCACAATGAAATCGTTAAAATGATAAACTTAGTTTCATACAAAGAAACAACTCTTATATACGGCTCTGCTCTAAAATCAATGTTTCGATCGAGAGCTTTTTCTCAACCGGAGATAAAGGTTCTTGTACCTTGTCTCAATGTCGCGTGCAAACGGTTCTTGTTACCACTGAACTGTGCTGTAATGTGAGCCTCAAAAGACTCAATGTTTAATTACGCGAATATTGACTGAGAAACCGACTGAAAAGAAGGACTGAAACTGACTACGAAATGACTGCTAAAACAACTGAAAACTGACTGAACTAAATTTTATTGATTGCAAACATATTTAAATACAATTAATTTTCTTACAACTGATTGCTTACAACTATTGATTTCTGTTTGCGGAATTATGGTTGGTACCTGTTTGCGACATAGCTTCAGTAAATTCGGGCGTGCGAATTAGACCGCCTTCGCTTTAGCGTAATTTGCAATTTGCGCTTCCGCGGTCACCGCCCTTGCTTCTTGTTATGAATCATAACATGCTGCCCACCCCACGAATAACAGTAGTTTCGACTTAGGGCCCGATTCTAGGTAAAAGTTAAGAGCTCTTAACCTCTTAATTGCAAAATTTAACAGAAAGGGTATTCCAGGTAGCCAGTTAAGAGATGTCAAGAATCAGCTGATCTCTTAACTTGAGTGGTGAGTTTTAATTAACAGATTTGGTATTCTGTGTACAAAATTAAAAGAAATATCTAACCTCAATCGTCTCTTAACTTAAGAGGGTCAAATTCATATCTCTAAACGTCTCTAAAGTCTAAAGTGAGACGTTGCTGTAAAACGCTTTCAAGTGTCAACAAAAAATGGAAAGTGTTGTGCCAGAAATAATTTCATGGATAATTGAGAGTGCGTGAAATTGAGGAGAGAAACAACATTAAGTAAGGCAAAAAAACGGATAGTAAATGTTTTGCTAAATAATTTTTTTTTTAAGCCAAATCCATCGTACAGTAATGCGAAACTTGAGGGATTATCAAAAAACCCTTTCGAGATTTATAGTGTGGTGCACTTTATCAAAAATTTGTTCGACAGCTGTGGTGAATCTCTTAACTTTTAATTTTTAAATTCACCAAATTTCTGCTACCTAGAATACCATCATCTCTTAAAAACCTTTAAAAGATATTAAGAGATCTATTAAAATTCTGTTACGTAGAATCGGGCCCTAAATCTAAATCCTATATTATGTTGCAGAACTGTACTAGATTCTGAAGTCCACACGGAATTCGTTTATTGCGTCATCTGTTGGAGTAGGTCCTCGTTCCTCGTTTGTTGGTTTGATTTGTCGAGGTCGAGGTTTTCGCCTAGATTTGGTGGTGTATCATTTCCTCGTGAGGTAACTTGCGCTTATGATTGCGAGCGCTAATGCCGCATATCCAATAGTAAACTGATGAATGTCTTGGGCTGGCATTTGTGCATCTATTTCTGCCTCCGTTTGCATTAACTGCCGTTGAACATTGTCCAGGTCAGTTGATTTTGATTGATAATGCATTTTAAATTGCGGTATTGCGTTGTTGTTTGTATTTTGAATTACGGAAGTAATATTTGCTGACGGCATATATGACATCTTGGTGATCGTGGGGAAAACGCTATGACCGTGAATTGTCACCAGTGGTTGTTTTATTGTGCAACTACTGGATATTTTCAATGTCCCAGATCCACTCAGGATGTGTTGACTGGTGTTGCTCCCACATACTGCATTGAGTGTAGTTGCCGTTTCCAGGACGTAGATCCAATGGTTAGGATTTTGGAGCTGGATCCAATGCTCTCCTCCTGGTACTGCGACCATTTTGCAGGATGTTCCCTGGTGCATGTTGTTTAGCAGATTTATTTCGCAGGCGTTGAATTGCGATCCTCTGCTGTATATGGGGTGCTTTTGCTTGCACAACTGTTTACCTTCCACTATTGTAATGCAGAAATGCAACTCGTCTTCAGTTAAAGCATAATATTGGTTTCTATGAAGATTAACCACTATGTATGGTGTTGATGGTTGGATGGCAACAAAGGTGTTGTTGAGTTTTGTTGGCACTGGGATGACCCTGAATAGCTCAAATTCCTCCGTTGTTATTAAGGGCAGGTTTATGCGAAAGATGATTTGCTTCTGCATTACTCTGTGCTTGCCAAGCTGTACAATTTCAATACGTTGTCTTCTTTAACTGAGAAACTGAGCGAGTTGGGAAGGTATTTTTTTATCTTTTTGATTTCTGCTGCGAGTTGTGCTGGTGTAATTAATTTACTGTTGAGCTTCCCGTGATGGCAGTCTGTTAGGACTTCGATCATATTTGTTTGAATCCGTTGCAAGTTAAATGCTTGCAACATCACTTAGAGTGTTAATGATGTGAATACTTGTGAAACTCTCTCTTGGTAGAGGACTTGGTCTATGTTTTTTTTGTGTTCAGACATTTTTTCGAGATGAATATCCAAGTCTTTGAACTGCAACTGTACTGTTTCCTGATCTCTTTTCATGATATTAATGGTGGTGTCAATTATGGATGTATGGTTTCTTAACAACTGAACGATATGAGCGTCGTTGTTCTGAAGGGATTTTATTGTTTCAGCCATTTCTTCTGCGTACTTAGAATCTAGGACTCCAAAGAGAGCACTTGCCATGTTTCCGACGAAATTAATGGCTCCTCTTCTTGCTCTGTTAGTAGTGTGATCTCGTAGCATTTCATTATTCTGTTCTACTTCCTCACAGATTCGCTGCAGTTGTTGGACAATTCTGCTGCAGCTGGCGCTATCCTGAACGTTTTCACACATCGCGGAAAGTTTTTTAGTATTCGTTTGCATTGACGTGACTTACGTGACCCAGTAGCTCTCCATGTTGTAGAAGGCTATCAGATTCCACTCGTTCACTAATAAGCGAACCTCTCCCAAATTTTCAAAATAAATTCCGGGGTTGGTTTTGAACGGCTTCACTTCGATGGGTTGACCCTTAGCGAATGGAATGAATAGACAAGTGAGCAACAAACTTAGCATCGTTGTCCCCATTGATGTTCGAGCTCTTTTCTTGGGAGTTTCGTTGTTTAATTCGCTTGATGGCCGACTGCTGTCTTCCCTTGTTGATCTAGAAGTGCTTCGTTTATGTGTTGACCGTTGCGAACTCTGATCATTCATTTTCTCGTCTGCTGAAGTGCCCTCGGCAGAGTCGTGATCTCCAGATGGGACTTCTATAGGGAGAGACGCCAATCTGTGAATGGCTCGCCGCACTATCCCTGTAGCCGTGCGGACGTCAGCAACTCGTACAAAATTGTCAGCACCCTTTATTGTCATTATAATCCGTCCTAGAGGTCATTTCAGTGGGGGAAGATTGTAGTCCTTTATGATGACCATTGTGCCTGGTTGAACATTTTGACATTGTTGTTTCCATTTACTCCGGTGTTGAAGTTGGTTGAGATATTCGGATGACCAACGACGCCAGAACTCATTTTTAACATGAGTTACGAGTTTCCATCGCGTTAAAAAGTTGATGTTTGTTGATTGGGCTTTGGCATCTACACATCCTTTCAGTGGTTCCCCAATGAGAAAATGTCCTGGAGTTAGTGCAGCTATGTCGTTTGGATCAGATGACATGGGTGTCATTGGCCTTGAGTTGAGAATGGCTTCTGCCTCGACGATTGCGGTCTCCATTTCTTCATATGTTAGGGATGCTGCTCCCAGCGCACGCTGCAGCAGGTATTTGGCAGATTTTACCGAAGCTTCCCATAGGCCACCAAAGTGTGGTGCTCGTGGGGGTATCATGTGGAAATCGGTTCCTACTTCCATGCATGTCTGCTGAATCTTTGAGGTGGATTCACTTGAGAACAATTCCTTCTTTAATTCACTGAGTTCATTTTTCGCACCCACGAAATTTGTGGCGTTATCGCAGTAAATGTTGCGGCAATGTCCCCTTCTTCCCATAAACCGCTTCAGAGCCCCTAGAAATCCTTGTGTTGTTAAATCTGTCACGAGTTCCAGATGAATTGCCTTCGTTGAAAAGCAACAAAAGACCGCAATGTATGACTTTGTCGGCCGCTTCCCTCTGATCTTGTAGTGAGTCCATACAGGACCGCAGAAGTCTACTCCAGCGTTCACAAAAGGTCTGGCTGGCTGAATTCTCTCGGCAGGTAAATTTCCCATTATTTGTGTGAATAACTTTGGTTTCATTCTGGAACATCGAACACAGTTTTTTACTGTGCGAGAGCGTTTTTCCTTTGATGGGCCAAAACGATTGTCTGCTCAATGCTAAGAGCGTTTGAGGACCGGCATGCATGTTCTCCTTGTGTATATCTTCCATTATTAATTTCGTTACCAAATGGGTGTATGGTAGTGTTATAAAGTTATATAGGTTATTGCTATAATTATGGCGTTAATTTATAGTAAACTGAGCTAAATTGTAAGAGCTGAAATTAGTTGAGGTCTCTTGCCCGACAGCCACCTCAGGAGTAGGATGAACTGAATAAAGAGTTAGTGGTAGTAAGTAACAGTCTTTTTTATAAAATACCCCGACATAACATTGGCGACGAGTAAATGGTTAAACAATAAAAAGTGAAATAAATGTGAAAAAAAAAAGAAAAGAAAGAAAGTCATGGTGGATTCTAAACCTGGTGCGAGTGGTACGGTAAAAATGGCGGCTACGTTAGGTCACATGGACCCATTTGTAATCGGTAATAACTTTGTCGAGTACGAACAAAGATTAAGACAATTTTTTATCGTGAATGATATTGCTAATGAAAAAAAAGTACCGCTTTTAATAACGTATATTGGAGCGGACGCTTATTCAGTGTTATGCAAATTATGTGCACCTGTAGAGCCGGCCAACAAATCATACGAGGAAGTGATTAAATTGTTAAAAACACACTTCGAACCAGCTATTAACGAAATATCAGAATCGTATAAATTTTACGAAACAGAACAAGCCTGTTTTGAAAAGTCTAAGCACCTTCTACTTAAACACAATGTCCTTGAAATTTATGACCCAGACAAACCAATATTCTTATCGTGCGATGCTAGCCCTTATGGTGTGGGAGCCGTGCTTTCACACAGGATAAATGGAGCAGAAAAACCGGTACTGTTTGCGTCCAGTACACTTTCGTCAGCAGAAAAAAATTATTCGCAGCTTCACAGAGAAGCATTGGCAATCATATTTGGGGTAAGAAAATTTTTTAAATATATTTATGGTCATAAATTTACTCTATGCACAGATAGTCAAGCCCTTAAAGAAATCTTTAATCCTCGAAAAGGAACGTCAAGTATATCGGTGTCACGATTACAACGGTGGGCAGTCGAATTATCAATTTATAACTATGATATAGAGTACAAACCGTCTAAAAGTAATTTTCCTGCGGACGCAATGTCTCGTCTTCCGTTACCAAACCCAACGGAAATAGAAGAAATTAAGTTATTAGGAAGTAGTGTGGAAAACTTTGTGGATAAAGGGATAGTTAAAGATCACGTGGCTCAAGATTTTATGTTATCACAAGTTATAAGCTTTCTACAAAAGCAGTGGCCAAAAAAAAATAGACCCCATGTGGCAACCATTTTATAAAATTAGAAATGATCTTTCCACTGATGAGGGCTGTCTTTATTACCGGGACCGTTTAGTTATTCCCAAAACACTTGTACATAATGTGTTAAAAGTATTACATAGTAACCACGATGGTATAGTAAGGATGAAAATGGTTGGTAGAAGTTCTGCATGGTGGTTAGGGTTTGATAGAAGTGTAGAAGATTTTGTCAAGAAATGTCCAAGTTGTCAATGCACTCAAAAAGTACCAAAAGAAATCGTACACACTAGATGGCCTCCATGTAATTACCCCTTCGAAAGAATTCATATTGATTTCTTTCATCATGACGGAAAAGTAGTCTTTATAGTAGTTGATGCCTTTTCAAAGTTTATAGAAGTACATATTATGTCAAAAACAGACGCAGATGCAGTCTGCAAGAGCTTAAAAAAAGTGTTTAAAATTTTTGGTCTACCCTCGGAAATAGTATCAGACAACGGTCCACCCTTTAACTTGCTACAATTTTCTGCGTTTACTAAGTCCTTAAATATTAAACTAAGTCATTCACCTCCATACCACGCTCAAAGTAATGGTCTAGCAGAAAGAGGAGTCCAAACTGTAAAAACGACTCTTCAAAAATATCTCATTGACAATCGGTTACAAAATCAAAGTATACAGGACCAACTGGATTCAATTCTATCGTCTTACAATCATACACCGTCCACAGTAACGAAGAAAACACCTGCAGAATTGATTTTTGCATACACACCTCGAACTATAATAAATTCATTAAAGAAAAGTTGTGCAAAAAAAGAACATAAAGATACTCTAACCAGTCCAAAGATAAAGAAAAATTATTGTACAAAATACATAAAACAGGAAAAGTTTAAACCGGGAGATAAGATCATGTATAGAAACCATTTTAAAGAATTAGTTAAATGGATCCCTGCAAGTATAATGAAAATTATTAGCCCACTTACTTATTTAATTAATGTAAATAATACTGTAGGATTTGTGCATAGAAACCAAATTAGGCACTCAAGCTTAGAGGATAAATACCATTATATAGATAACAATAAAGACAGTGTAGAAAGTAAGGTGGAAAGTAAGCCCCCGAAGGAAAGTTTGGAACAACCTCCCCCGTTAAGGAAATCAAAAAGAACAGTTAAAAAGCCTGATCGACTGGTAATCAGTAACATACATATGTAGTTAATTAAGTTTAAAGTTTAAGTTGGAAGAAATTTGTTAATTAATCAAAATGAAAGTTGAAGTCAAAGAAAATTTGTTAATTAATGAAAATTAAAGTTGAAGTCCAAGAAAATTTGTTAAATAAAGCCCGGAAAGATGTTATAAAGTTATATAGGTTATTGCTATAATTATGGCGTTAATTTATAGTAAACTGAGCTAAATTGTAAGAGCTGAAATTAGTTGAGGTCTCTTGCCCGACAGCCACCTCAGGAGTAGGATGAACTGAATAAAGAGTTAGTGGTAGTAAGTAAAAGTCTTTTTTATAAAATACCCCGACATAACAGGTAGTAGAATAGGGTGTTTCGCGTCGAACGAGATGTTAGCTGCTTCTAATCTTCCTCCCACTCGCAAGATCCCTTTCTCGTCTAGAAACGGGGTAGCGAACTAATTGCACTTGTTTTGGATACCACTCGATGTTTTCGAATGTGTGAAATATCGTCGTGCAATTCTGTGCTTTGCATTTCCTTTATAATTACTGATTTCGCATCGTCTAACTCGGTAACTGATGGGACTGCAACTGAATGTGTTTGTTCCCGGCACCAGTTCTTGCGGTCATGTGATTGACTCTTTCTGCTGTGTCTCGCGTTGGTTACGAAGCGTAAACAGTATGCCACAATTCGTTGCAGTCTTCGAAATGAATTTCCATGATTTATGTTTTGTAAGATCCCTGTATCCGATGCCTTTATGGTGCTCACTGTCAGTGATGGCTTTTGCTCACATTTGTTGCAGGCTACATATGGCGCTGGCCATAGTTTCTCTGTGCCATGCAAGAACTTTGGCCCATAGAACAACATATTGCATTGGGCCAGCTTTTCGGGCGCAATTCCTCTAGACCAGGGATGGGCATGCAACCACATTCTCAAATTGAGATTGTGTGAAAGCATTTCAAAGCTCTCTCCGGCCTTTTTTACACTGTTAATTTTGGTGACGTCACCTGTCATGTAAAAGTGAAGCCACATGGCAAAATGACTTCAAATTTACAGTGTACCGAAAGCAAAGCGAAAAGAAGCATAGTCCTGCTCGCATGACGGCCGGTGGCCGAATGATGCGCTCTCGACTTGAAAGCTGCTCGTGTACATATTCAAAGCTCTAAAAGCTGGAATGCCCGCGGGCATAGGCCTGCCCATCTCTGATTTAGATGAAAGTTGATGAACCTTGTCAAGCAGGCTAGTGGTGTTTGACTCAACGACGCTAAGTATAGAAGTGAAGCCGTCCAACTTATCGGTGATCCGAGAAAGCTCCTCTAAGACTGACTGGGTGCCGGGCGGATTTCAGCCAACAGCGACTTGTAGATGGAAAGGGACTCGTTTAAGGATCCCAAAGCTCTTAAAACATGGCAAGGCCTGATATCGGAGCACTCATTACACGTAGAAGTGGATGTACCACTTTGTGAACGAGCGCCACGCTTCAAACATGAAACATGAAAGTAACCACTGCAAATCCCATCGCACTTAGTAAGCTCTCCAGAGATCACACCTACGCACACTTTGCAGGCATTCATTTCGAGACCCAAGAAAAATGTAAACAAACTATTCATTCTACATTCTCATTACGTATGAAAATTAATAAATGGGCGGGCATAGGCCTGCCCATCACTGTTTCACACAATCTCAATTTGAGAATGTGGTTGCATGCCCATCCCTGGTGTAAAGCAAACGTGGTCACCGAATATGCGCCGTGGTCATGATAGCAAGCGAGAAAAGTGGCTTGTGATCGTCACGCCACGTGCATATGATCGACGTAAACAAAGCGCGTCACGTGCATGGAGAACAAGAACAAGATTTGTCGAGCACATGGGCTTCGCAGCTAAAACATCTACAACAACCGGTCAAAAAGAATGTAGCAAAAAATGTGCCTGATCGCAAAGATGATAAGTGTAAAACAACGTGGTGGCCAATCCTGCGATGCGCACAGAATGCGGAAAGTAAACAAAGCCTGTAAATGGCATGATCACCGATCAGCGGGCAAGAGATGAAATGGGGCAAAAATGTTGTTGTTGGGCAGGGTCAGGGGAGAGTTGTGTGGTTATTTGAATAAAAGGCGAGTTAGATTAAAATGTTTTTTATTACACCTGATTCTTTCAAAAGTTTCATCATTATTTCCTATTAAAGGTTAAAGCTAGGAAACCCCCTTTGGTGTCGTCCTTACCCCCATAAACCAGGTACTGGCCTGTGTGCTGGTTTAGATCATCAATCTGTTTTTGGGTTTTTATTTTATCCGAAAAACGGGGAGGACGAAAAATATAGGTGTTGTTTTCCAGATGGGTCGTCACTCGAAGCCCGTACTTTGTCTTCACCAGTTTGAACGCCTTGATCGCGTACTCCTTCCCGACCTCCAGCTCTGTTATCGGCACCATTGTGTCGTAGCTGGGGCCGGAAATCGCCTGGAGTAGCTCAAACGTGTTCTGTAAAAAATAAGTTTTGTTACACACTTTATATTTTTTAAATTTTGTTTTTACTTACCATTTTTACAATATGATTGGCTGGTTGGCTGATGAGGGATTCTAGCCGCCTCGCAGTTACGCTGTTTGAAACTTTTTGAGATTCGTTAGAAAGGGTCTAGGTTTTTATACTGTTTTGCCTTGCGCGTCTTTCAGAAAGGTTGCACAACAAAACACCTATATCTCATCTAATTTAGGGTTATCCTTAATACAATCACGGCTATGTCGTACATTAATTGCAAATTCATAAAGCAGCTGCAACTTTGTTGCATGTTGGTAAGCGATATTGGAAGATTTCTACGGGGACGCGCATAGGCGGCGATTAGAGTTAGAAGTAATATTCAGGAAGTGGCGAGGTTGTAATGTGTACCTATCGGACATTTTAATTTTGCAATTAATCCAAACCCTGATTTTGTACAGACATATTATAGTTTATTGGTATTGGTAATGCAATTATTCTAAATACAGGTACTGATATGTTGTGCATTAATTGCAAATTCAGAAAGCAGCTGCAACTTTGTTGCAGGCTGATAAGCGCTATTGGAAGATTTGCAGTAATGCAATTATTCTAAATACAGGTGCTGATATGTTGTGCATTAATTGCAAATTCATAAAGCAGCTGCAACTTTGTTGCATGTTGGTAAGCGATATTGGAAGATTTCTACGGGGACGCCCATAGGCGGTGATTAGAGTTAGAAGTAATATTCAGGAAGTGGCGAGGTTGTAATGTGTACCTATCGGACATTTTAATTTTGCAATTAATCCGGATACTGATTTAGAGTAATATCTCTGGGATGGGAGCTCTCGAGGGTGTTAGCCAAAGATGCAGTTGTAACAGACTGGTTTATTATTTAGCTCAGTTACAATAGTTTGGTATTCACTTATGACTACTTGTATTACCAGATCTCTCTAATACTACATCTCCCCTTTTTAAGTTTCAGTTCTACTTCTCTACTGCTTCTTTATTCATTGCAAATCCCTTGTCCTATTCTATGCTGTCTACTTATTTAATATTTACTTATTTCACGTACCTTGTCTCGTTCCTTTTTTTTTTTTTAAATCCTATCTCTACTTTATTATTTTCTATTTATCTTATATTCATTCCTTCTCTTCTTTCCTTCCTCCCTAACACATTGAAGTGGAAAAAATCATTTTTCATCAATAAAATCATTTCATTTCCGTTTCATATCTTTTCCTTAACCATAACGTGTTTCTTCTAAGAAGTGTACCATTTTCATCTTTAACCAAAAATGACCTTGGTGCCTTATGTTTAGACTCAACTGTTCCTCAACCCCAGATCTTTCCTTTTTATATCCAAATTTTATCACCTGGTTTAAACTTTCCTCCTAATCGTGTATGTGTGTCATAATATTTTTTATTTTTCATATTCACATAATCTTGTCTGTTTTTCATTATTGCTTTATCAACTTTCCCCTTAAACATTTTTTCTTTTGCCGGAAGTAATGTCCTAGTCCTTCTTCCCATTAATATCTCCACTGGACTTAAGTTTGTATGTTTCAACGGTGTGTTACGATATTCTAGTACAGCTAACTATAACTCCTGATGGCTTTCGTATGAGATTTTTCGCAATGTTCACGTACTTTTCTGCAAAACCATTGGACCTAGCATACTTTAGCCCGAACTTTCTAAACTGGTATGAATTGAATGGCATATTGTCACCCATTATAATTCTGGGTATGCCATGGGTTGCGAAGACATTCTTCAAATTATTTATTACAGATTGTGCCGTTTTTGACTTAATTTCTCTAATCTCTAAGTATTTTGAGAAATAGTCCCCTATAATCAGGTAATTGGTTCCGCCTAATTCGCAAATATCTACTCCAACTTTAAAGAAGGGATACTCCGGAGTCTTTTGTGGCATCAACGGTTCACGGGGGTTTGATGCCCTATATTTTTGGCAAATTCCACATTTGTTCACCAATTCTTCAATGTTTTCATTTATCCCTGGCCAGTACACCAGTGTTCGTGCCCTTGCTTTAGTTTTTTCCACCCCGAGGTGAGATTGGTGTAGCTGTTCTAGAATGTCTTTTCTTAGTGATGACGGCGATATAGGAACTTCATGATGAAATTTTGACAACTTATTACTGTATATATAGAGTTACTTTTGCAAAATTTTAAGATTTTTAGAACTTGTCCTTCCAGAGATATATCAGTTTGAATTTAGCCATTTTGGATAAAATCGGCATTTTTGGAGGCTTATAAAAAAAAGACGATATAACTTTAAGACCTGAAATTTTTCCAAGAACTAACCTCATATAAACCCTATCACTCTGCAAAAAGTTGATGGTGGGTCTATATGTTTTCCAACAAATCTTGCGTTCCAAAGTTTGGTTGATATATGAATTTTCACTACAATTTTCAAAGATTTTTCAGCAATTTCCCTATAAGTGAACTTAAATATTATCCACATATTAAATATAGTATGTTTTGTAAGGAGCACGGTGGTTTTCGTTTCATCTTGATATCTTTAAAAACAAGCGAGTAATTAAAGTTTCCGCCAACCTCTATAAAGTACGAAATTGGCTAACCTCTCCATACAAAATGACCGCTACAAAAAAAGAAGAAGATCACAAAAATAAAATAACCACCGTTTCTTACTCTCAAGACATCATAAGACTTTGTGTCAAAAAATTATAAAAAAATAAATTTCATCAGCAACATTTTATTTTTGAATTGGATGATTTCAAATGGATTGACCTGGAACAAATAGCTTGTCATTTAAAAATATCAAATCATCCACTACTGATAAGTCTCTTCTTAACTTCCAGAAATATTTTATCTCCTCATCTCCTCCTCCTTTTTCTGATTCGGCCACCCATTCTCAATTACTATTTTTAACTGTGATAGCACCCGATCTTCTTTTGTTCTTTCTATAAATAATTCTTGTTTCTTTTTACTTATATTTAATGTGTGTACTACTTCATTTAAATCCTTTATTTCTGCTTCACTTGGACCTTTGCAAAAATTTCTTGACAACAGATCAGCTATATACATTTCCTTCCCCGGTCTATATTTTATTTCAAAATTGTACTTTAAGAGCCTAATCGCCATTCTTTGAAGTCTGGCTGAGGGTACTTTATTAATTTCTTTACTTAAAACACCTAATAATGGCTTGTGATCTGTGACTATTGTTATTTTTTTTCCATAGATGAAATGATGGAATTTCTGACAGGCTGCTACTATCGCCAGTAATTCTTTTTCTGTTTGAGAATATCTTTTCTCCGTGTCACTCAAACTACGTGACGAATAGTAAACGGGCTGACCTCTTTGCATTAAGCAGGATCCTAATCCCTCTTTTGAGGCATCTGTTTGAAGGGTTATTTCTGCATTTTCATCAAAAGCTTTTAGACTAGGCGCATTTATGATGCAATTTTTTATTTTTTCTAAGCACTCGGAGTAACTTGGCATCCACTGAAATACTCTGTTACCCTTTAGTAATTCCCTTAATGGGCTAGACAATTCTGAAAGATTTGGAATGAAGTTTCTCATATAGTTAATGAAGCCTAACAGTTTTTGTAGTTCTTGTTTATTCTTAGGTGGCCCTAGAGCTTTAACCGCCTTCGTTTTTTCCGGATCAAGTTTTATACCTGCTCTACCAATCACATGTCCCAGGAATTTAACCTCCTGAACCCTAAATTGAATTTTACTTCTATTGAATTTTATGTTTAATAATCTTGCCCTTTCTACTACTTCGTTCAATATCTTGTCGTGTTCTTGTAATGTGCTTGCACATATCAAAATATCATCCATATATATGACTACCCCATTTATATCAGCAAAGTTTTCCTCATTATATTTTTGAAATAGTTCCGGTGCTACGCTAATCCCAAACGGTAGTCTTTTGAAGCGGTAGCACCCGAAAATTGTACTGAATGTACATAGCTTGCTAGATTCTTCATCAAGTTTGATCTGCCAGTATCCATCTTTTAGGTCTAACACCGTGAAATATTGTTTGTTGCTTTATTTAGCCGAGATTTCTTCAAACGATGGTAACACATAGTTTTCCGCGATAAGGGCATTATTTAAATCTTTTGGATCTAGGCAAATTCTTAATGCTTTATTAGCTTTTTCTACTACCATTATGTTAGATACCCACTCAGATGGTTCTTTCACTTTTTCTATTACTTTATTTTGCTCTAGTCTATGTAGTTCCGCTTTAAACGCTTCTACCAGTGCCAGTGGTATTCTCCGTGCTGGCTTTGCTCGCGGTTGGTTGCTTGGTTTTATTTTTAATTTATAATTCTGTTTAAAACACCCCAGACCTTCGAAAACGTCTTTGTTCTTGGTAATGAATTCCTCCCTATCTTTCAATATTTCTATGCTGTTCACCCTTTTGAGTAGGTTCAGATGTAGACACCCCTTAAGTCCCAAAATCGGAATCGTATCAATGTTTACAATTACAAATTTTTGAAGTGAGGTAATTTTATTCGCTTTGCATTTCAGGTATGCTGTACCCACTGTTTCAAGCTTTGACCCGCCATAGGCCTCCAATTTTGTTGCACAACTCTTTATTTTCACGTTTTTTATTTTTCTGCAATAACCCAGAGGCAAAACATTAACCTCAGCCCCCGTATCTAACTTAAAATTAATCCGTGATTTTTGCACTGTTATCTCTTTATACCATGCCTTCGCTTCACCATTTTTTTCTTCATAATTTACCATATCTATAAACAAACTGTCATCATTACCTGTTGTTACTTCCCGTACTCTTCTAATCCTACACGCGACCGCAAAATGATTTTTTCCACCACAATTTAAACATAGTTGTCCAAATGCTGGGCACTGCTTATATGCATGCTGTAAGTTACATTTGTTACACTTAGTGCTATTAAATTGACTCTTCTTATTTTCATTGTTGTGTTGCCTAAAATTAAAATTCTTAGTACTTTCCTTACCAAAATTACTTGTTGACGGTATACTTCCCCTGTAACTATCTTCTTTACTACTACCTGCCCTCGATGTACTTAAACTTAACCTATCTACACACGGTATTTCCTCCTCCTTGGTAACAACTCCACGCTGCATCTGCTCTGTCTGAGTCTGTGTGGCTTCTGCTGCTCTGCATAGCTCTATGGTCTTCTGTAGTGTGATGTCCGTTACTTCCAGTAGTTTCTTCTGCACTCCTTTATTTGCTATCCCGATGATTATTCTGTCTCGCAGCATGCGCTCTTTCTGCCCTCCAAATTCACACGTTCTGACTAGCCGCTTCAACTCCATCAGGTAACTGTCAAATGGTTCCCCAGATGACTGGTTTCTACTGAAGAATACAAAGCTTTGATAGAAAACTCTCCAGTTTTCCGCTAAATTACTCCCATTTACGTCCAGTGCATCTACCTTTTTTAAGAAGTCCATGTTCTTGCTTACTACGATATACCTTGTTTTTGGGGGTCTTCCTGGTGGTCTTTTATACCGTTCCTCAAGATTTTTTTCTATTTTTTTTACAATTCCCATCAATTTCCAGTAGCTTCTTTGTGTTGTAGCCACATTTAGGGACTTTTCCACATAGGTTTATATATATAATATATAATTCACTTTACTTTTGCGTTTTTAAATTTCTATTAGTTTCAACCACGAGGCACTACCGGCTGCGCCATGTAATATCTCTGGGATGGGAGCTCTCGAGGGTGTTAGCCGAAGATGCAGTTGTAACAGACTGGTTTATTATTTAGCTCAGTTACAATAGTTTGGTATTCACTTATGACTACTTGTATTACCAGATCTCTCTAATACTACATTTAGAACAGACATATTTATGGTTAATGCTAACGCAATCGCCGCCCTTATTCGTGGAATTGATTACAGGTTGGTAAACCAATTGTAATTTTGCTGTAAGTCGATATTAGATGACGGTGGAAAGCTATTTACATCCAAGTCAAAAGCGTATAAAAGAGCACAGTAAGGCTGTACGGAGACAGTCTTCCAAGGATTTTACACAAGTAATCGGAAAAGTGGACACTGTTTAATATCGTGTGTCTGTATTTTTGGATATTTAGAAAAGTGGAATATTAGATACTGTTTCACATCTAGTGTGTGTATTTTTGAGAATTTAGAAAAGCTGAAAAGGATGGGTAAGTTCTCGCAAATTCAATAATATTCTTTTTACTCAAAACAATATTTTTCACTAAAACAAAAACGTAAATTTGACTAATAATGAAATGTTTTCTAACAGAAAAAGCTGTCACAAGGAGCCAAACTAAAGAAGAGGCCAAAAGGATTGTAGCAGGCTGGAACTATATCATGCGTGAAAGAAGTGCTGAAGAGTGGGCATCGCAGGAGACAGTGGATTTCAACGAATGGTACAAGAATAAACGTATAGTCTTAAGCGGGAAAAAGTAAATTTAAATTTAATTTATCTAATAAATTTTAAAAATGTCTGCAAGGGGTATCATTAATCATTTAAAGAGCGCGCTTTCATTAAATGTAGACATATTTTTAACTGCATTAAAAATATGTGTAGCAACTGTAAAAAGAGATGGGGTTAATTTCACAATTGAAGAAAAGTTTTCGTTGTTAACATTGATTGCAAATTTTTCAATGTCTCATAATGTACCCCTTAAAAATGAAGTGCTTAAAAGTGCTGTTGATTTTTTAAACGATACCGTAGTGCCTGGTAATGATCAAGGTCATAGTGGGAATTTTGAAGTTGGTGACAATACTTCCCTACGGGTCAAAAACAGTGAAGTGGTGATAATTCAGGATGGTGGCGGCGCAAGCGGTGTTCAAAACAAGGGTTTTAAACTGCTATCAAAACAAACATCTTTTTTTAAAAAGTTTAATGTGGAAGGTGTTAAATTAGTATTTCAATTGAAAGAATTTGATAGCGGTAGTCAGAATCCTGTTGAAATATTAAAACAGGCGCTTGACGATGTGATTAAAGAAGTGGTTAAAAATTCTGTGGATGGTAGCAAAATGAGTTTTTCAATCTCGCTACCTAATTCACCACACGTGAAGCCCATATGGTCAGGCCTTAGGCCCATTAAAAATTTATCGGGAGAGTATATTATCGGGTTAATCTCCAATGTAAACCAATCCAATGCGGTTTTTCTTTCCGACGAAGTCATGCAATTAAATGCAGATATAATTAACTTCCCTTTTGCAGCCGGCAAAATTAATCCTAAATTTGTCGAGGAGACCGTGATTTTCGCTAGAAAAACAAGTGTGATAGATGTTGGAAGGAGAATTCCGTTAATTGTCTTCTGCGAAGTATATGTTATGCTATTGAAATGGTCTCGGAAAATTTTAATAAGCAAAAAGGCCTTTCTGTTTTACAGGAATTAGATAAATTAGCACAGCAGCTATGTAAAAATGCAAATGTAGTGCTCACTAAAAACGGCTGTGCTTTAAAAGAGCTCTATAAATTTCAAAAATTTCTAACAAATTACCAAATTACTGTATTTGACGATTTGAAAAACCCAAGCTCTGTTTTATTCAAGTTATCATATGAGAGCGGTGTTCATAAAAAGATTTATTTCTATTATTCAAAAGCATTAAAACACTTTTATGTCATCAAATCATTGACGGGTTTTTTTTAATAAAAAATATGCTTGTTCGTTTTGTGATAAATTATCACAAGAAAAGCTACATAAATGCCCTATGAAATGTAACTATTGCGATTCCTCTCCACCGTGCAAGTTTGTTGACAAGTTCAAGGGTGTGAAAATTGCAACCGTACATTCAGAGGGGAAATCTGTTTTACCAACCACCTACATAATAAAATTAAGGCCAAAAGTGTTTGTGATACTTTTAAAATTTGCAAGTCATGTGGTAAATTTCTTAATCTTACGAAGAGAGACTTAAGCAGTCACACATGCAATGAATATTTATGTCAAATTTGCACAAAAATTGTTCCACCGGAGCATCTCTGTTACATTAAACCCTATACGGGTAAAAAAAATAAAAAATTCTATTTGAGCATTATTTGGAAGAATGGAGAAATAGAATTGGATTTCCATTGGTTGAAAACTAGTAAGGAAGCAATTGGTCACACCAATTCCGTGATACCCTAGATGTAGAAAAATATACTCATTCTTATATCAACATTTTTGTATAAAAACGACTCAGGCTTATATGGCAACACTAAGAAGGAGTTGCCCGATTTTGCTCATCTTCGAACTTGACCTTGCAATTTTAATCAAATATTATTGTACCAAAGTACAAGTCTCTAGCTACAAGCGTTCTCGAGATATCGTCTGGACAGACAGACAGACAGACACACAGACAGACAGACAGACAGACAGACAGACGGACATGCATAAAACGGTTTCTTTTCACTTCCAAATCATGAATATATAGTTCTTTCTTTTCTGCGACGATTATTTCTTGGCGTTGCAAACGTTCGCTCAAAACTAATATACCCTACATCTAGGGTATAACAAGATTTCAACTGCTTCAACCACAACACAACACTCGCGTCCGACCACTCCGCAACTGCATTCACCGAACTATGTGTCATCTCCAGAACCTTGTTTTAGTAATTTCATTAGATTGAGTGACGTCCTAAACAACACAAGTAAAGGAAAAATGATTTGCGAATATTATCACCAAACTGGACGATTAAACGAAAAACAAAGGTCCCTATTAATTGGAATAATAGCTCAGTACTTTCTGGATGCAAATGCACATCTGTCTTTATCTGTCAGTTATCGTCTTGAAGATGAGATTATTGACAGATTTCCAACAGAGAATCTGGTAACGTTTTTTATAATTCTAGCATTTATTAACAATTTTAATTTCTTTTTCTAATTATGTTTCCAGAGTTATTATCGGAACAATGCAGAGAGTGCGATTTACTGCAGCATTCATATTGTTGAATGAATCCATCGTATTTACGTGAAAGAAATAAAATAATGGTTTTCTGTGAGTAATATAGGTTCATCAGTATAACACAAACACGTACCCGGTTTCTATTGTAAAGAACGTAGAAAATTGTGTAGTTACTGTGGTAAGCGCTACCGGGCAAAATGTTCAGCGGACTATATTACTTCTTATTTAATTTCTCACTATGTTTCTCTCTTTTTTTATTACACTTTTCTCACTCCACTTCACATTATTTCCTACACCTTAAATTGCTTTAAATCACTTTCACCAACTCTCTTAATCACACCACTTTTTTTCCAAGGCAAAGCTAAGACGACAACATTGACTTTGATGACGGCATGTTAGAGCGATAGCATTCGGGCTTGTCGTTGATCGGATACCATTGGTGCGAATGTTGTGTATTGTATATGAAGTAGACGCTCAGTATCGAGTGATTGAATTGAAGCCACTAAACCGTTTTTTTAATTTCGAAATCTCGATTTCGGTTTATTGATTTACGTGTCCATTATTTAATAATCTTCTGATTTGAGATATACTTATGATTAAGTAGTAAAACTTGGTTTTCATGCATTGCAACGCCTTCCTGAGCTTCGAAAACACCTTATGAGCACTTTCAATCACTTTTCTAGGTCAAGTAATATGCGAGATATTGAAATCAGTGTATCTAACGCCATCTTGTATTCCGGGCCTCCGGTTCAGGTTTCCAGACCCTCGAAAATCCACAGTGAGCACTTTAAATCACGTTTCTAGGCCAAATAATTATAGGCGAGATATTGAAATCAGGGTATCTGACGCCATCTTGGACGCCATCTTGGATTCCGGATCTCTGGTCTAGATTTCCTGAGCCTCGAAAACCACCTATGAGCACTTTAAATCACGTTTCTAGGCTAAATAATAGGCGAGATATTGAAATCAGTATATCTGACGCCATCTTGGTCGCCATCTTGGATTCCGGGCTTCCGGTCGAGATTTCGAGATGCCAACAGTGATTTTCGTACTCAGAGGGGTTCAATTAGTCTAAATTCGTCTGATATCAAATTTTTATATAAAATGCTTCTTGCATCGTATGCAGAGGGATTTATTCAAATCCATCCTAGACTACGAGCATTAATCAATCAAATGCAACATTTTTTTCTGACGATATATTACAAATTGACGCAAATATTGTCAATTTCCCATTTGGTAAAGGGAGAGTAGACCCCCATAAAACAAGCGAAGCCGAAGCCTTAATGAAAAAAACCAGTGTAAAAGATGTAGGTCAAGATGGGGATACTTATTGTTTGCCCCGTAGTATTTGCTATTGCGTGGATAAGGATTTAAAAACTCTAGGAAAGGCTGCTAAGCAGCTTTGTAAACTTGCAAAGGTAAATGTGAGCGCTTCAAAGGGATGCACCATATTAGATTTATATAAATTTCAGAAATATTTAAAAGATTACCAAATAGTTGTCTTTGATAACGTACAAGATCCAAAATCTATTATATTTAAATTACCATTTGAACTTACTTCTGAAATAAAAAAAATTTATTTATATTATTCGCAAACTGGGGTAACATTGGCCCAAATTTCCAGGTTTTTGTCGAAAAACCAAAGTATTCAAATTATTATAATTTCAAGTTTTACTTGGTTTTGGCATCAAAACTTTTTTGAATTAACTGAAAAATCGAAATAAATAAAACAAACATTATTGTTAGAAAAATATTATATTATTATATCTCTGAACTCCTTTCTTTCCACTCTGTGTAAAGCCCAAAATTTTCCCCGGATATTTTTGTCCATTGTACTTAACAATTACAAAATTGTCAATGGCAAAGTTTTCAGGTTTTAGCTCTTGCTGCTTTTCTTAGTGAGGCCTGCTAGTTTTACCACAGTTTCCCAGTATAATTTGTTGTACATCAGAAAATGTCTCACTTAAGCCATCAGACTCAAATACCATCTCAACATCTTCCTCACTTGAAGAAAAATCGTCTCCTTTTTTAGATTTTTTTTTGGAAGTTTGGCCGCAGATTTGCTGTTGGTCTTCTTTGATGTTGAGGGTTCGGCAGTTGTTTGTGTTACTGTTTCTTCAACATCTTGAAGCCAAATGCTCTTTCCAGCAGGCACTTGCAATTTCTTCGTCTTCTTTTTTGGGCCGTTTAGAGTCAAATACTCAGATCTTTCCTTCTCCAATAGCTCAATGTAAGATTCTCCAATTGCATCTTTATTAACAGGTCGATTTTCTGGAAAGCGGGCCAACAGTTTTTGCTTATCAAAGGGTGAAATTCCACATTTAGCGAACCCAGCCATTAAATTTTCTTCTTGTTTCTCTGCTAAACTTGCCATTAGTTCTTTCAACAACGTTGGAAAGGAATCTTTAGGACTGGTTGAAAACTTAGACCCTGAAGCAGACTCCTTATACTTGGTTAATATTCCACGCCATAATCTTTTCATTGGCGCAAAGAAGGCGACATCCAATGGTTGTGTGAAGTGGGTAGAATTTGGTGGTAGGCAAACGAACGAAGATAAGTTGTCGCCTATAATAACTTTTGGCCCATTTAAATTTCTAACATTGGGCAAGAAAGTTGATTCGAACCAGTCTTCGAAACATATATTATCGAACCATCCAATTTTGGAACGATTATAACGGGTTTCTTGAGGACCACAAATGTTCTGCCTTATATACCACATAAGGGGGCAAGAGAGTGCCTGCGGCACTTCCTGCAAACATTAGGAAGATTGCACTTTTACTATGATTGCAAATGTTTTCTACATATTTTGCTCCGCTCTTGCATATTAGTTTTTTGTTACCCGGATCGTCTGATAAATTCGTTTCATCATAATGCCAAATGTGAGTGGGTGGCACATTGTTGATAACTTCTTTTAAGTTATCCATGTAACATTCAATGGTCGTAGCACTAACCAGCTCTAACTTTTTTTATGTTTGTGCTTATGCGGCTTGTAAGCTTCTTATGCCGTTTTCAAAAGGATTTGGTCCACTCGTATCCCGAGAGATTTTGACGAAATTTCTTAATATGTTTTCCACTTTTATCAACGTATGCTTTTACTGCATGTCTAAAATCTATCTCTACCATCGGGAACCCATAGTCAGACATGGTAGTGAGGTGCTCTTCGAACGCTAGTTCTTCTTTATCGCTAAATACTCTAGCATGGCCCACTTTATTCATGTGACTGCCTTTCAGTTTATTCTTTAAGGTAGACCTTGGTATACCATACCTTGCTTCCGCAGCTCTTTGACTCAACTCACCAGATCGTATTGCTTCCAAACATTCCTCTAAGACTTCTGGTTTGTAATTGGAGTAGTTTCTTATACCAAGGACTTTTATCGGATGTCTGGGCATTTTCCCTAAAGTAAATCAAAAATAACATTGTACTACTCCTGGTTCATTCATTTTTTATATCTTTTTACCTGTTCCTATTTATTTTTTTTTGTATACCCTTATTATAAATATATATGTCGCTACTATTTCCTTTTGTATTTTTACCTATGTCACAAATTGCAGGTTTAGGAATCGCAAATATTCGCACTAGAGTATAATTTATTAACACACGACAGAATACAACCGAATACAACAATACATTAGTAATGAATAATTTCTAAAACAAATGTTGATAGCTGGATAGCTTAGATGTTTCCACGTCCACGGTAAATACTGCCAACTATGATGAAAATGGGTTCAGTGACTTCGGTGAGTGTATTCTCAATCCCACATTCGGCCTTTCCTGATTATTCATCAGACCCTGATGAACGTTCGCCAGCTTCATCCCCGGTTTCTTCGTCGAATAGTATTTTGTCTTCATCTTCTTTTGACTGGCAACGTGTAAATCTGCCTTTCATTCAAACCGTTTTTTTTTGTTTTTTGTGTGGAGGGGGGTGAAATGCCTTCATGCACTTGGAGTTTGGGACTAGCCCCATCGTGCCGGACTCCCTTTCGGACTACCGGCTAAAACACCCCCTTATCGCCTCAGGGACCCAGCCTGGAACTGTTTAACACATTACTTCGGGCTAGGCCCACGGTTATCTAAGTCTATGGACTGGACTGTCACCTGGGTTTATTTCGGCCTCATGCCTTTCTAAGTTCCTTTTCCTCGCCCGAAGTATACACTGAACCTGATGTGACACAGCTGCCCAGCTTCTTTCGTTTTGAAGCATGATATCCACAATGGCATCCGGAGAGAAACCAGCCGCCCCCGTCGGAACACTCTCCCACCATCCACCCGATAGGCAGAAGCTATTCTGAGTGCTCCTCTCCTCTGCACTTGCTCCAGTCTAATTCTAGAAAAACTGGGACTCCTTACCGCTCCTCGACTCTTTACCGCCGCTTCTCTCTCTTGGAAATAACTGTATGTTCCTCGTACAGCTACGGTTCCTTGTACAGCTCGTACAACTTCCAGCCTGGCTCGACGCCAATCTTTTATCAACGGGTGTGGATGGCTGTGTCACCTTCAGCTCAGTTTTCCGCCGTCTGCGCTGAAGTGATGCAATCGCATTGATCGCCTCCTCGAGTTCCACCAGTCCCACTTTAACATCACTCGAGATGTTTCGCTGCCTCTCCGTGACCGCTTTCATCATGACGATAATCTCTTTGCATTTTTGCATCTGGTTGACCTCCTGAAGTCTTAACTCAGCTACTCTGATCCCAAAGAGGGGGAAGAGAGTGCACTCTTTGTTGTCGGCCTTTTTCCCATCTGCCGGTTTTGGTGTACCATTATTTGCAGAGCTAACTCCTACTACTGGCGTTGGTATGGTCTGCTGGTTTCTTTCATTCAGACCGTGGGAATCATGTATGATGAATTTATATTATTTTCAGTCGTTTAATCATCACCAATTGCGAGCCACTTGAAACAAAATTGCCTTAGGGTAACTTTGGCCAATCGAACATCTTGGGCCAAAGTTACCCCACATCTGGGACAAAGTTGTACAAAATTTTAAAACTTATGAAAGTTCATAAACCACAAATATAAAAAAGTTGTAACTTAACAATATTGTTACCGAATGAGTACCTTAACACAAAATATACTTATCAGCTCTGAACTCCTTAGAAAAGAACTTGTACAGGTAAAAGTTGTAAGATATTAAAATTCACAGCTTTAGAACAACCAGAATAGAGCAGCACTGCAGTGCTGGCAAACAACTGAACTACTAAAACCCTAGCTCAGAGGTACAGTCGGTGCTGCTGCCTATTGAATGGTGTATCAACTAAGTCAATATCTGAATCCAATGGTCCCGAATACCGTACTTTAAACTTTTTCCGACTTTGGGCCAAAGTTACCTTTAAAGGGCCAATGTTACCCCAGTTTTCCAGTGCTTTAGGGCGGAATTTAAAGGTAATGAGCCACTGATCGTGAATCAAGATTGCGGAATAAGCTCTCCGAAGCTTTAGGTGAAGTTGAAAATCGGGGAATAAGTTCTCTAGTGCTTTAGGGCTGGGTTTAAAGACGGTAAGCCAATGATCGTGAAGCAAGATCGTGGAATAAGCTCCCTAGGCCGGAGCATAAGATCGGAAAGTTTGGGGGGCGGTACAATATTCGTGAAGCTTTGGGTTTAAGTCGCGGAATAAATGATTGCAAAGCTGGGGGGCAGGCCATATTTGATCAAATGCTTTCTATGTATGAGGGGATCGTGGCGCTTGAGTTTGAATACTTGAGAGCTATTGCGGGGTTTTTGGGCGGCGCTATAGGATAAACAACAAAATGGAGTGTAATGAAAAATTTTTCGGTCGGAACTTAATTTGTGTAATAGAAAAATGCTTCTTTATATCTTTATTATTTTTTATTTTGAACAATATACTGCTATTTATTACAATTTTGGTAAAATTTTAAATTTAAGAAATTGTGTTTTGTTTCGTCTTTTCCCTCAAAGACAAAGTAGTGGTCTGAGACGTTGTTAAGCTCGTCAATTTGCTTCTGCGTCTTGATCCTCTCGCTGTATCGAGGTGGTAAAAAAATAAAGCTACCATTTTCAAAATGGACAGTCAGGCGCTGTCCATACTTGGTCTTCATCATTTTGAAATATTATCTGCAATATTATTTTTGTTTTAGCTTCACCCGGCACTGGCACAGAGTAAGAATGTCGCAGAAAAATAAGGTAGAGCTTTTAAAAATGTTTTTTGTTTTTTTTCTTCTTTAGGTTAAAAGTGCAAGTAATAATAAAAAAAGTGATATAAATATAGAGAGCTTTTTAGCTCTTTATTCGTCACATAGAGAGCTTTTTAGCTCTTTATTTAAAAATATTAAAGTAGTTTTTAACATCAGGTAAAGCTGCAAGAAGCACTAAAAGACAAAACCGCAGGACCACGGCCCCTTACTATAGAGCAATATCGCGCCCGGCAGAGACAACCTGCACCTCCTGTAGCTTCAGCAGAACCTGCTGCCCCAAAACCGCTCCGTGGAGGGTTTTTCAACCGTATTCGTCGAGAATTAATCGAGTTAAAGCGACTGGAGGTAATCGCCCAAGGTCATAAAAAGTGTATTTTTAATAGTAAAATTCAACAATTATTAAATAAAAGACTTTTACATAAGAAAAATATTGCTAAACAAAAACGTCAAATTAAGAAAACAAATAAAAATTGTAAATAATTTAGATGGATTTTAATTCACTGGAAAAAATTTTACGGGATTCTTTCTCTCTTGGCCAAAATTGTTGCTTTGCAATTTTTGATGGAGTTATTGGGCACCTGGATAGAGAAAAGGTAAATATAAGCTTAGAGCAAAATGATTTGCTCTTAGAAATTATTTTAGACTGTTGTGCAGAATTTGAAATAGGCTTAGATGAACCAATTATTCACAAATTTTTAAAAGTTTTACCAAAAATGATAGAAACAGGCCTCCCAAGTAAAAATATAATCGGTTCAACACCTACGACTTCCGCTTCATCTGTTAATCGAGAACTCCAAACTGGACACGGTTTAAAAGAAAAATTTTAAATAATTTCAAAAAAGGTAACACTTTTTAAAAAATTTAACGTCAAAGGGGTTAAATGAAGGAGTTTCGTTTAAATGAAATAAAAAACCCTGACGAAAATATTTTACAAGGTATTCGAAACACCTTCAGCGAAATTATAAACAAAATCACTGAAAATTCTGTCGATGGTAGTAAAATTTCATTCTCAATATCCTTACCCAATTCGCCACATGCTAAACCTATTTGGCTCGGCTTAAAAGATGTTACTCTACTGAATGGTGATTACATCCTCGAGCAGTGTAAAGGATGTAGGTCAAGATGGGGATACTTATTGTTTGCCCCGTAGTATTTGCTATTGCGTGGATAAGGATTTAAAAACTCTAGGAAAGGCTGCTAAGCAGCTTTGTAAACTTGCAAAGGTAAATGTGAGCGCTTCAAATGGATGCACCATATTAGATTTATATAAATTTCAGAAATATTTGAAAAGTCGTCACGATACCCACGATTTTTACAAACAGATGACGGCAAAGAATTTTACAACAATCAATTCCACAAGCTAATGAATACGCAATGGGGTGGTCACAAGATATCGACTTTCGAATTTCTTTGACGGGAACCCCTCAAAAGTTGCCAATTACTATAAAAACAAAATGGCTAAAGTTTTAGAGCAATCGGATAACGATAAGACCTGCCTCATCGAGCCTAAAGTTTCGAAAAACCGTTTTTTTTTTGTTTTTTAAATCTGATATTTTCTGCTATAAAATTATAACGATAATTATTTTTATTGAGTTTTATTTAACATATTCTTAGCTTTTATTTTTACTCGTACTACTTTTACCGCAAACGTACAGGTCGGAAGATATATAGGTTTTTGGCGAACCTTACCCGCAAAGTCGACTCTTTTTCAAATAAGAATTGAAAATTTGTGTAGGTTGATTTATTTTGGTTTTTTTTTTGTAGTATTTTTCAGCTATTTAGCACGTAATATATCTAGTAAAAGTCTTTTCAATAAAAAAAATTGTAAATCAAGTATGAAAAAAGGGTTGGGGGAAGAAAACTTTGGTATACGAATTACCTATTTATTACAACTTAAAAGTAAACCTAATTAACTTAAAACAACGAAGTTATTTATTACAATATCAATATCAGTAATTAATTTGCTTATTTCTCATAGAATAGCAAGTGTTATACCTAAATTATACTAGCGGTTTTGATAGAGTGGCCTTCGATATATCTGGAAATTGTTTTCGACATTCAGCAACTACTTGCAGAAGATATTGCTTCTGCTCTTAATTTTTTGTAATACTTGCATTGTAGTCCTGAATTAATGTAATACCTCTTTCCGCTGTATCGTTTGTCACTCTGAAACGCTCGACAATTGTTTGTCCCTTCAAAAAATTCAGGTCTACTTTCCAAACGTCCGGATCCGAATTTAAGAAATCGGTTGAAATGTTGAACCTTCTGAAGAAATTCAATGTCTGCGGTGTAATGAAGTAATCGACTTCTTTATCCAAATAAGAATCAACTTCTTTGATTTTAGCTTTAAGCGTTCTCTCGTCCTGTATGTCATCTTCCTCGTTATTTTCACTGTCTAACTGAAAAGATGATAATTTGGTAGCCATATTTACTTTTACTTGTTTTTGTAAAGTTTTATCAAAAAAAGCGAATGCAACTTGTTCTGGGTTCAAATACGACAAATGATTTACTACTGTTTTATAATTAATTAAGGTTTTATGCAACTGTAAATCGTGGTTCGGAGCCAATGTAGCTTTAGGAGCATTAAACCAAACTTTTACATAAATATCAATTATGAATAAACAAATACTTCTGAGGGGGTATCAATGTCGGAGCCGCTTAAAGAAAATTGATCCCTGAAAATGAAAATTTTTAGAGAACAAATGGTTTTTGCTAGCCACCTGGCGTGGTGCATAGCTCCCTAGTTTCCTGGAAGGAAACGTTTTCTGGAGGAAGATGGCCTAAAAATATTAAACACAACTGTAAAAATTCTTTATAGTCTTCTCTGGGCAGATTCCGTGGTTTGTTTAATTCCTCTAAAAGATAACTAGAAATCACTTCGAGATCATTGACACTAATTAGAAATTGGATCTTTTCGTCAGCAAGACCATTTGTGTAAAATCGTTTGTCAATTTTATTCCACGCTGCTTGAAACCTTTGAAAAATATCAGGTTGAGGCCCAGTAGTTAAACCCATTTTGGAATCAAAAAGGCTTCAGAGGCAATAGCTCTTGCCTGAAAAGGCCCCTTACTATCTTCCATTTCAGGAATTCCTATCAATTGTTCTACATCGCCACAACTTATTAAAACTGCCAGCCTATCTACATTTGTCTTATAAAATGTATGTCAGTAATTTCCCATCCCAATGTAGAACAGCGCCTTCTAGATCTAAATTGTCAAATCTATTTTTAATGGTGTTGGTCCTCTGTTCTCGAAACTGTTGCCTGCGAATTCTCACGATAGATCTATTGATTGCTAACTTCTCTGGATCATGCCCTAATGTTTCGGCAGTAGCCGAAATAATTCTGATAGCGTCTCTATCTGAAATATTACATCTATTTAACAATACGGACAACTTCTCTGTGATGACTTCTCGGTTTCCTCTGCAGTACTTTCTTTTCTTTGGATTTGATGTGTCGATTCTTGCGTCCTGAAAGTCCTCATGATATTCGTCTATTATTTCGTCATTTCGAAGAGATTCGTCTTCTTCTAAAGCACTACTTTCACTGTCAAATTCTATTTCTACATCCCCAACTTACAAAAGAAGACAAAAAGAAACAATATTAATAACACGAAAGATAAAGAGTTAGACCAAAATAGATATAGATAGGTAGGTACTAACTAGTATATAAGAACCAAAATGTAAGCTTACCTATAGGTATCAATTGTAATTTTTCGCGTCTGGCGAACTCAGCTTCTCTCCTTTGAATTCTTTTTTCTTCTGCTCGTTGGAATCTCATATCAACTCCTCCCATCCAGCCAGGACGTCCCTTTTGTCTCTGAAGTAGCAAAAACTGTCTGTCTTCTTCATTTATGCTCTTCAGCGCGTCGCGATGTGCAATATCGAATAAGTCTTCAAGACTTGACTCAAAAGCTTCTACATACTTAATTTGAGCTTGACTTACACTTCTGGTCGCATTTTTTTGCATATTTCTCCACTTTTCGTAAAGTTTTCAAGCTTCACAATGCAATCTTTTATGTGTTTAGTAGACGTATCTTAGCTTTCTGCCAAAAAATTAGAACCTTTTCTATTGTTAGCTTAGCTGCATCTTTGGTTTCTAATTTAACCCGACGTTTATTAAAAAACAAACTTCGTAACACTTGACCATTGGATGATAACTTACTACCAGTAATTTGATGGCACATGTGTCCAATCAAAAAATTTTATCTGTCTGACTCAAACTAATACCACTTGTAACATTACACAAAGACGTTGATTGTTTTGAATCCATTATGCTTTACACTCAAATACTATATGTATAACTGGGAAAATCGATTTGCAATATATTTTGTATCTGGTTTTACATTTACTCGTGACCGCATCCGAAAGTATACTGATCAATTTTCAAAGTTTTACCAATTTAAATATTACTTGTTCAGGTGTTCCCACCATAAACACTCCCAGTGCATTCCTTTATTCCAAGCAACTTTTTCAAAACACTGTTGTAAATATTATCAAAAACACCTAACCAGAAAAATATCTAAGAATTCTTTTGCAAAATTGTCCTGCGCGGTCGGATTATACGACCACAACATAAAAACATAAAATTTATCACTGACTTCCTAATTGCGGTATTGACAGTATCTTGTAATAAATAGACCCTAGGATCACTTTGTACACAGTAATTATCTCCACACCAAGAATATTTATTTGATGATATTATTCTGGAAATATCCACAAATCCCTTTTTTCCTACTTGATTTACAATTTTTTTTATTGAAAAAATTACTAGATATATTACATGCTAAATAGCTGAAAATACTAAAGCAAAAAAACAAAACAAAAAATATCAACCTATACAAATTTTTAATTCTTATTTAAAAAAGAGTCGACTTTGCGGGTAAGGTTCGCGAAAAACCCATTTATCTTCCGACCTGTACGTTTGCGGAAAAAGCAGTACAAGTAAGAATAAAAGCTAAGAATATGTTAAATAAAACTCAATAAAAACCAAGTTGATCGAATAAACCGTTATAATTTTATAGAAGAAAATATCAAATTTTAATTAAAAAAACGGTTTTTCGAAATTTTTGGCTCGATGAGGTAGGTTTTACCGTTATCCGATTTCGCTAAAACTTTGGCAATATTGTTTTTATAGTAATTGGCAACTTTTGAGGGGTTCCCAGCAAAGAAATTCAGAAAAAAACTTTTCATATCTTGTAACCACCCTAATACCACAGATAATAACAGATGACCAAGCCCAATGGAAAGCTGTAAGCCAGAATTTATTCGTAGCGGACAGTCACCGTGGCGGACAAAAGCTTTCAAACCTCAGGCGCAGCAACTAAAACCAAAAAGTTTCTCTCTGAACTCCATAGGTGTCGAGATATAATTTCTTCAAAATTTCAATCATTTCTCCCGTCCACCCCCTTGGGCCGATTTGGCTCATTATCGAATTTAACCGAGCTATTAATCCTAGAAATAATTTAAAAAAATTTGGTTCAAATATCTTTGAAATTACGCCCTCTAGCGTGTAAATATATATAAATATATATATGTATATAAACATATATAAATACATATAAACTGTTGAATAGGGGGTGGTTTCGTGCTCAAGGAGGCATGAAACAAAAAACGATGAAAGAATTTTTGGAAAGTCATAACGGTATCAATACGCAAATGTTTCTTCAAAATCTTCCTAAAAAATTTTTTATAACGTTTTCGTCTCAAAGTCCTGGGCTAATTATCAATTGTAGGCTTATTTGTCCCAGATACTTTATGTAGAGAATTTTGTCAGCTTTAATTTAGTATATAGATGTTTTAGTCGTACAATTGATATTTGAAGAGATATTCGCGAAAAACCAATTTTCGAGCAATTTTCACCCCTAAAAACCACCCTTAAAAGTTAAGAGGAGGTTCTACTCAGCTCAAAAATCGTTTTCGTAGCATAGACAATTACCGCAGCAGTGGGGACACTATTTCCGAAGCAGCAAATACAAAGAAAGGAAATTTTTGTATGTGTTGAGAAGCCAGAGAGTAATTTTGAGAGTGAAGGCAAAGTTGGCAATCTGGTTTTTGTCAAATTTCACCCCACATTTTTTGCAATTTTTCATTAGAATTTTGCTTGGTCTGACTGGCGATGAGAATTCTAATAGGGAAGGGAATTTCATATTATGAAGAAGAAAGTGTTCTTTTGGCCTTGGGAATATTGTTTTTTTTTTTTTTTCAGGGTCAATGGGTTAGTGGGAAAGGTCTGGGTTGTACTACAATTGTGCAGACTATTTATTTTATTGCAATTTCAATTATTTGCAAGACTATATTAGTTATTCAAATCTCTCTGTAAACAAACCAAAACAAGCACTTTGCGCCTGCTTGCGGTGTAAAGTTACCGAACGGGGGGAGGACGAGGTACTGTAGAACAAAATCGATTTTTATTTAGGTACATTGAATTGTTATTTTGACATGAATTTAGCTAGTTTACGCAGACTAAGGTGTAAAATGAGTTTTCGTTCCCAATTGTAATTTCACAATGGATGTATGTGGTTTACACATTGTAAGGGGAGGGTGAGGTAAAGGACGAATACGATATTTCCATACATGACTAGCATTTTCACATGTTCGCAAAAAAAAAGCGTGCATTGCATTTATAAATTTCTGGTACCCATTTGTTTTTTCATACGCTAATGAAATTGTTACAATATGAAAGTAATATTGGAAAAACTAAATACGCTCTTCACAATTTCCATACTTTCGTACTTTGCGTACTTTCGTTAGTACTGCAGTGCGTTAGTTTTTTTGTGGTAAAATTCATTCATGTAATCTGTGTTTCTGTTACAAGTTATATCAAAATAAGAAATGTAGAGAAATATACCTATGTATGGAGATATACCAATGTATCGTAGGAGGTATTAGGTTCAAAAAATAAACATTGTTTTTTTTTTTTTTATATATTTTTATTGCCGATGAATCAACCCTCAGTTGTACTCCTAGTTTATTTATTTGGTGGTCCTGAAAAGAACCAATTTTACGGTTGTTGTTGTTGAAGAAAGAAATCTAAATAAAAAACCGGGAAAGTAAAAATGAGATAGCGAAGCATCTACCTATGTGAATTGTACAATTGCATATGTACCTACTAACTACTTTTTGATTAAACCTACACCTACCTAAACAATATGACTGACTTATTGAGAGGAACCTGGAAACAACCTACTTAGGAATCATCAGAAGAGTCCATCAAAGATTCTACTTCTCCTGGTTCCCGAATTGGCAGACCTCGTGGGAAACGAGGATCTACCAATTCGGGGAGGTAACAATTAAAAAAAAACTCAGTCAGTTTCTGACAATTTTCCCTCCAAAACGATTCGTTCCGATAAATTTTTTCGACTTTCAAAGGCTTATCCTTCGAAGTCCAAACCACAAAATAGCAAAAATCTCGACGCGTTATATTCAACTGACCCTGCACTTGATAATAATAAATATGTTTTTTGTTGAATATATACTCTTTTGTTTTCTTATCTTCTATCCAAACCTTATATTTTTTCTGGCGAATTTTTTCTTCTATATCCGTTCCCACTTCATCTTCCTTTGTGTAGAGACATTTTACTTCTACCAACCCTCTATCCCCAACAATTCCATCCGGAGTCGCGCCTAAATACATTAATTCTTCTTCAATAAATAACCCGCACTTTTCGATACTAATTCCTGACTGTATTGCTAACTGATCAAGCGCAGTTTGTTCGTAAAGTCGACCGTGTTTTACTGCTTTCAAATGGGACAGTTCTCCGGAGTACAAAATATCTCTTACTACTATTCCGAATGTTTTTTTCTTTCGTGGACAAATTTTACCGAATACCGATGCCGTAATCATATTCCGACGTGTCTCTAACCACAAGTGGGATTGCGATTGTTCGCGAGTAATTATTTCTATCCTAATCCGATCGCGTTGGTTTTGCTCCAATGATTTTAAAATTTCGTTCCTAATTTTTTCCTGATCCGCGAAACTCTTATCCGGTTTTCTAACGGTATCCGTGCCGTAGTTCGCATCCTGAGTCGTATTGACAACGCGTCTTCGAGCAATGATTTTCCGTCGTTCATTGTTTCTTTTATTTTTAATAGTCCGACGCAAATATAATTTCTCAAGTGCCCCGGAAGCCGATTTTCGAAAAACTACCCTACTCAAAGTCCGAAAACATTCTCCCGTGTTATGCTGAACTAGAGCCGCATGGCATCTAGTTGAATAAGAATTTGAAAGAACGAAATTGGGTCTTTTCCCACCGACAAACTTCGCGACAATAGAATGATATTGTTCAACCATATTCGAATCTAGATTGTGAATCAAACTGCTGGCGTGCGAACTAAAATTATTACAAATAGTCAAAATATCCCAAAAAATACCGTCCGCTTTCTTTTCGTTGATTTTATCTATATTATTTACTGTTTTAGTACAAAAATAAGAAGCGCAATTGGTGTGATTTCCGAAAACGTGATATGGCGCGTTTCTTACGTCCTGGAATAGGTTTTTGATTTTTTCGTCGATGCTAATCTGCTCTACTGAAATCCAATATTTAATCGCTTTTTTTACGCCTATTATTATATCTCTAAATTTAGACTTCACTAACGTTCGTAAAATTCTAGAAAATGCCCTATTTTTGTCTAACTCGCGAAATTTGTTTTCGAAATTTCTAAATAAGTGGTTCCTACATTCTATTTTTGTGACGCTTCTATTTCCATAAGGTCTAGAATTTATTATTTTGAAGTACACAGAACTGTCCCCATCGGCAATAAATTTCCTATAACGCAAGCCGTACATTTCCTCACTTTTTTGAAACCCCTCGCAAATGATATCGGATTCCATTCCGGTTGAAGGTCCTTTATAATTAGCACTACAACTATGCTCTCTGGAATCTTCATACTTATTTTTCGCGATTTCGCAAATCAAACAAAATTTGTTTCTCACACCGAGAAAAAGAATTTTCTTCGTATGAAGTCCAACAATTGCTGCAGCTCCCGAATTCGCTGAGTAATTGGATCTGTAAGACCGCTTGGACCAACAACCGTCAGTAATGACAGTGATGTAGGGAACTCCATCACTATCTATGTCATTCCTTGCAATAGCTGCTTGTTTTTCCTCTTCTGCAGCATCCCTCATAGAAGATTGAGCCGTGGAAATCCAATCTTCTCGAATTTTCTTTTGGATATTGTCATACGACTTGATAGCCATACAAGGTATATTCCAAAGAGAAGTCAATTCCTGTAAGTGGCTTAATCCACTTCCTGTCGACATGCCATAGAGAACTGCGCCGTAATTTACGTTAGACACAGAATTTTCTTCTTCAGACGTTTGAAGAGAAAATTCTGTCATGCACATATTGCATTTGAAAAAGAAATTTGAAATGAACCCTCGGCGTTTTTCGTTCACAATTTGTACATTTCCCAAAGTACAGCCAAAATCCCCAGAATGTTTAAAATTCTGCAAACCACGGTAAAAGGAATTTATGTCGACAACTCGACGACCTTCCACGATAAAATTTTCGGGTGCAGTTTCAACTTCAACGATGACATTTTCGGGTGCAGTTTCAACTTCCCCGAAGAAATTTTCGGGTGAACGTGAAGTTTCAACATCCACTTGGAAAGAATTTTCTTTTGCACATTGCTCGCTAAAGAACCGTTTTTTTTTTCTCGCGCCAAACACCAAAGACTTACGTGCACTAACTTTTTTCCCCATACCTACAGGTAGAACATTCGCTTTTTCACTTTCAATTCAAATTTTAGATATTTAATTTACTAATATTGAAAACAGTTCAACACGTAAAGTAATTATCTAAATATACGCATATAAATTAGAAAATGAGCATCAACAGTCAACAATGAACAACACTCACGCACCATGCGAATCAAATAAATGATATGACAAGTTCTATTTCTCTACTGTCATAGTCCCCTTCGCTCTCATAATCTTATTTTAGCGCCAAAATTAATTCCCCCCTGCAAATATGGTGAAATTCATTAAAAAAAAATTGCCAGAAAAGTCAATTGGTCTGAGTTCCTAGCAATAAACAATTGGAAAAGAAAAAATAGTACAATTCATAAATTCTTGAGATGACATGTAGGTACAAATGCTTACTGGCAGAAAGTACTTGCGCGCCAAAATTGATTCCCCCTTAAAAATCTGCAAATATGGGGAAATTCATAAAAAACCGCCAGAAAACTCAATTGGTTCTAGTTTTATAACTTGTAACAGAAACACGGATTACCTGAATGAATTTTACCACAAAAAAACTAACGCAGTACTAACGAAAGTACGCAAAGTACGAAAGTATGGAAATTGTGAAGAGCGTATTTAGTTTTTCCAATATTACTTTCATATTGTGACAATTTCATTAGCGTATGAAAAAACAAAACAAATGGGTACCAGAAATTTATAAATGCAATGCACGCTTCTTTTTGCGAACATCTGAAAATGCTATAAAGTCATATTGTATGGAAATATCGTTTTCGACGTACGTTCACGTATTTTCTAAGCGCTCTCAGAGCAATGTTCGGCTGTCTTATTCTATCGCTTGATTCTTACCATACTACTATCCCTATACCACACCAACACTTGTGTACAGTTCCTCCCCGAATGGAAAAATATACCGATGCGCCGCTATTGACGAAAGCCGGAACTACATTTTGAAGAAACGGTTGAGATCTTGGCTATTTGGGACTTTTTAGAGAAAAATATTGTCTTTTTAAATGGCTTATTGTACGATTACTATTGAATGAAATGAAGTAAATTTTTCCAATAATCATGCATAACACCTGAAAATTTGAAATAACGAAAACAAAACAAGAAAAATATATGCAGAAACATTCTTAAATATTCGAGGAAAATTCCTGATTTTTTTCAAAAACCTGTACTACTTTTAAGACGCTTAGAAGCATAACAAACCCAAAAATAAAAAAAGCGGCTCGACTAGTTCAAATGATAGCCTTTGTCCTAACTTTTTGCAAAATTTGGTACAAATTGCTTGAAAAATACGCAAATAAAACGGTAGCAACTATTGTCAAAATCACTAAAAACGGCAACTTTGAGGTGCAAAAAAGTATTAAAAAAATTAAATTTTCAAAAATCTAACTCGAGGAGTTCAAATAACTTTTATCGATGTACTTCCATTCCAAATTTGGTTTAAATCGCTTGGAAAATACGCGAATAAAACGGTAGCAACTTTACTAGGGCTGAGCAGAACTGAGTAGAACCTCCTCTTAAGCACATACATAATCATCGGGGACTTTTGGGAAAATAATGAAGACCCTAAAATATAACGAAAAAAAAATCGGGGTCCACTATTGCACTTCATTCTTTGTATGTTGACAAAGCACACATTTCTCCCAATCAATTACCACAGACTTTCCCCGGACTGGTAATGTCACATCCTTTTTTGAAAATATCTCAGCCATCATGCTGTCAATTCCTCCACGAATACGACAATCTCTTTCTGCTGGCAACATAAGCGAACTTTCAAAAACCATCTGTCATCACCCTCTCACCAACTGCATGCACCGCAAAAGTATGAAATCTGACTTACCTTAACAATTGTTAACTTTCTTAAAGACTGAGTTTAACTTTTCGCACTACTTGTAAAATAAACTTTACGTACTTCACTACCAATCCACTTATTTAGAACTACTGCTCAAACTACTTGAAACGTCGCGCGTCCGGGAGCGAATGCCGTTAGTTAAGCCACGGTTACACCAAGGCGAACACTTGCGAAGCGAACATTCACTGTTGCTTGCAGTGGTTCCCTAGCGCTTTCGAACACTGCAGAACAGGTGCAGTCACACTAGAACAAACACATACGAATCGTTTCGATTAGCTGTCATTCGATGTAGCTCCACAAGAAATGGAGCACTTGCGAACGCGAATATACGCCTAACAAGCACTAACGAAGGAGACCGAACGGCATTCACTTCTAGTCGAGGTGTTGGTCAGACCAAAGGGAACTTCGCATTCACTACTGCTCGTTCGCAAGTGTTCGCCTTGGTTTAACCGTGGCTTTAGTGCTTGGTAGGCGCATATTCGCGTTCGCAAGAGCTCCATTTGTTGTAGAGCGAATCGAAAAGTGTGACCGCACCCCTTCTGTAGTGTTCGAAAGCGCTATCGAACCACTGCAAACACCAGCAAATGTAATCTTTATTATATATAGTTCTACTGTACGTGTGTATGTCACTGAACTCCTACTAAACGGCTGGATCGATTTGAATGAATTTTTTTGTATGCGTTTGGGTGGCGCCCTGGATGGTTTAGAATAATTCACAAATCAGCCCGGCAGATGGCGCTGCAGTCGGTATCTAACAATTGTTTGTTTGCTTTTACTTGAACGCGCTAATCTCTGGAACTACCAGTCAGATTTGAATAATTCTTTTTGCATTTGATAGCCCAATTCTTGAGGAAGGTTATAGACTATTTAACATCACTCTATTAAAAGAATTCAAAAAATCCGCTCAGAAATAGTAATGAAATTCAAAAAATTAAAGCTTTAAAGTCATGTACGCAAAATTCGCTATTTTATGAAGATATCAACATGTATAATAACGTGCCAAATGAGTTTAAAAATATTAGTTCAATTCAAATCTTTAAAAGAAAAATTAATATTTATGTTAAAGAAAATTTTTAATGCAAAATTGTTGTTATTGATAGAGTTTTTTCTAAATAAAGAGTCACTTACTAGTACATTTTTGTAAGAATTCATCAGCAGGACACTTTTCGCTAAGTGCCGTGCTGGAGTCAAAAACTAAAAAATTATTTATATCACGAAATTGTTGCAATTTTTTTATTTTCATTACGTACTAAGGTGGAACTCGATTAGAACTCATTGGAACTCTTGTTAAAAGTTATAGTATTTATTGTGTTCTTATAGATGAGAAGAGGAAGTGTCCTGCTGAATGCGAAGTTAGCAGGACAATTTTTAATTTTTAATTTTTTTGTATTAATGGCCTTTTCGAAAGTCCTCACTAAACACTAAACACTACGTTCCACACTAGATTTTGTCCGAATTTGTCCGAAATAGGGAATAGTGATTTCGAATCTCTGCTCCCTAAATCGGTTGGCTCACTAGATTTGCTGTCAAAAAGCTAGTGTACTCGCGAGTACGCTAAATTGCTCCCTTGATCACTGGTTCCACATTCCACCAGCATCCACTAAATACTTCGATATTGTGGCGGTGTTTACGATTTTGACAGACTGTTATAGATTCATAGATTCAAATCGTAAAACTATTTGCAATTTTCTGGAGATGGACCATAATGTTTTGCTTTGAAAAAGGCGACGGCGGAGGCAAATATTTCGGATGTGCATTCGAAATGCAATCATTTTAAGTGAATTTGTTGGAAATAAGGTATTGTTTGTGACATTGCAAAAGGTAGCACTATTCATAGAAAGTAATAAAATAATTAGAAACAATCAGCTGATACGCAAGAAATTTAGAGTGGAAGACAGATCTGAATCACCCTAATAGTGAGCAAAATAGTGAACAAGGGAGCAAAATTCGGACTAGTGTTTAGGGTTTAGTGTTTAGTGAGAACTTTCGAAAAGGTCCTTAACCTACTCTAATAAATTTTTGAAAAGTATCGAATATCTATTGTATTTCCTTCAATTTTCCACGCAGATATTACACTTCTAATAGTAAAAGAGGTCCCTGCAGTCTTCGAGCTATATCTCCGAAAATATCTACAAAGGAATAATGATTTCTGTAGTAATAACAAAGCTTAGTAAATTTCCTTTCGACTCATTCTAATCTCCTTTAATTATCCTTAAGAGCTCTAAACTCAAAACTATAGGCACATTGTACATTTGTTGAAATTTGGTATTCATTCAGTCTTTCAGAGATATTTAACATTTTTAAAGTTTCCTTAGTTTTAATGCATTATTTTAATAGAAAATTAAATTAAATTAATATTGACTTATTATTAATATTATTTTGACTTTTAGGAAACTTTCATCAAAACAAAATCCTTAAAAAGATATCCTTTTTCGACAAGTAAGTTAACAGAAAAATAAGTAGAGAAGAAATTTTGGAAAAGGGTTTCCAATCCTTCGAACTTCTGTTTTTGACTTTCTAAAACAATAAGGAAAGTTTAGGATATTATTAAGTAAATTATAATCTTATATTTTTAATCGTAGATATTATTGAGTAATGAGTAAAAATCGGGTGCAGAAAACTACACTTTTCCCAAATAACAACATTTTTTACTGTGATTAAAATTATTTGGTAGTACAAAACCTTTATATTTTTAAAATTCAAGTCGAAGTAGACCTTTAATCACTAAAAAGAAAACATTAACAACCTGTCACATTAATTGAAATCTTTGTTTACAAAGTGCAAATTAAAAGACCAACAGAACGTAATTAATGTGTTACTTAATATGCTTAAAAGAAGTGAGAAAAAGCAATTTAAAATTTATCTCAAAGAGAAGTAAATCGAAAACGCTTTCGTTTATTATTTATAATATTCAAACAATCGCGCCAAACATTTTGCGCCCGATATGTGAACATCATCGTTCCTAGCATATCCTTCTCTAGCAAATGTCATTCTGTTGCTGTCTAATGTTCCTGGCATCGACTTACACTACAACAAGTCAAATCGTGTACATACGAGAGGTGTCGCTTCTTAGGCCCCAGTCCCATAGCACCGTCAAAGAATATCTACAATAAGAAGGGTCACTCTACTGCATATTTGTGTGGGTACATTTTTGCCCAAAAAGAAAAAATACATCGCGTCATAAGCGGAAGCAGGTATATTCTATCATGCTGTCAAATGTGATTTAGAAAGAAAGAGTTCGAACTATCTCTTACTTGTTAAAATGTGGGGTGCTGTCTTCGATAGCGCTTTATTATATACAACCACCGCCTTATCCTATGCAAATTGCAAACGCAGCTCATGAACTTTGATTTTGTTTTTGTAATGTTAATGTATGTAATTTTAAAGGCGAGTAGGGATGGCGGTTGTTGCCAAAATAACCGGTTTTCTAATTTTAAGTTTTTTAATTTGTCTAAATTCAATGGTACTTCACTCCTTGGTTCAGGTTCTTCAGTTTGGGTTTAGTCTTCTCGCTACTGGTCCATGGCCTAGTGCGGTGTGTCGACTTCGGCGCGGTCGCGCTGGGTAATGCGGACTGTCCCCTCTGGGGTCCTGAGGCGGTATAACCTGCTTCCGGCACGTCTTGGGCGGTGATACCTCTTCCTCTGGGGTGCGACGGTTCGGTCGTCTCCTGGCGGCGCTGCTCGGCGGGCTGGTTGCCTCCGCCATTTGGCTGCAGTAGCGGCGGCGGTGTGGCTTGCTGCTGCGGCGGTTTTGCCTTTGGCGGCAGTGACGTTGGTGGCTTGCGTTTTACGTTTCTCAGGACTTGGGCCGGTGGCGTAGTTCTTAATGTCGGCGGATTTGTTTTCGGCGGTTTCGGCACATCTTTCAGGAACGGTATTCGTCCTACGGATCCGGGGAGCTTGAACGGCATACGTCTGGCGGCCTGCGGGGGTTTCTCGGTGACTGGTTTCGTAGTCTTCAGAGGCGATGCTCGTCCGTCCGGTTTGGTCGGCGGACGACTGGTGGTTGACCTTGCGGGGGGAGTCAGGGTGTCGACCGGCTGCATTCTTCGTGTCGTAGCCTCAGGGGTGTCTGGCGGTCTTGGGGTGAAGTGGCCCTGGCGTTGCAGCAAGATCTTGATTTTGGGGACCCGGGGGAGCGGCTGTAGCGGTTCGGCTGTCCGTCTCTTCGGCGGCGGCAGGGTGGCGAGGAACTGAGCTCGGTTGCGGGGCTGGAGCTGTGCCTTCCCGGTTACCAGTCGTGGTCGTGCTGTAATTCGCACTGTTGCCTTGTGCAGAGCTCCGGTCTGACTGACTCGGATTCTGTGCTCGGTGAGTTGGGTCACGGGGACTGGGTTCTCGAATTGCGCCATCCCTTCTTCGATGAATTCTTCGAGCCTTTGCGCCGTGGCGGCTGGAGTTTTGGTATTCAGACAACCGATCTGGCTAGGCACGTCACCGCTTTTGGGCGGAGCTAGTTCTTGCCCAAGCGTTCTTATTCTTAAGCCTGTTGTTCGCATCAGGTCCATTCCAATGATGGCTTCCTCGCCGAGACCTGGCAGTACTAGGAAGTGGTGTTTCTTCTCCACCGAGAACTTCAATTTAACTCCTTCTATGATACTCCTCATGATTGTTCGCCGTTTCGACACTAGTTGCGGTGACTGCTCTGGATGGGAACCCCTTTTTGCGTAATGCACTGGTAAAGCGGTCCGTGACGTAGCATCGAGCTGCTCCGGTATCGACCAATGCTTTTATCACGCATCCGTTTGCGTTGAGGAGGATAAATATTCGGTTATCGGTTAATTCTGACTGAGAACTCGGTCTAGAGCGAGGGGGGGGGGGGGGGCGGTTTCCCTGGTGACCCTCGCTTTCATGTTTCCCGAATTTCATGTTTCATGAATTTGAAAGCCCTCGGTGCCGCAGTGCGAACAGAACAATATCTTCTGCCCTCGGCACTGTCTCCTTCTGTGTCTTGGTTTCCCACACTTCCAGCAGCAGGTTTCACGGTTGTACCCGACCAAGGTGCATACCCGCTTGTTCGGCCATCCTTTCTGCGGTTCACGGGGTTTGCTATGCTTTTCTTCCCGTCTCAGACTCTCATACTGGTCGCACGTCCCTCTAGATCCTCGAAATCTGTCTTCCGTACGTAATACTTATATTCGCATCTCAGGTTTTCGTAGATGCGCTGGAGCTCTTGTTCGGCTGTGAAATTTGCATGGCGCCTTATCAGCGTTCGTAACTCGGTGACGAAAGCGCGAGCGGTTTTTCCGTCTTTCTGTTTGCGAGCAACAATCTGATCTATGAGCCTCTGCCGGTATCCAACTGGGAAATAGAATGCTTGGAACTGGCGGAGAAAGTCTTGCCATGTGTTCCAATCCAGGTAGTTGTTGCGAAACCACAGTAATGCTTTGCCACGGAATAGTTCGGCCAAAGCAATTAACAACCAATCGGCGCGCATCAGGTAGCTGACAGCGAGTTCCTCGACCCGCTCTATAAACGCTACAGCGTCCCCAGAACCATCGAAGTGCACATTCCACTTCCTGGCTCGATCCGATATCTCGCTATTGCTCGGCCGGGCGACGTTCGCGGTGTCGTTCGTCGGTGGGCTTGTTCCCTGGCTCTGACTGGTGAAAGCGGTGTTTAGTTCTGGCGTCTGCTTTAAGTATCCGCTGAGCCGTTTCCTCATCTCGTCCACGGTGCTTATGGAGTCTAACGCATACTCTTGCAGTGCGTCTGCCAGTGCCTCCTTGTTGAGTCTGTATATCCAACTGACCCCTTTCTTGTTGGACTCCTCCGTCATCTTGTCGGATTTGTCTGTCTCGGTTGATGACAAGTAGGCCTCTTCCTCGCAGTCTTCCACTGAATCCTCCTCTTCGGTTCCTCCCTCACGGTTCTCCACGGTGACTTCCTTCTTTCCTATATCGGACACGGTCCCTGCTCGGGCGCCAATTTTGTAGCGGGGTTTTCCTTCCGCCCCGTAAAAAATAAATGTGTTTGGTATGAGACAAGCCTGTCTCGCCGGGGTAACTTCAGTGGAGAAAGAAAACAGGCGGTGTCCTCTTGTAGGTGTTTATTCTATCTTCTTCTCCTGATATAATCCGCTAATTCTTACCTAGTCCTATCTTCTAATCTAATACAACTTCAGCTATGGTCTACTCTGTCTACCGTGGTTTAATCAGTTTTCCGCTCAATGCGCGTACTCTTCTGACTCGGGGTTCTGATCGGGAGGTTAGTTTTCCGCTCAGTACGCGTACTCTTCTAACTTAGCAGTTCAGGAATCAGTTTCCGGTTAGTTTTCTGCTCAGTACGCGTACTCTTCTAACACGGTAGGATTGTTAGTTTCCCGCTCAGTACGCGTACTCTTCTAACACGGTTGGGTGGTTAGTTTTCCAGCTCAATACGCGTACTCTTCTAACCCGGTCGGTGTCGGATTGTTAGTTTTCCGCTCAATGCGCGTACTCTTCTAACACGGTAGGATGGTTGGTTTTCCGCTCAATTCGCGTACTCTCCTAACTCGGTCGGTATCGGATAGTTAGTTTTCCGCTCAATGCGCGTACTCTCCTAACTCGGTCGGTGTGGTCAGTTTTCCGCTCAATTCGCGTACTCTTTCCACCGTGCAAGCTCGCTGCTTCAAGCTCCTTTGAATCAAATTTTTTTTTTCAAATTATTTTTATTGAACAAGGTATTTACAATTGACTTATATTTAAACTTAACAATTATATTAATAATAAATGATAACTTAACTAACTTATTAAGGACTCAAATCTAGGGGTCTTAATTTAACAATGGCTTCTTATTTGCTAAAAATTTTTAATAGATACGTAATAATGTGGTTTTTGTCCTCGGGTTGTTCAGGTCCGGGTGTTCCTGGTTTTCCCTACGGTGGTTTGGTTGTCCCCGATGATGCTCCGGATCCGCCGTCCGATCCTTTGAATCGATCGCCGCGTGGGCTCTTATATATTCGCTTCAGGCGGCAATCGCGAATTATAAGGGCAAAACCGGAAATTTCTGCTGTTGACAGATTTTTAGCGGCGGGGAATGTTTACATGTTACGAGGCGAAATTTTGCCTCGTTACACAAGTTCCGTCATCCTCGGGAGCAGCAGGATCATGGTCAAGGACTCAATCAGCAGTGGTTCATGATCGGTGAGACTGAGCCTGCTTCATTCGGTCCATGGCATTTAAGCTTTCTGTGTGTGCAAAATAAAGTTCTTTGGTTTATTCAATATATTCGTTTTTAATTTGCTTCCTAATTTCATCAAAACCTCTTGGTGAATTCCATCCAATACAAGTAATAAAAATTTTCCTTCAAGTAAAGAGGAATGTCCTGCAACCAAGCAGGTAATAAAAAAATAAAAGAGGATTCAAAAATCCTGTTGTTTATTGTGGCGAAAAAATTTTAAGGAGGGAAGTATGTAATATTTGCAAAACCAAATATAAGAGTGTTTCTTTTTAGTAGACAACTTAGTTCAAAATTTGAATTTGAAGTGAATTTTTGAAAAAAATGGCTTTAAGGGAAATATACTGTAGCATAACATCCTAAATAAATCATAAAAAAAGAGTTAAAGTCACACCAAGTCAAGGGGTGACAATAATTTTGTGCATCGCTGCAATTATTAGGGCGAACATATGTGAAACGCTATTGACCCAAAATATTCACGTGCGTTTACAAGCGTGCCCAAGTAATTACGACACTTGAGGCAAAGGCCAACCCGTGACCAAATCAAAACGCAAGGGCAAGCAATTAAATGCAAGCGACAAGGTTGCCTGATAAGTGCAGCGTATGCAACCCGATTCCCGGTTCCCAAGCTGCCTAGCACCTGTGCAATTTGGGTTACCGAAATTCAACCCCAAAAGTGCTTCTAGATGCGGAATTCCCAATTGGGTAAGAAACTACTAGAATTGCTTAGTAAATAAGAATGGTTAGCAAATAGGTAGCAAATAATACTTATGTATAGGTTAAGAAATTTGTATAAATAATCAATAGCCAATTGAATAAACAGATCAGTTGCAACCAAGTCTTTGACTGTCCGGAGCTATTGCTGCCCAGCATACTCCAGCAACAAATCTCCCTATTTTGAGCAGAGCTGTCCTAGCTACTCAAAACCCGGAGCTGAGCCCTGTGGCTACTCCACAACCCAAGTCCAAATTTGGTAGTAAACACTACAATACGACATTTTGGAAGAGACTGTACTTTTTGTTGCACTTTTGATGTTGCAGGAGGCTCACGATTTGTCTGAATTGATGAGCGATCGGTCATTTTGGGTGCGCGATTTATTTGCAAACCGTGAAACACATGGATATTGCATAGTAAATTATCCCGTGTTAACAAATAAGGATCCCCAACAATTGCACAAAGCAATTAGAATGGACAAGGATCAGTATAATGCTTTGCTTTCCTTTCTGGAGGAGGGATTAACAAAGCATTCCTTAAGACCAGCTATATTGGCTAATCAGTCGTTATTCTTGACATTAGTATAAGTTACAAAATATACTTAAATTTGACACAAACATTAATATATTTTTTTTAGTTATTTGGCGCACGGGGATACTAGACAATTACTGTCGACCAGTTTCAAAATGGCTAAAAATACCGTCAGAAGAATAGTGATCGAGACATGCCAATTAATTTGGGATGTCTTGAATCCGCTAATCCACTATTCCCTAACTCAAGTGAATGGAATGAAATAGCGGATGGCTTTTTAAGCAACTGCGGTTTGTCAAATTGTATACGAGCCATAGACGGGAAACATGTGGAAATAATCTGTTCACCGAATTCCGGATCTACGTATTTTAATTACAATTCGGAATTCAGCATTGTGCTAATGGGAGTCTGTGATTCCCATTACACATTTATATATATGTGAATATTGGTGCATACGGCTCCCAAAGTGATGGTGGTATATTCGCCAATACATCACTAGCGCAATTGCAATGCTTAGCTAGTGGACAGATTAATATTCCACCCCCAAGGCCATTACCAGGGCAAAATACACCAGTGTCATCTTAGTTAATGAAGCCATTTCCGGGAAGGCGGCTACCGGAAGACAAAAAAAAATATAATAAGGCTTTGTCAAAGGCTCGAGGAAGGATTGAAAATACCTTTGGTGTAAGTTGTGTATTTTTAATAATATTTTGACAAATATTTATAAATTCAATTACAGATTATGGCAGTAAGGTGGAGGATGCTGATGAAACCATTGCCTGTCACCAGAATCAGCCGATCTTGTTGTGAAGGCATGCACAGTCATAGACAAATGAAGTATTTCATACGTAGATGGGACATCAGGAACAACGAAATGGTGACGCTTTTTTTCAATCAGGTGACCCGAGATTGCCTCCCAAGCGAGGCAAATTTCTTAGGCGAAGGAAAAACTTTCAGAACACCCGTTCGACCATGTTGCTAACCAAAGCGAGCCTCCTGCTTGTGTCAGGGGCTGCAACATCGGAGCAGTGAGCATATTTTAGGAAAGGGAACCGCGCTGTTTACTTAGACAAGGGGGAGAAGCAAACTAAGTGTTGCTCATCAAATCGCCTCCCATAACATGTTGCAATGACCTATCACGAAAGCATTTGGTCGCGAACCTGAACATCGAAGCAGCGAGGATCTTGTGGGAAAGAGAACACACACACACCAGTAGAGCAAGCAGGACAAACGAAAAATAGTTGATCTGATATACATGTTGGTGATGAGTTCGCCTCTCATAACATGTTGCAATGACGTAATAGGAAACGATTCGGTCGCGAACTTGAACATCGAAGCAGTGAGGATCTTGTGGGAAAGAAAACACACACACACACACACAAGTAGAGTAAACAGGACAAGTTTTACAGCACTGCCTGCGTCGTGTGTGACGGCCGGCGCGGTGGCGGCAGCGGCATGAAATTCTAACCCGGCCTATACACGACAAATTTTTTCCTCAAATATTTTCTCTGCAAAAGTCCAATTTTGACCGTGTATGGTGTGGTTTGCGGGTTTGACGAAAAGTTTGTGAAAATATCTAAATTTTTTGATTTTCTAGGGGCTGGACCAGTTTTATGAGGGGTTCACGGCTGAAAAGATGCTGAGGGTCATAAAATTTCAGAATACATTTGACCGTGTATAGCCGACCAGCAAACCAGGTTTGCAATCTGTTTTGAGGAAAAAATTTGTCGTGTATGGGCCGGGTAAGTCTAGAAGGGTGAGGTAAACAGCAAAATTGATTTTTGCTACGTCAATAATAAAAAAAAAAACAAATCATTTTTGTTTTGTAAATTAATTTTAATTGCTAATAACTAAATCTTAAAAAAATAATTGATATAATTCAAAATGTTGAGGTAAAATAAGAGAAGAAAAATGCCAAAGAAACAAAACCGTACAAAATTCTTCTCGCCAGGCTAATAGGCTAAGATAGATTTCGTAATGTTTTTGATTAAATTTATTGCAATTTGGGTAATTTATTTCAAAATCAAGAACATACATAGTTATAGCATCCCCACTGAATTACAACCTGTGAATCTTAGACCGGGAGGGTGGTTTCGTACTACGGGAGGTGAACGAAAATATATAAAAGAATTTTTTGAAAGTCATGACATGGTACCGATATAAATAAGTAGATTTTTCTTCCAAATTTATCATAAAGAAATTACGACAGCAAGAGAAACCAAAAGCATATTTGTATGACAGCACAGCAAAAAGAAAAAAAGCAAAAGCAGCTATGCTGTCGTACAAATTTGCTTGTGCGCTTGCAAACCCTTTCCTGAAGAAACCACCAGAAGAAATTCATTCAAGAATGTCCAGTTTTCTAATTCAGTAAGAAAATCAGAAATGCTGAAATTTGGAAAGAAATTCGTAAATTACAAACTGACAATGAGTAGAATATGTGTTAGTGAAGGAAACCGGTCCCAGACCTGAATTTCCTCATCCTGCTCGTTTTTCTTTCCATGCAACATACGTTGCAGAGAAATGATGCTTGAAACATAAGCGACTGGGTGTTCTGAAAGTTTTTTCTTTGGAAACAAATATGTCTGGAATGGGAGGCTGCATTGTCGTAAATATAACGTGAGTAATATCAACGCTGCTAAAAGCGCATATTAATTTTTATGCTTATTTTCAATGCAGACGCATCGTTGCAATTTGATAAGAGGTTTTCAACGTGGATTATCTTTAGAAGATGGTTTAACTAAGCGTGTAATATTCAGTAAAGCACTTATCGTGAAATTTAAAGCCACCATTAACGCATATGGAGATTTTTACATTTAGCTTTTATTTTTAAGAAACAATATTAACCTTTTAATAAAATGTCACGAGTTTTTATTTAACAATTTATTGTTGTGGGTATTTTTAAATGTAAGGGGCTGCTCAGAATCAGAATTGCTCTATTAAAGAAACTACTTAAACATTGTTTATTATCACGCCGTCGAAAACGTGGCCTTTATTGAACAGGTAGCTGGTGGGAGCTGGGAGAGTGCTATTTCCTTACCAAGCTAAAACTGTATAAAAGCCAAGAATAAAATTGTACGGGCACAGTCTTTGGCAGCATTCAAAAAGTGGTGTTTAAAGTTTGGGTTAAAAACCCTAACTCAAAATAAAAAGTTAATAAAGTATGTGCCACCAGCAAGTGTGTGTGCGTGTGTGTAGCAGCCAGCGGCTATATTCACCAAAAGGCGTATATTTAAAAGAATGGGTAAGTTCGTTAAATTTTTATTTTTTCAATTAAACTGTTGACTGGTAGCCATGGTTTACAAATGACTGCAGTCATTTGTGTTTTTAAAATAATATCTATTATTAATTTTTCGTTTTTCAATAGAAAAGGCGGTTACTAGAGCCGACAGCAAGAAGGCTAACCACCAGGCAGAAGCTTGGACGTTCTTGACCAAAAAGAGGACTGCCGAAGAGTGGGCGGAGCAGGACACCGTAGATTTTAGTGAGTGGTACTATAATAAAAGAATAGTATTAAGTAAATATAAGGTCCAAGCTTCGAATACTTGTAGTAAGTAAAAATAAAAATCTTTTTTTTAAAAATGTCCGCAACGGATATTATTGTTCATTTAAAGAGCGCGCTTTCTCTAAATGTTGATATCTTTTTGTCCGCGCTAGATATCTGCATTAGAACGGTGCAAAAAGATCGTGTTAAATTTTCTGACAGTGAAAAGTTTGCATTGTTATCGCTGATAACAAATTTTTCAATTCGTTATAATGTGCCCCTCGCAAATGCAGTAATTAAAAATGCAATAAATTTTTTAAACGACAGAGTTGTACTCTGGATTGTGGGGCTAGTGGAAGTACTCCCCTACATGGTAAAGCCGGTGAAATAGATATAATCCAGTGTGGCGGTGGCGCGGGGCCGGGTGATGGTGTGAACAAAGGGTTTAAACTGCTGTCGAAGCAAACCTCTTTTTTTAAGAAGTTCAATGTGCAAGGTGTTAAACTGGTGTTCCAGTTGAAAGATGTAGATAAAGTTAATCAAAGCCCCGTCGAAATATCACAAAAGACATTTGACGATGTGATTCAAGAAGTGATCTCAAATTCTGTGGAAGGTAACAAAATTAGTTTTTCAATATCGCAGCCTGATTCGCCTCACGTTAAGCCCATATGGTCAAGTCTTAAGCCCGCTAAAAATTTATCGGGCGAATATATTACCGGACTAATTTAAAATGTGAATCAATCCAATGCCATTTTTCTTTCTGACGATGTCATGCAATTAAATGCGGATATAGTTAACTTCCCTTTTGCTGGTGGTAAAATAAACCCCAACTTTGTCGAGGAGACCGCGGTCTTAGCTAGCAAAACAAGCGTGATAGATGACGTAAATGACGTAAATTGCTTTCCACGGAGCATATGTTATGCAATTGAAATTTTAATAAACAAAAAGGGCTTTCTACTTTACGGTCGTTAGATAAATTAGCACGACAGATATGTAAAAATGCTAACGTCGTGCCCGGTAAAGATGGCTGTGTTTTAAATGATCTCTACAAATTTCAAAATTTTTTAACAAATTACCAAATTATTGTGTTTGACGATTTGAAAAATCCAAGCTCAATTATATTCAGGTTATCAAATATGCACGGGACGAATAAAAAAATTTGCTTCTTTTATTCACAAACATTAAGACACTTTTATGTCATCAAATCATTAACAGGTTTTTTCAATAAAAAATATGCGTGTTCTTTTTGCGATAAATTATCCCATGAAAAGTTACACAAATGCCCTGTGAAATGTTCTTATTGTGACAGCTTTCCACCGTGTCAGTTTGTTGAACATGTTCGGGGTTGTGAAAGTTGCAACCGCACATTCAGAGGCGAGGTCTGTTTTACTAATCACCTTCAGAATAAAATTAAGGGCAAAACTGTATGTGATAGTTTTAAAATTTGTAAAGCGTGTAGTAAATTTCTCAATCTCACGAAAAGAGACTTAAACAGCCATATTATTTGCAACGAATATTTATGCCAAATTTGCTCAAAAATTGTTCCACCGGAACATCTTTGTTATATTAAACCGTACAGCGGCAGGAAAGATAAAAAATTCTTGCTAATATTTTTTGATTGCGAAAGTACACAGAATACTTTGTACGATAGCAGTACAAGTTCTTTCCTACATGTTGTTAACTTAATTGTCGCGCAACAGGCATGTTATAATTGTTACGAACGGCTAGACATTAATGTAAAATGTGACGTTTGCGGGGATAGGCAGCACATATTTAAATATAATGGTGAAAAGAATGTTGTGAAAGAATTTGTAGATTATTGCTTGAGACCTCGCCCTTTAATAACCAGTGTTTACTGTATTGCTCATAATCTGCAGGGGTATGACGGCCACTTTCTGATTACCGAGCTTGTGGCTAGAAATTTAAAAATACAGCCGATGATGAACGGTATGAAAATAATGAAATTAACTTGTGATAACTTAATCTTTATTGATTCTTTAAATTTTTTGGCATTACCACTCTCTAAGTTTCCCGAGGTGTTTGATATTAAAAATCATGTGAAAGGGTATTACCCTTATTACTTTAACACAACAGAGAATGTTGATTATATTGGTAGCTTCCCGCCACCCGAACTGTATGGCTTTACAACCATGAAAATAAACGAGAGAAAAGCGTTTCAACAATGGTATAAAGTTGCATCTAAAGGGGTTTTCAACAACGGGGAAGAAATATTAAAATATTGTATAAACGATGTCAACATTTTACGTTTGGGCTGCTCACGATTTATGCAAGAATTTCTCGACATAACGCAAATAAACCCCTTTATTGAGTCTTTAACTATAGCATCGGCGTGTATGCTAGTTTTTCGGAAAAATTATTTAAAAAAAAAATGTTTTAGGCATAATGCCCATGAATGGCTATTTGAAATCCAAAAATCATTCATTAGCTGCAGCCAAATGGCTTGCTTAGGAAAACACGAAAACTAGCTACACGATAATCTCTTCAAATAATACAGGTGAGGTGAAGTTGGCAAAAAGTGGTTTGCAAGTAGACGGCTTTATTTCAGAAACCAACACAGCTTATGAATTTTTCGGTTGCTTTTATCACGGTTGCAGTGACTGTTTTAAAGTACGCGAGCCTATATACAGTACATATCAAAGGTTAGAGACTATTAACCAAAGGTATGAGAGCACTTTAAAAAGAATTCAGATAATTAAACACCATGGCTATAATTTGGTATACACTTGGGAGTGTGAATTTAACAAGTTTCTTAAAGAAAACCCCGACATAGACGAAAGATTAAATAATATCGCAGCAAATTTTTCGATACTGCTTAACCCACGCTGTGCGGTCTTCGCAGGGCGAACTGAAGTATTTAAACTATACCACAAGGTGAAAAATGAAAAAGAAATAATTCGTTATTTGGACTTTACAAGTCTATACTCATATATTAACAAATATTTGCCCTACCCTATCGGACACCCAGAAATATTTCGAAATGATGACATACCTTCACTATCGGAAATTGTATCAATGCACGGCTTTATTAAGTGTTCCGTTGTTGCCCCAACAGATTTATTTTTACCCGTGCTACCTTTTAAAACTAACTTAAAGCTGTATTTTGCACTTTGTAAAAAATGTGCTGACGATAATAGAATCTCACCCTGCACGCATACTGAAGACGAAAAACAAATTATATCGGTACGTGGATTATCCCCAACTTGGCTTTAGCCGTTAAAAAGGGTTATAAGGTTAAAAAAATCTTTGAAGTCTGGAAATATAATTATACCGTATATGACCCGGCAGAAAAAAGTGGCGGTCTATTTACAGAGTATGTTAATACATTTTTAAAAATTAAACAAGAGGCTAGCGGTTGGGGTAGTAAGTATATCACTGAAGAGGAAAAAGATAACTTCTTAAAGGCGTATGAGGGAAAAGAAAACATAATTTTGGCTAAAGATCAAATTCAGAAAAACATTGGTCGTCGTAACACAGCAAAAATTTGTTTGAATTCATTATGGGGTAAATTCGGCCAGAGAAATGACATAACCTACACCGAAGTCATCAATAATTTCAAAGAATTTTGTGATTTTATACAAACTCCGGGAATTGAAATTTGCTCTTTATACGCGATTAATGAAAACACCATGTGGGTAACGTGGAAGCATCTACAGGAAAATTTAAATATGTTACCCCACGTTAACATACCTATTGCCGCCTGCACAACTGCATTTGCGAGACTTTAGAAAAAGTGGGCGAAAATATTTTATATTGTGACACAGATAGTGTAATATTTGTGGATAACAAAGGCAGCCCCATATCTTTTACAATTTCCGACTTTTTGGGCGACTTAACTGACGAAATTGAATGTTTTGGATCTAATGCCTTTATATCAGAATTTGTAAGCACCGGGCCTAAAACTTATAGTCTTAAAGTTGAGACAGAAAAAGGCCCAGAGTACATTACCAAATGTAAAGGTATTACTATGAATTTTAAAAATTCTAAAATTGTTAATTTTGAGTGTTTAAAATCAATGGTTACGGACGAGACTTTGCAAAATAATGTATGTGTAAATAATGAGAAAAAAATCAAGCGAAAGCGCCCGGGAATAATTGTATCTGCAATGGAAACTAAACATTTGTCATTTACTTTTGATAAAAGAGTTGTCACACACGATTATTTTTCTTACCCGTATGGCTTTAAAGGAAAGCGCGCTTAACGGAAATTATTAATAAGTTTTATTATAAGGTATTTTGAAAATTTTGTTAAACTTCTATTTAAAAGTTTTTTTAGATTGGATTTAATGTAGCGAAATGTGTTATCAAAAATTTCAAATGTATTATCACATAGCCAGTAAGAATTTAATATTATTATTGTACGAGATGTCGTCACAGTAGACAATTATCATTAGGGTTACGCAGCCACTAATGTGCTAACAAATATATAAGTTAACGACGCATATTATTAAAATCAAAACCAAGGGCAATCCGATGACCGGGTCACGGGTGCAAAATGACCACAGTCACGTTGCAGCCAAAATATGCTGTCGACAAGTCTGCGAAGAAGGTGGGAATTGCAGAATTGCTGGTCTCAGGCAGTTCAGGTAGCACAGGTGAACTTAGGAGTAAGTTAATTAGCAATTAAGAATTCACTCGGTAGATCGATGTAGTCAAGAACGGTTGGAAAAGCCAACCAAGTAAAATAAATATTTTTTTGAGTAATTAAGAAGTAAAAAGTTTAACTGGCGCCCAACGTGGGGCACAGGAGTGTACTTTGTGAACTGTGATAAAAAAATACCGGTGATCCAAAAAGCCCTCAAGTAGTGCGTGTGATCGAAAAGGTTTTTCCTAAAACAGCCCTCAAGTAGTGCGAGGAACTATCACGGTTAAAAGGCGTTGTGTCTCAGCAAAGTGCACCTAAGCTCTTAAGTAGTGCGTGTCCTGTGCCCTGAACCCAAGGAAACTGGTGGAAGTGTGAAGTCCGATAGGAGAATCACATTCGTCTCTGTGGTATTGTCAGCAGGATCCCGAGTCACCACAAGGAAAAAAGGGAATCATCCACTGCAGTCCCAGTACGCATCGTCCATCAGCATGTTCATCTTATTACTGTAAGCTTTTACGATTGTTATATTTAGTAAATTAGTAGACAGTGAAAAAAGAAAATTAATTAGTTGCATTCAAGAAAAGTTTATTGCAAAATATAGTAAGTGTTATTGTGAAATATAGTGAACCATTTTTCTCGCAGAGTTCGCAAGCTACCATAAAAGTTATAAATTAGTAGAATAATCATAGAAATCAAAATACAACAATATAGAAGAAATATTAAATTAAAATTTGAATCAAAGTTTTCATTAATCGAAACCCTCGTATCGAATCTATTTAAAAGTGTTTATCTTTTTCAAAAGTACAATTCAAATAAAAGAAAAAAAAAAAAAATAAATAAATATGGCAAATCCAAATAATTTAATTAGACCTCCTGTTTTGAATAATAATGCTCCTCAACCCGCTGCTGTACCTAACGCATCGTCCCAGACTGCTCCCCCAAATAATGCAAATAATACAATTAACGCAAGCGAATTGCAAGGAATTATTACGTCTATAGTGACCCAAGTACTAAGCTCACAGGCTAAGGATCTAGTCCGAACATATTTAAACCCAAACGCTGAGTTAACTACAGCCACAGATCAAACTATAGAGCCACAATATCGCAATAATTTATCTGATCTGGACAAAGTTCCAGATATTGTTCGTTGCCTCAGGGAATTCTCCGGCAACCCAGGCGAATTTTCTTCTTGGCGGAAGAGTGTAGAACGCGTGCTGCAAATCTATGAGCATATTAAAGGTACACCGAAATATTACGGTATCCTGAGCGTTATCAGGAACAAAATAATAGGCAACGCAGACGTAGCCCTCGAGTCATACAACACCCCGTTGGATTGGAAAGCAATCTGCCGCTGCTTAACGATCCACTACGCAGACAAACGCGATTTGGGAACCTTAGAGTACCAACTAACATCCTTAATCCAAGGTAGAGCTTCCGTACAAGAATTTTACCAGCAAATTTACTCTCACTTATCGCTAATATTGAATAAAATATCCTGCATGGAAATAGGAGTTGAAGCAATGCGACTACTGACAGAAACATACAGGGACAAAGCCCTAGATACATTTATACGTGGACTAAATGGCGATTTACCAAGACTTCTTGGTATAAAAGAGCCAGTCGATCTACCACAGGCTTTACATTTCTGTCTAAAGCTGGAAAATCAAAATTTTAGGGCCACCTATGCGAACAATTATCACGGTAACAATAAAAAAGCACAACATAATCCACCTCCGGTACCATCTAGAAGGATTCAGCAACCCCAATTTAATCAAAGGAAAACTTTTTATCCAGACCTGGCCTATTTTCCCAAACCAGGGTTTAGGAATCACCCAACAGGACAACAGGCCGTTCGACCCTTTAACCAAGCTCAACAACTACAGCAGGTACCCCCAAGGCCATACGCACCAAAGCCACAGCCAAGGCCTGAGCCGATGGAGGTAGATGAAAGCATTCAGACTAGAGCAGTCAACTACGCTAACAGACCGCAACCTATGAGATATGCGGGAAAAAGGCCACCAGCCGATAGTTCGGTTCGAAGACCGATGCACCCGCAAAAGATTCAAAGAAATTACCACATCAATACTGATATCGAAGACGATCAAGAATACAGAGAAGCTCAAATGGAAGCTGATCGCGAAAATTCCTATGATCAAACCCTAGCAGAATACAGCGACAAATACTACAGCGAGCAAGATTTAGAAGGTGTAATTAACAATCTGGCCGACATTCATTTTTTAGAATAAGGAACTCTTCGCTTCCATATTTCGAATGCAAAACAGAAAGCGGAGAGTTACTAAAAATTCTAATAGATACAGGTTCCAATAAGAATTATATTCAACCACGTTTCGTAAAAAAACCCATTCCTAATGACCAATGTTTTTCTGCCAGCTCGGTAGGAGGACAGGTTAAAATCACCCACCACACCTTTGTAAATCTCTTCAATATTAGAGATAAAAGAATCAAATTTTTCCTATTACCTTCACTGGTATCATTTCACACGATATTGGGTAACGACAGTCTAAAGGAGCTGTCTGCCGTTATTCACACTAAACATAATTTCATGATAATTCGAAATTCAACCAAAATCCTAATAAAACAGTTCACAGCCCAATCCGTAAATTCGATAGCCATCAGAAGCAATCATATGACAAAAAGTCAACGAGATTCCATGAACAAGTTAGTTAAACAGAATCAGGAATTGTTCACCGACCCCGACGAAAAGCTCACTTACACCACAAAAGTGGTAGGAACAATCCGCACAACAACAGACAATCCGGTTTACACAAAATTCTACCCCTATCCTATGTCCCTGAAAGGCGAAATTGAAAAACAAATCAGACAACTTTTAGCCGACGGAATAATCAGACCATCCAGATCCCCTTATAATTCACCTGTATGGGTCGTCCCAAAAAAACAAGACGCGTCAGGCGAAAAGAAATTTAGAATGGTAATTGACTACAGAAAATTAAACAGCATAACAATTGCAGACAGGTATCCCATTCCCGAAATTAGTGAAGTACTAATGCAACTGGGCAAAAACAAGTTGTTCTCAGTGGTGGACCTGAAAAGCGGATTTCATCAGATCCCGCTAAAGGAAACTGACATAGAAAAGACTGCTTTCTCAGTCAATAATGGCAAGTACGAATTCACCCGACTGCCATTTGGGCTCAAAAATGCTCCAGCAATTTTCCAACGAGCATTAGACGACATACTAAGGGAGCACATAGGTAGGATCTGCTTCGTCTATATTGACGACATAATTATCTTTAGTGAAAACGAAGAGCAACACGTAAAGGATATCGAAAGTATTTTTAAAACCCTCAGTGCAGCTAACATGAAAATCCAACTTGATAAATGCGAATTCTTTAAATCGAGTGTCGAATTCTTAGGATTCATAATTTCCCCTGAAGGTGTCCAAACAAACCCCGCAAAAGTAGAGACAATAGTTAACTTTCCACAACCCAAAACACTTAAAGATCTCCGATCCTTTCTAGGCCTTTCTGGCTATTATAGGCGTTTTGTTCGGGATTACGCCAAATTAGCGAAACCCCTAACAAAACTTTTGAGAGGGGAGGACGGGCGACTGCCCAAAAATTTTTCGAAAAATAAAATCATACACTTGAACGAAGAAGCCAAGGAAGCATTTTCCAAAATTAAAAGCGCATTAGTCTCGGAGGAAGTCATCTTAGCATACCCAAACTTGAACAAAGAATTCCAACTAACAACAGATGCCTCCAAATACGCAATCGGCGCAGTCCTCGAGCAGGATGGTAAACCCATTACCTTTATTTCGAGAACCCTGAGCAGAGCGGAAGAAAACTACGCGTGCAACGAGAAGGAGATGCTCGCAATAATCTGGGCATTGAATTCTCTAAGAAACTATTTGTATGGCACCTCAAGAGTTAAAATCCTTACGGATCATCAGCCGCTCACATATGCGCTAAGCCACAAAAACAATAATGCAAAAATGAAAAGATGGAAGGCAATATTGGAGGAATACAACTACGAACTTGCCTATAAACCCGGCAGGACAAATGTAGTGGCGGATGCACTATCAAGACCCCCACAAGACAACGACGGAGTCCAAATCAATTCAATGACGAGTACGGTACATAGCTCCGAAAGTTCAGATCAAGATCTTATTCCTACAGTTCCATCTCCCATAAACTCTTTCAAAAACCAACTATGGATTCAAACAGGTAGCGAAAGCAATTACCAATTTCATATCCCTTTCCCAACGTACCACAGGCACATTGTAACTCGAACAGAATACTCCGAGGAAGATCTCATCGAAATATTCAGAAAACACCTCAATCCAGCAATAGTTAATGGAATCTTCACATCAGAACATGTCATGGGCATAATTCAGAGGATCTACCCTCTCCACTTCAGAAATTACAAAATTAGATTCTCGCAAACGAAAACCCAGGACTTAACATCAGAATGGGAACAAGAGGAAAAAATCATCTCCGAACACAAGAGAGCACATCGCAACGCTAGGGAAAACAAAATGCAGCTTTTGGAAAAATTCTTCTTCCCAAAAATGACGAAAAAAATAGAGGATATTGTCAAGCAATGTAGTACGTGCAAACAGAACAAATATGATAGACATCCATCTAAGCCGGAAATAGGTGAAACACCAATACCTCAATACCCGGGGCAAATATTACATGTAGACATTTACATCGCTGAGAAAAAATTGATCCTTACGGCGGTAGATAAATTCTCTAAATACGCCCAAGCGAAGATCGTGAAATCTCGTGCGGCCGAAGACCTCAGAGAACCACTTAGACAACTCCTTTTTATTTTCGGAGTACCAGAAACACTAGTTATAGACAACGAAAAATCATTAGAGGCCAGTTCCATTATGTTTATGGTACAAGACCAGCTAGGCATCAAAGTCTTTCAAACACCCCCTTACTTCAGTGGTCCCAACGGACAGGTGGAACGATTTCATTCTACTTTGACAGAGATTATGCGGTGCTTAAGGGTAGAAAATCCACTAAGATCCTTTGACGAACTGATCGATCGCACAATATACGAGTATAACTGCTCAATACACTCCACGACAAACAAAAAACCTATCGAAGTATTCTTCGGAAGGAAAGTGCGAATAGATCCAGCAACGTACGAAAAAGCCAGACAAGATAATGTACAGAGATTAATAGATAAGCAGGAACGCGATCTCAAGACGCATAACAAAAACAGACAACCATTTAAAACCTACAAGCCAGGAGACATAGTCTATGTCAAAATTAATAAACGCCTTGGAACAAAGCTCACTGCCCGATACAAAAGGGAAGTCGTAAAAGAAAACAAGAACAGTACGATAATCACCGAATCGGATAGAACAGTTCATAAGAGCTTCATAAAAAGTTAGTATTCTTCTCTTCTAGGACAATTCTCTCAGGATGTGGAGCCGAGACGCAGATATTAGACTACTCTAACTCGCAGTTAGTAGCCATAGACGCAGGCAAGGCACGAATACAAACGGGAGTATTTAGACTCATCCATGTAATAGAACTGGAAGCATACGAGAGAAAACTAGGTGAATTAAAGGAAATAATTGATTCAAAGATACACAGATCCCATCCTCTTTATCCTTTCCTAATTAACGAAGTAATCCACATTGAAACACATTTAAATAGATTAAAACCAAAAATGAAAACTAAACGATCATTAGATTTCATAGGGAAAGCTTGGAAATGGATAGCTGGAACTCCCGATCACGAAGATTTCGAAATCCTAACGAATAAAATTAATAATGTACTGGAAAACAATAATAGACAGGTCGTTCTTAATAAAAATACAATAGAAAGAATAAATGAAGTTTCGATTATTACAAATAAAATTGTTAACATGTTAAAAGACAGCAATACTCTTAAAGACGAATTCGCTCTAAGTGTGAAATTCCAGTTAGAAATAATAAAAGAAGAAATCACTAATACAGAATACGCAATCCATTGGGCTAAAGCAGGAATTATAAATTCATTTTTATTAAGCGAAAAAGAAATTAACCTATTAAAAGAAGCCTTTGAAAATAATAGCATTCCATACATTAATATAGAGGAAGCAGCAGAGATAGCTAAGATAAAAATAGCCGCAAGTAACTCTTCAATTGTTTACATTATAACCGTTCCAATAACAGAATTAATAGAATGTAAGGTACTTCTTGTTAAACCCACTAAAATAAAAAATATAATAAATAAATTTGATTATGAGAATGTTTTAGATTGCAAAAAGGAACTTTATGGTATGAGAAATAAGTGTAGTAATTACAATAGCGTAAGTATCTGTAATAGGAAGGATTTAGTACAACTAAGTAACGAAGATTGTCTGCCAAAACTCTTGAGAAGCCAACAGTCAGCGTGCGTCAAGACAACAGGATTGCACATCCCAACCATAGAAGAAATAGGACCCGGAGTTCTGTTACTGAATCAAATCAACGGAACCATTCAAGTCGATGGAGTACCTACAAAGTTATCAGGGACATTTGTCGTCCACTTTTCAAACAGCACCGTCACGATAGGCACCAGGAATTTCACGTCCAGGGAAGAGTCAACATACAAACCTGTACCAGCCATCCTACAGCAGAACCCTATCCCTTCCACTTACGAAGAAATCCTTACGTTAGAAATGATGAAGGAACTGCACGTAAATAACACCAAGGAAATCCAGACGTTGTGGAGACAGAACAAACTAGGCTTCGCCACCCACATCAGCATATCGGCCATAGTTACCATAGCATTACTCGCGATCCTGATACGAGTTCGCTGTGTGGTAAAAACAAGAGGTGCAACAACACCGATCTCCATCCAGATGCCAACAGCCCTTGGGAAGGAAACACAATCAGAGGAGACCAAGTTTCCGGAACCACCGAAGGTTACCAGCATCAACAGTATCCCTTACTTCTAGGATTCAACGAGGACGTTGAAAGCTTAAGAGGGGAGGAGTTAACGACGCATATTATTAAAATCAAAACCAAGGGCAATCCGATGACCGGGTCACGGGTGCAAAATGACCACAGTCACGTTGCAGCCAAAATATGCTGTCGACAAGTCTGCGAAGAAGGTGGGAATTGCAGAATTGCAGGTCTCAGGCAGTTCAGGTAGCACAGGTGAACTTAGGAGTAAGTTAATTAGCAATTAAGAATTCACTCGGTAGATCGATGTAGTCAAGAACGGTTGGAAAAGCCAACCAAGTAAAATAAATATTTTTTTGAGTAATTAAGAAGTAAAAAGTTTAACTTATATATATTTATATATTGTATAGTTATATAGTTGTATATAAAGAAAGATACAAACACAACTAATTCGATAGCAGCTGCTGCTATGGACAAGTATATTATCCAGTTTGTTTGTGGTAACAATGGGCAGTACTTTATTAAGGAGCTTGCAGTACTTGCCTTTGGTACCATATTGCCAAAGGTCTATCATTTCATGCCGCCTTACCCATACCAGGAGTTATCAATGAAAGCACGGAAACAGAACCAGTACGATGTGCGGAATATAAACAATTTACATTGGAGTGGTGGCGACATAGCCTACAATAATTTACTTAAAGTTTTTTCAATATTTGAAAATGCGTCAATATATGTGAAAGGCGAAACGAAAGCATCGTTTATTAGAAAATACATCCCGGCTGCGGAGATTATACAACTAAACGCAAGACCAAGATTGAGTGAACTGCAAAATTTCCAAGCCCCCTGCGAAATCCATAAGAATGCTTACAACCATATGCATCGGTGTGCTCTACAAAATTGTGTTAATATCTACATGTATATGTTAATCAATAAAATTATATGAATTCAAATAACTTTTAGTATTATTTAAAAAAGTTTTATTATATAAAAATATTACTACTATTAATATATTACTACAATGAAAGGTATTTCATAAAACAATCTGGAGTAATTTAAATGCACATAAGAGGTTCTAGATGGTATAAAAAAGTCTTCGTTTGACAAAAAGACCACATTTTTGCTTTTACACTTTTCACAATAAAGCCTAAAATATTCTTCAACGCCCTCGACTATGCTGTTGTTGTGGTACATAACCATGTTTACAAAATTCAACAGGTCAAATAATTTGTACAGCTCGCCTAAAGTCTGCTTAACGGCAGATATCTCGACGGGGATGGTATATTCTACCAGTAGCTCCTCTTGGTTAGCGGGCATCGTGGCTGTGTCGAGCTCGGCCTTTAAGGTAGTTAGATGTTTGTGAACTGCCTGCCAACCAGAGTAAGAAGTTGACACCGGAAAACGGTCATGACGGTGGAAAACTATCTTTGCTTGAAACGTATACTTGTCAAAGCCGATGGTGATTTTCCGATTATGGTAATAGTCCAGAAAATATGTGTAGCTCAACAGTAAGTTTTCACCTGGGACCTCTGATGCCTTTTTGTCTTGCTTCCGGACATTCTTTCATTTTTTACGTTTTATCGGCACTGTCACTTCAACTTCTTGGTTACACAATATCACTTTATCTTGGTGCCCGTTAAATGGCAGCTCCATTTTAAAACACAGATTTGAACTAAGCGCAGTTTTACCATTCTTGCGTATTTATACTCTTATTCTCAGATGTACATAGCTGGTTATAGCAATCCCCACCAGACTGTAAATACTGTCTTGTATTCTGGCAAGAATTCGCGCAGTCAATTTATTTAAAAATGCTTTATAATGCGGTTTTGAGAGTACTTCTTTCAAATTAGATATAAGGGTGGACAATTTAACAACGTTTTTCTGAATTTCTATTTTATGTAAATAATCTACCGTGTAATAAAGATTAGTTTTTCTGAATTGAAACCGAAAATAATTAACTTCGGGTATGTTTCGTTTCACCTGTTTACTCGAATGGCCAAGATCGTCATTACCGATACTTCTCTTTGATCTATTTTTAGGCGGTTTTGAAATATCGTAACAGTTAAAGGAAATCTCAGTAATTCCCACTACCCAATCTTTTGTTAATTTTAAAGGGTACTTTAGCAGGTTGGTGTATGCAGATAAAGTATTCTCTGGATAAACGAGATAAGAATTGTTGCTTAGCAGGCACACATAAAAACTGCTTTCTTTAATATCGACAGGCATAACTAGATTTTTTATTTTCGCTGTTTAAAGTCTATCCCAAGCTTGGTCTGTTTCACTTTTTGTTTGTGATTTTTGAGTTTTTAAGCGGCTACTTTGTCGCACTGGGGCTTTTCTTACTGGGAATGCAAGAATATTCTGTCTGGGGTTAGATTGCGAAGGTCTTAATATAGACGATATGCTTTGCGATTTTTTATCCTTTTTGGGGACGCTTGCAAAACTTGCGTCTTTATCCTGGTCAAAAAGGCCGATAGCTTCATCAATGTCCATATCTGCCGGTATAGTGATCTGTGTTATGCCATCGTCTGCAGTAACAACACGATATTCTTTACTTTTCTCTTTTGACGATGGCTTAAGGTTTTTAACGACAGCACTTGCTGATAAACGTCTGTTTCGGTCAGGAGTTAAAGATTGTTTTGGGGTTGTTTCTTCATCGAATGGTGTTTCAAAAAAATCCTCTATAGGCTCTGGTGTTGGTTGTGCGACTTCTATCGGTTCAGGTACAACTTGTGTGGCCTTGTCCGCCTTAAAAACAAATCTAGTTTGTGTGGCATTATCTCGTAGGTTTTTTTGTTCAACTTCAGGGCCGTGTTTAACGTTAAATATTTCTTTCTTTGGTGTGCTAATAACTTTAAGTTTCCGTTTTAAATTCAAAAATTTTATTAATTCGTTCCGATAGTTATACCATTTTTCCTTATCAGATAATTGCTTGCTATTTAAAATTTTGTTCATAGATTTATCAAATAAAGATTGATTTGCTGTATCTTCCAAGTCGTGTTTCAGTTTTTCATACACAGATCGACATCTTAGCGCCTCGTTACTACCTTGCGTCAGGTCGATCAGTAAATATCCGTGTGGCACTTGTGTAATTTCTTTATATATTCTCATTAATTCGGAACTATTTTCGGGGTGTATTTGTTTCGCAAGATGATGAAATTGACTCTTATCTCGAGGGTTCTTGAAAACGCATAAATATTTACAATTTAATGATATGTCTCGGCAGAATTTCCCTTGATGGAAAACATTTTGCGTTACAAGAATTACTGAAAAATTACGGTGATGCGAACCTTTTGTAAAAAGCTCACATATTTGCTTAGAGAAAGCATTTAACATCATTTGCGTCATTTGGGAATTCTTCAGGTATAAAATTTATATACTCAATATTTTTACAAGCTACATGAACTGGTAGCGCCTGTTTTCCGGCATTACACCACAAAACTTTTTTTTATTTGTGGGCGAATCAAAGATATATTATTGTCAAGAAGGTTCTCTATGAATGTTGTCTTTCCACATCCTGACGGCCCAGTAACCATCATTGTAAACGGGTGATTGAATTTCACAACCATTGTTAATAAAGATAGTATATAAACAGTATTCATCTGTACGATCTATTTATACATTTTTATTGAAGATGAGTAGAAGACAAGTTGTAAACGAATTACACAGACCCGCGCGTAAGAATTTCAAACGCCGCCGAGTGACCATCAAAGGTATTGACGATCTATGGCAGGCTGATCTTGTAGATATGACAGCGTTTGCATCGGAAAACCGAAACTTTCGCTTCCTGCTAACGGTTATTGACTGTTTTTCAAAATACGCATGGGCAGCCCCGATTAAAAATAAGAGCAGAATTGAGGTTACAAAGGCTATGGAAAATATATTTGAAAAGTCGTCACGATACCCGCGATTTTTACAAACAGATGATGGCAAAGAATTTTACAACAATCAATTCCGTAAGCTAGTGAATACTCATAATATTAACCATTATTCCACCTTCAGTGCATTAAAGGCCTCAATTGTCGAAAAATTTAATCGCACATTAAAGGGTATGATGTGGAAAGAGTTCAGCATGAATGGTAATTATCAGTGGATAACAATGCTTGACTCACTTGTACATAAGTACAATAAATCATTTCATCGCACTATAAAGATGCGTCCGATTGACGTAACGCATAGAGTCGAGAAACGTTTATATCTGAAAACATATAAATACCCTAAGCGCGCATCCAAAGCACCATCAAGGTATAAAGTTGGAAATTTTGTTCGTATAAGCAGGCACAAACATGTGTTTGAGAAAGGTTATACGCCGAATTGGTCAACGGAAATTTTCACAATAGATCAAGTCAAAGACACAAATCCTGTAACTTATATTCTCAGAGATTATCGACAAAATACAATACAGGGAGGTTTTTATGAGCAGGAGCTGACACCAGTTAAACATCCCGATTTATACCTCGTTGAGAAGGTTTTAAAACGTCGCGCAAACAAGGCTCTTGTTAAATGGCTGGGTTCCCCAAGTGAACATAATTCCTGGATAAGTATTAAAGACATTGTCTAAGCTCTCATCGGCCAGTTAAAATGTTGAACTTGAAAAGTGAGTACGACCGCCTTAAAACATTCGTTACTTTAAAAAATCTTGACACTAGTAAATGTCAAAATTTTGCAAGAAGCGGATTTTTCTACACTAATCGTAACGACAATATAAAGTGCTATTTCTGCGCCTTAGAAATGAACGCGTTTACTTCACCTTCAAACATCGAACCAGAACATCAGCGACTTTCACCAAGCTGCCCGTGGCGGCTCGTCAGGGGAGGCTGAGGAGGCAATGCCTCCTCAAAGAATCCACGATTTTTATTCCAAAATATGTATGCATAATCACAATTTTTTAATTGCAATAATAAACTTATCAAGCCTTAAAAAAACCAAATACCAATCACCTATACAATTCACATTATGTATTAATAAAATTCCCTCCAAAAAACTGCAAAAACGCCACAAATTGCACGATCGCCAAACAAGGAATTGAATGTAAAACGTAAAGAAGGAGTTTGCCAATAAATAAAATAGAAACAGAACTCACTGAGGCAAGCCTCAACTGGTGTACGTGCACTGGCAGTGGTCATGGCCAGCGAATCATTTTTTGTTCTTATTTTTGTCATTTCTTGTTCTAGTTTGCATACATACCGTCGAGGCTTGCCTCAACTCCGGTACTTTGTCCTGTTCTTAAGCCAGAGTCAGTCTGACCATACCAAAAACGTCACATTTTTAAGCAATACTGAACATTGGATAACGTGTGACTCGACGATATGCAATATGGCATACCACTTATAAATTTCCCAAAAATTTCGGAATATTTTCGGCACATCATAAAGCGGCCCCTACATAGTTAATATTATTGTGCAATATTATAACCCGTTTGTAGATGGTATTGAAAGGTTGTGCAATATATTGCGTGAAGTTAAAAATCTTTGATATTTATTGCACAATATGAAATTAACTGTATCATGATATCATCTGTGTTCGATATTGTGCAATATTTTATATTGGTTCATTTGTATGCGAAACTTTGAAGAGGAAGGATCGGTTAAAGTTTAAAAAGCATCCTTCATTCACCTCCTTCCTTTCCTATGATATTGTTTTAACGGAACAGAAAATGCAATAGCCACACAACTAATTTCATCATGTTTACTGCACGAAAATCAAACGGCAAATAATATTGCGCCGTCTGGAGGTATCAAGAAAAAATATTATGCAGTAATATTGTACAATAATATATAATATTGACCGTGTAGGGGCTGCTTAAGGAATTTGACGGGCTCAAATTTCCCCAGTCACACGACACAAAACTTTATGTACACATTTTTGGTTACAGGCGAATGAAGTTGGCGCGAAACGACAGATTTTGTTTACATTTTGTGTGAAAGAGACACAAAATTTTTTAAGTATCCCAGCCGCAAAAGAAAAGTAGGCATTTGCTTATCGTGTGACACGATGACACAAAAACATCCCACAAAAGTATTTCCTTATAAATATGACGTTTTTCGTATGGCCTAACCTGAAACGTGAATGTGTGCAGCAGTGAGAAATGAGCGAACTCTATTACTCGAGTGAGATAAATGCATTGCATTTTTGGAAAGAGAGGCACTCAAAATCAGAAATAATGAGCGAGAGCGAGATACATTGTTCTTCTGAATAATAGGCGTAGAGCTCATTTTGATCATTTTGAATGAGACGCTCCTTCAGTGACAAGCTCTATTCAGTATTTTGCATGTGACTATCAGTTAGTGTGTTTCATCAGTGAAAATTGTTATATTGAGAATATTAAATTTGGAATTAGAATATTGTGAATACAGTGTTCTTCTGAATAGGCTCATTTTGAATGAGACGCTCCTTCAGTGACTATCTTTATTTAATATTTTGCATGACGCTATCAGTTAGTGTGTTTCGTGAGTGAAAATTTTTATATTAAGGAATATTAAATTTGGGATAAGTATATTTTTCTCATAAACAAATACTAACAAAAAGTACTTCTTGCTATTATTTCTTACTTCTAATACTTACAAAAATTACTTCTTGCCATTATTTCTGGATTATAACATCATGAACATTGTTGATGAACTTTAGGCTGCACCTTTTTCTCGAAGAAGCTTCCAGGAAAAGCTGGATATAAAGAAAATGGGAAGGGCTACGCCCGCGATTGGCATTTCTCGAGTTGATGGGAAAGTCAAGCGCTCCTTTAAAGCTGATTGGTATAATAAGTACGAATGGCTTACAGCCAGCTTAGCTGTTGAAAAGTTATTCTGTTTTTCATGTTTGCTATTTCCCTCAACTTCAAGCAATGATGTTTGGCAGAAGCATGGCTTCGACGATTTAAAAAATTTAAATCGCGCGCTTTCTCGACACGACATTTGTCAGGATCATGTTCGATCGCAAGTTAGTCTTAAATTACTAGGTTCGCAACGAATTGAGATTGCCGTGAGTGAAGGCTACCGAAAACAAATAGAAAAACATAACGAAAATGTAAAAAATAATCGTGAGATATTAAAACGTTTTATTGACTTAACGTCACTTTTATCCCGCCAAGACCTTCCGTTCCGAGGCCACGAGGAAATGGAGAATTCGGCCAATAAAGGAAATTATAGAGAAATTTTCGATATGTGGAGCAGATACGACTTGGTTCTTAAATCGAGTTCAGAGTCCAAAATATTTACGGGTTTATCTAAAACAATTCAAAATGAACTGATAGAATCTGTTGCCTTTAAAGTTCGGGCTGCCATTAAAAAACGAATTCTTGATAGTAATTTCTTTGCCTGGGAGATAGATGAGACAACTGACATATCGTGCAAATCCCAATTGTCAATTGTTTTGCGATTTGTATCAAACGGCCAACTAATTGAAAATTTCATTGGATTTCACGATGTAAGTTCCGGGAGAGACGCGACTTCGCTTTTTATTTTTTTGGAAAAAGTTATGTGCGAATATAATTTCAAAGAAAAACTTATTGCGCAAACTTATGATGGTGCAGCTGTTATGGCTTCTGAGTTGAACGGCTTACAAGCCAAAATTAAAACCGTAGCTCCTCAAGCAATATTTGTTCACTGTTATGCTCATGTTCTAAATTTAGCTTTAAGTAAAGGTGCCAACAATATACAAAAGGCGCGCATTTTCTTTTGTCATTTATCCGGTTTTCGATCTTATTTTTCAAAATCTACCAAGCGAACGGAAGTTCTAAATTCGTTTAAGGCTCCACATATCCCTTCAAATGCTCCAACTCGCTGGAATTTCAATTGCTTGCTGAGCATTTAACTATTTTCGAAGACGTATTTGAACATATTGCTAATGATTCAACGTTTGATCCAGATTCAGTTCGTGAAGCCGTTGGTTTTCTTCGCATTGTCAGAGATTTTGACTTTCTGTTTTTTGTTGCACATTTCTTTTTCACAACATTCGGGCACCCCGTTGGGCGCCACTTTATGTTGCGAAGTAGAAATTTGGTGCCTGCAAATATGCAGGCAGAGGCTGATTCCTGCAGGATGATCCATTCATCCGACAGAAATCAGCCTCGATGAAGCGGCTGTTGCCAGGAAGTACCCGGCTAAAATACTTCCCCCGGAGACAGCAGTGGGAGGCGCGAGCTTGTTCGGCTAGCATCGCGGTAGTGTGGGGGGGTAGCCAAAACTCCCTCGCCGTCCCCAGGCTTCATCCCGCGCAACGAAATCTCGCGCGAAGGGAAACGACGAAAATCGCGAAGGGTAAAAGGGGCAAACGACAGTACGGGGGGGAGACATGTCCCAACTTACCTGTGCTGAGGGGGGATTAGATGAAGTTATCCCCTTGGGCAGCCCTCTGTCCTCCCTCTATTCCCTCCTTGCCCATTTTGTGGAAGGGAATCCTTCGTTGGTGTCAACCCGCTGAAAACAAAAAGTTAAGCGCTCATGCGCTGAAACACAATCAAACGGGGAACGAGGTGTCGAGAAAGAAAGACTCGAGGATTAAGTCTAACCCATATAATTCATTTTTATTTCGTTCACCTAAATTTAGATATAAATCTACTCATCTTATGTTTTTGTTTTCCTTACTTTGAACTTTCAAAATTTGGAATTACTCCGACTGATACAAAATCAACAAAAAAAAACAAGAAACTAAATAATCCTTGGGTGAGGAGACCCGAATCCCAGCGCACGCACTATAATTCTGTGATGAAAAAAAAAAAAAAATAGACACGAATGCAATTAATTTTTTTCTTTGGGTACGCAGAGGGGAGAACTGTGGCCACATTTCTTTCTCTGGGGTTCACTTGTTTTGGTTTTTTTCTGTTTTTTTTTTTCTTTTTTTTTTCTGTTCTTTTGTGATTAATAGAGCGCAAGACGGGGCTTTCTCCCCCTTACAACGATCTTGACAACGTATTTCATAAGCAAACTCATAACCTGATGAATGAAAAGGAAACTGTCGGAGCTTTACTTGAATTAAGTATCCGAATGAAAACAAACAAAAACTTCGTTCACTCAGTCGGACCGATCTTCCTGATTCTAAAGGGACTTATAACTAAATCAAAGCAAAAAATAATAGTAGAAGAAAAAACTGAATGCAAACAACAACAAAAAAAATTAGAAAACGATAAATGTATGTGTATTTTGGATCGGACTTGCCGGGGTCCTATGTTCTTCCTTCGTCTCGCTCGTCTGTGGGGGGGGGGGGGGGGGGGGGGGTTCGTCGTCCTGTCGGTGTTATCCTGTCCTGCTGTCCTCGGGTTCCGGTGGGTCCGGGTACGCGGGGACAAGGCGCCGCTCGTCCGCCAAGCGTTGAACACGTCACTTTGAACACGTCACTTTCCACCAAAACTGATCACGTGAGCACGTACTGGTTGAACGGAAACACTTCGAAGGCACTTTTTCTGGGCCGGCGGGTATTTTCCGCTAGGAATAAGGCCTTTTTACTGGTTCTTTTTTTTTTCTTTTTTTTTTTTTCACGCCCCGTCCAAAATTGGGGCCGCCACTGGGGCACACAAAAAAAACACTGCTACTAAAGTTTGCGTGCTGAAACTAATTTTTCCCCGCGAGGGTTTCCGCGCAAACGTGACAAATTCTCGCAATATTCTAAAGCGGAGCGGACCTTATTGGTAATTCGTAATTTCACCACGAATTCACTAGTTTTTTTTTTTTTTTCCTTTTTTTCTTTCTTTTTCCCGTTTACCTTAGTACTCGATATTTTTTTCTCCGGTTTCCGTTTTTTTGTCCCGACCTTTTCTTTGACTCTCTGTCTCCTCGACTGACTCGTCAGCCGCGCCGGTCCGTCGCCAGTCGTCCCACACGGCTCCCTCACCCACACATGCGCGTCAGCCTTCTAGAAGTTTCGCCGGAAGCACGTTTTTCTCCGAATTTGTGCCCAGCTAACCTCTAGAAGGCATGCGTTGGGCGCATGTGCTTGTCCGTGCAGGCGACTAGTGCTGCCACTGATGTGTCTCAGCTGACCTTGGCCTTGTCACCAGGGTTCAATCAACTGAGCACATCATGGTCGACGGCCAGGCGTTCGATGTTCAATACGGCCGACCACAACAGGATCAGCTCGCCGGAAAGCCTGCGACTCCGGAGAGTTGAAAGAATGGTCGTCCGGCTCCTTCCGTGCGCCTTATGTGTGGCTCGACCCACCCCTGAGCTCTCATGCTCAGACTGAGTTAGCCGGGCTCATATCAGGACTTCGACCTTCCGGGCCCCTAATGAGAGGGTAAGAAGTGGTCCTGATACGGCCATCCCTGTCGGTGGACACTCTTCCTCTACCCTAATGAGAGGTAGGCTGGAATGTCCGGCCGTACTGGTACTGGTGGTGGTGTATGCAAGGGGTTGTCCTCCTTCGTTGCTCCTGTCATCCTCGTCCATCCGGTCTTTTTCCTGCGTCTCTGAAGCCGATTCCCGAAGCCTGCGGTCAGGTGTGACATTGCGATTAACTCTGTAGTGTTACGCTCTGATGTCTTTCGCGTGAAACACTCCTATTAGTTTTCCTTTCAGGTCCTCTAACTCGTATAGTGAATTTCCCTTCCTAGCTCGGACTCGACATTTGAGAAACTTTCGAAAGAATTTGGCGCTGTGTTGTTTGCTGGACGAACTCAATTGGAAGTTTCGTCGAAATACTTCCTGACCTGGGGCAAAAGATACCGGTTTGGCCCGTGTGTTATAAGTTTTCGCAGCCTGTTCGTAGGCGTGTGCCATTGCTGTTTGCGCCTTCTCTCTATAAATTTTCAGCCTATCGGCATGGTCAACCTCTAACGGTTCGTTCAAGCATCCCAGTTTTCGCAATAGTTCATAACTTGAACCGTGAGTGACCATCTTTTGTCCGAAGAGGAGTTCATATGGTGAGAACCCGGTCGCTCGGTGTATAGCACTTCGCAGTGAGCTCGCTATCAAGCCCAAATGGATATCCCACTTGTTGTGCTCGTTCTTTATGTAGGCGCGTATGCCAGTTAGGATTGAGCGGTTCACCCGTTCGGAAGCGTTTGCTTGCGGTGAATACAACGCTGTCTTGACATGCTTGATCCCATATCGCACATTTAATTTAGCGAACAGTCCTGCTTTGAATTGGGTGCCATTATCAGTGATGATCGTTTCCGGGGTTCCCATCATGTGAAAAACGTCTTCCTCTAAGTAACGGCTGATGCTGGCTATTGACGCTTTACAGAGTGGTTTTAACATGACAAACTTGGTGAGATGATCCAACACGATAAAGATGTACGAGTGTCCTCTAGTGGATCGAGGGTATGGGCCGAGCAGATCTATGAATATCCTCTGCCAGGGCCTCTCTGTTTCCACCCGCGCTCCCATGGGTGGTCGCAGAATAGTGTTTGGTGCCTTACATTCTTTGCAGGTGTCGCAGCTGAGGACATACCGTCGCACATCAAGGGCCATTTTGGGCCAAAAGAACCAACGCTTGAGTCGAGCCAATGTTTTGCCAATCCCTCCATGGGAAGCAGTCGGTGTATCGTGTGCTCGAGAAATGGTGTCCTGGACGAGATTTTCAGGGACCCAAAGTTTCCAGGCCTCTTCCTCCTCCATCGGATTTCCAGTTCGGGGTAACGTTCGTCGGTATACATAGCCGTCACGCACTGTCAGGTCAGGCAATCGGGATTGGTTGTCATTGATCCTCTCGATGAGTTCCAAATAACTCTCCGATTGGAATGCCACCGAGGATAAATCTATCTCCGGTCCTACTTCGTCTATGGCTGAGAGCTCGCTGTACTCCGTGCGCGATAAGGCGTCCGGTACGACGTTTAAGCTCCCCTTCCGGTGTTCGATGGTGAAGTCGAAGCGCTGGAGCTTCAGACTCCATCTCGCCAGACGTCCGCTCAAGTCCTTCTGCGTCATGAGCCACTTCAGACTCGCATGGTCCGTAATAATTTTGAAGGGCTGCAACTCGATGTACGGACGGAATTTCTCCACGCTGAGTAAGGCGGCAAGACATTCCTGTTCCGTAACGGAATAATTTCTCTGAGCTGGATTTAGCTTTTGGGACACATAGGCGATCGGTCTTTCATTCCCTTCGTCATCTAGCTGTGCCAGGACTCCTCCTACGCCATGTGGACTGGCGTCGCATTGGATAATGAACGGCTTGGAGAAATCGGGTCCGACCAATAGGGGTGCAGATGTCATCTGTGTCTTCAATTTGTTGAAAGCTTCCTGGGCGTCGGCAGTCCACGTAAATTGGGAGGATTTTTTTTAACGTGTCGGTGATTGGTCCAGTCAGGTCCGCAAAGTTGGGAATGAATCTCCTGTACCATCCGGCCATCCCTAAAAAGCGCCTGACTTGGCGTACGGTTTTCGGGGCGGGGTACTCGACAATGGCTTGGACCTTTCCTGGATCAACTCTGACACCGTCCTCTCCTACGATGAAGCCCAAATATTTAGTTTCCGTTAGACAAAATTTACTCTTTTCGACATTGATTGTCAGACCGGCCCTCTCCAAGCACTCCGCCACCCGTGCGAGTAGTGCGAGGTGCGAATCAAAGTCCTGGGACAGTACTAGGAGGTCGTCCAAGTATACCAGAACCCGGTCTCGTAGATCATGGGGAATGACCTTGTCCATCAGCCGGCACATCGTCTGTGGTGCATTACACAGGCCGAATGGCATCACGGTGTACTGGTACAGTGGACGTCCGGGTACCGTAAAAGCTGTCTTTTCTCTTGACTCCTTGTCCAATGGTATTTGCCAAAATGCGTCTTTTAAATCCAAGCTCGTTATATACTTCGCCGGCGGTAAACGGCTAAGTATTCCGTCAATGTGTGGCAACGGATAGGCGTCTTTCTTCGTAACCGCATTTACCTTCCGCGCATCAAAACACAAGCGTACCTTTCCAGGTTTGCGCACTAATACGACGGGAGAACTCCACGGGCTTTCACTTTCCTCGATCACTCCCAGGGACAACATCCTGTCTAGTTCTTCATACATAAGTTTCTGCACGGCGGGCGAAATCGGATAAAATCTCTGTTTAATTGGATTAGCGTCTCCAACATCGATTCTGTGCTCCAGCAGGTTCGTTTTTCCCAGTCCTCGTTCGGAAAACGATGGGAACAAGGCCTTTGTGTAGTTCAGCCTTCGCTGCTGTTGAGGAGTTAGGGTGTGTTCTTTGATCCCTGCGTCTTTCGGTGCGATAATTCCCTCTACAGCTGCATTACTTCCAAGTACGTCCGGAGCCAATCCGAAGGTCTTCCAAAAGTCCACGCCCAAATATAACTCCTGTGTGAGTTCAGGGACAATATATAGTTTCAGAGATTTAGTTTCCCCTCTGAAGGTGACGTCCAATTGGGCATGACCGTGAACTTCCGGTTGGGCTCCGTTCGCGACTGCGATTTTGGATCTGTAGTGTGGCCAAGTGATGTTTGCTTTGTCGAGTCGGTCTTTTGCTCCCTTCCCCAATATGCTGATGCTTGCTCCGCTGTCCAGAAGTCCAACGATTTTCTCGCCGAGAATCGATACTTCAGCATAGGGGCGTACGTCACCGGGGATCGACAGAAACACAGTTGCTAGTTTCCTGTTGTTGGCGCGCACTCTTTTCCAAAAATTGCGAAGGCGTAGCGTTGACGGTTTTATTTTCCTGTTTCTAGAATCGTCAGTCGATGTTGAATCCAATTTGGGGACGCTAATTTCTTCAGTAAAGATCCGTTCCCTCGCCGCCATGTACTCTTGAAGTCGTACATGATATGGCTTCAAGGGGAACTGCAATGGGGTTCGAGGTGTTACGTCCGGTGATTTTGACAATATTGTCATTGTTGGTGTGCAATTTGGTGGTGTCTTATCGTTGAAAGTTGTCGTCTCGGGGAGGTCAGTTTGGCCGAATGGATCCTGGTTCTGATCGAGGTCGTTTAAAGCGTCATCCGGATCCATTGGCTGACCCTGAAGTCTTATTGGGGTTGTTGTCTCTGTCGGGGGCTGGTGTTGTTGCTCCCGCCTCTTCGTTCGTTTTTTCCTACGCAGACGGGACATCGTGGCTTCACTACTCCTTTACGACCGCAGCCGTAACAAAAGAAACACGTTGGTTCCTGTGGGCACTCCTGATATCCGTGTCCCATCTGGTCACAGTTCCAGCATTTCCAATTGGTTCTGTTTACTTCCGATCGGACAGCTTCAAGTCTCTCTTCCGGTTCTGCGTCAACAGTGGACTCCGATTGGTAGGACTCCTCTTCCGATTCGGGGTGTATCGCTTCCTCAACTCGCGGCGGACGTTGATACGACGGCAACGGTCCTGTCCGAGTTCTAGATCGCGTTGTCATGACTAGGTTTACCAGCTCTCTCAATTGAGTGACCGTCGTGATTTGTTGTAGACATATTTGCTCTTGTACGTACGGCAGGAGGTTCGCTCGCAACGTCTCTACGAATTCTAGCTCGCTCATGGGGGTTTGCAGCTGATTGCACCATCGCATCATCTCTTGGTGGTATGCGGCGAAGGTTTCCCTCGGCTGCTGTCGTCGTGCCAACATCCGTCGCCTTATGTCGACGTCCCTCAACTGTTCTCCCCAATCAGAGCGTAGGGCATACTTAATGCCTTCCCAAGTCGGTGTCCTGTTTCGTCGCAAGTAGGTCCAATACCAGTCCGACAAGGGACCGACCAGTAGCTGATGCATCCCTTGCACGAGAGTGCGGAAGTCTCCTCCCAAGGTGTTATGTGTGAGAGTTTCTGCCCGAAAAATAAATTCATCGACACTCAGTCTATGGTTATCGCCATCGTAATGTAGTCGCCAGTTCCTGATCGGACTGCATGACCTTCGGGGGCGATTACTACCGTAATTCGGCGGATGATCTTGCCTTTGAGGGGGGAGTCGCTGTGTATTCCCTTGTTGACGATATGGAGGTTGCGATTCTCCGTCGTAGATTGGGACCGTACCCGCCACTGAGTATTGGTCCAAACTTTGGGCGGACCTATGATGTTGTGGAGGATTGCTCCGTTGAGGACCGGCTACGGAACGAGTGGACTCAGGACTATTATTGCTTGTTGCTAGACCCAATTTTTTTCCTTCGATGTACGCCATTTCGGTCATCTTCTTCTGGATGGTTTCCATCCAGTTCTGAATGCTAGGGGGAAGGTAATCGTCGGCATGTGGGTTTAACCCCTTCGCGCCGAACGACTTCATCTTGCTACTGCGGGCTGCCGCCAGCTTCTCTTGTTCCACTCGTAATCGGTCTTGCTCCTCCCTGAGTCGGCGTTGTTCCTCCTTCAGCATCTCTCTTTCCTCTTGTAGGCGCATCTCTTCCATCTGTCTCCTCTGTTCTTCCCGGGCCCGGTATCTTTCCTCCCTGGTTTGCTTTTGGGGGTCACCGCCGGGACCATCCCAAGGATCTGTTATTGGGTTCGGGTCGGTGACGTCCCTTGTCGTCGTTAATGTGTCCCCACTCCAGGTTACGTTTGAAGTTGTCGTGGTGACTGGCAGTCCGAGAGGATTAGGCTGGATCGGTGGTGGCGAGTGTTGCACGTTACCTCCTCCTTTCGGGATTGCTCCTTTGTTGGGATTGACCATGCTGGTTTATTAGATGTCGTCGTCGTAAATTGATTAGCTGGGGGATTCACGCTTCCTTGCTTCCAGATCGAGCGAATATTAGAGAAAATCCAATATAAATTTTGGCCGAAAGTTTATACTAAGGATAAACTTACGCCGCTACTGAGCGAACAAAATTCAAAAAAATTTCCGTTAATTCGGCAAATAAATTTCACGCCGCTACTGGGCAATGATATTCCAAAAAAAACTTCGTTAATTCAAAAAGTAAAAATTCTTGACGCCGCTACTGCGCAAATGAAATTAAAAAAAAAAATCGTTACTTCGCAAATACAATCCCCGCCGCTACTGGGCGAATAAGATTCAAAACAAAAAAAAACTTTGTTGCTTCCGCAAAAAAAATTCACGCCGCTACTGGGCGAATGAAGTCCCACGAAGACTTGAATCCAAAAAAAAATTCACGCCGCTACTGGGCAAATGATCCTGCTAAACGTAAATAATAATAATAAAAAGTTCATGGAAAAATAAACTTCCACCGTCACTGCTTATCCCGGTGCGCGGCTGGAAGAGAAGTTAGTGCTAAGGATAAAATTCCTGCAACAGATACCTCAATTCGAGGTCACGAATTAATTATTTCAAATAAGACAAAAGTAAAAACAATTTGACAATCGATATATAAATTTTAATTTTCGGTAGTAGGTCTGAGAATGGGCAATGTACAGTAAAACCAATAACGCTATTTAATTTTTCGAGAAACGTCGCAGCTATTTTTAGATGATAACTGTACATTGAATAACGATATTTGCATCTGTAAATTCTTCGTAGCATTTAATTGTAGTCTAAACGAAAAGATTTTAACTAAATTTATTTGATTAAAATCAAAATAATCGAATTCACAAGAAAAGAGAATTCAACTCCGAAATTATTAATCACGTACCTACGATATGCAGATAGTATAGAAAAATCATCACTGCAAAAATAAAAAATTAAAAAAAATTAAGTTGCACGCAAAACAAAAATTCCACAAAAAAAGAACTCAGCAAAAATAAAAAGAAACTTCAGTCCAAAACTAAATCAATCGCAAAAGTAAAAAAATTAATTTTCACCAAATCAATAACTCAAATAATTTGTGCGAAATCAAAAATCCGAAGTTCTGTTCAACTTCAACAAAAAACAATCTCGATTAGAAATTTTATGAATCGAAAAAATTTTTCAACAACAATATATTTCTTCATGGAGAGTCTCTCTCTCTCTTCCTCTTCACCCGCTGAGGGTTGACACCTTTTTTTTAAAATTTCCTCAGCACTGTCTGGACATGTTTCCTCCCAAGGAAAGGATAAGTTGAGGCAGAGGGATTCTATCGGAGTCTCATCAATCAAGTGCTACTCATGGCACAACTTTACTGCCTATGCCACCCCTAGACCTGCAGCCAGCTCCATAGCCAAGTGAGGTAAATCGAAGGGGGGACAGACAGCAAGTACTTCCTCGTTCTACTCCGAAAAAGATCCCGCTCAATGATCGGTGTTTCAGCCCGGACCTCCGCATAAAAAAAGAGAAACGAGTCAGTCTAAGCCAGCACCGTTGCCAACACGCTGCAACTCGCATAATTGAAATCAACTAACAAACAACATAAGTTGAAATTGGTCCGGAGTGAAACACAGGCCGTTGAGTCCTCGATAGGAAATGATAAGGATTTAGTAATGGGAGCCAAAAGCTCAAAGGGAAGGGAGTAGAAAGTGATTGCATTCGCCCAGAGCAATCATGAGTCGACTTGTGTGAAAACGTAAACAAAGTTAATTGCAATCAGAAAATTTTGTTGTGCAAACGCTGCACCAACAAAAGTAAACAAATCGAAAAAAAATTCTAAGTGGAAAATTAATTGTGATCACTCAGATCAACCGTGACAAAAAAATTGAGGTATCGACTCACACGCATGCTCTGCGCGAACGCAAACACTTGGCCCCACGTTGGGCGCCATTTTATGTTGCACATTTCTTTTTCACAACATTCGGGCACCCCGTTGGGCGCCACTTTATGTTGCGAAGTAGAAATTTGGTGCCTGCAAATATGCAGGCAGAGGCTGATTCCTGCAGGATGATCCATTCATCCGACAGAAATCAGCCTCGATGAAGCGGCTGTTGCCAGGAAGTACCCGGCTAAAATACTTCCCCCGGAGACAGCAGTGGGAGGCGCGAGCTTGTTCGGCTAGCATCGCGGTAGTGTGGGGGGGTAGCCAAAACTCCCTCGCCGTCCCCAGGCTTCATCCCGCGCAACGAAATCTCGCGCGAAGGGAAACGACGAAAATCGCGAAGGGTAAAAGGGGCAAACGACAGTACGGGGGGGGAGACATGTCCCAACTTACCTGTGCTGAGGTGGGATTAGATGAAGTTATCCCCTTGGGCAGCCCTCTGTCCTCCCTCTATTCCCTCCTTGCCCATTTTGTGGAAGGGAATCCTTCGTTGGTGTCAACCCGCTGAAAACAAAAAGTTAAGCGCTCATGCGCTGAAACACAATCAAACGGGGAACGAGGTGTCGAGAAAGAAAGACTCGAGGATTAAGTCTAACCCATATAATTCATTTTTATTTCGTTCACCTAAATTTAGATATAAATCTACTCATCTTATGTTTTTGTTTTCCTTACTTTGAACTTTCAAAATTTGGAATTACTCCGACTGATACAAAATCAACAAAAAAAAACAAGAAACTAAATAATCCTTGGGTGAGGAGACCCGAATCCCAGCGCACGCACTATAATTCTGTGATGAAAAAAAAAAAAAAATAGACACGAATGCAATTAATTTTTTTCTTTGGGTACGCAGAGGGGAGAACTGTGGCCACATTTCTTTCTCTGGGGTTCACTTGTTTTGGTTTTTTTCTGTTTTTTTTTTTTCTTTTTTTTTTTCTGTTCTTTTGTGATTACAACGATCTTGACAACGTATTTCATAAGCAAACTCATAACCTGATGAATGAAAAGGAAACTGTCGGAGCTTTACTTGAATTAAGTATCCGAATGAAAACAAACAAAAACTTCGTTCACTCAGTCGGAACGATCTTCCTGATTCTAAAGGGACTTATAACTAAATCAAAGCAAAAAATAATAGTAGAAGAAAAAACTGAATGCAAACAACAACAAAAAAAATTAGAAAACGATAAATGTATGTGTATTTTGGGTCGGACTTGCCGGGGTCCTATGTTCTTCCTTCGTCTCGCTCGTCTGTGGGGGGGGGGGGGGGGGGGGGGGGGGTTCGTCGTCCTGTCGGTGTTATCCTGTCCTGCTGTCCTCGGGTTCCGGTGGGTCCGGGTACGCGGGGACAAGGCGCCGCTCGTCCGCCAAGCGTTGAACACGTCACTTTGAACACGTCACTTTCCACCAAAACTGATCACGTGAGCACGTACTGGTTGAACGGAAACACTTCGAAGGCACTTTTTCTGGGCCGGCGGGTATTTTCCGCTAGGAATAAGGCCTTTTTACTGGTTCTTTTTTTTTTCTTTTTTTTTTTTTCACGCCCCGTCCAAAATTGGGGCCGCCACTGGGGCACACAAAAAAAACACTGCTACTAAAGTTTGCGTGCTGAAACTAATTTTTCCCCGCGAGGCTTTCCGCGCAAACGTGACAAATTCTCGCAATATTCTAAAGCGGAGCGGACCTTATTGGTAATTCGTAATTTCACCACGAATTCACTAGTTTTTTTTTTTTTTTTTCCTTTTTTTCTTTCTTTTTCCCGTTTACCTTAGTACTCGATTTTTTTTTCTCCGGTTTCCGTTTTTTTGTCCCGACCTTTTCTTTGACTCTCTGTCTCCTCGACTGACTCGTCAGCCGCGCCGGTCCGTCGCCAGTCGTCCCACACGGCTCCCTCACCCACACATGCGCGTCAGCCTTCTAGAAGTTTCGCCGGAAGCACGTTTTTCTCCGAATTTGTGCCCAGCTAACCTCTAGAAGGCATGCGTTGGGCGCATGTGCTTGTCCGTGCAGGCGACTAGTGCTGCCACTGATGTGTCTCAGCTGACCTTGGCCTTGTCACCAGGGTTCAATCAACTGAGCACATCATGGTCGACGGCCAGGCGTTCGATGTTCAATACGGCCGACCACAACATTTTGTTACTAACCTATCAAACACTCTTCCATCATACTTCACATTTATGGGATATATTGCAAGCGAAAAATTCAGACATTCTCTTTACCCAAAAACAAATAAGCAGTACAATTGAATCATTAGCCAAATTAAGAACCGATGAAGCATATCATAAGATTTTTAAGTCTGCGTCCGAAAAAACGAATTCTTTACCGCAAGTTCGTCGTAAAAGGAAAATTGATGAGGATGTCCAAAATATTGAACAACAATATCGACTGCTTTACTTTGAAGTAATCGATAATGTTGTTGTTCAGTTAAAAATCGGTTTAATGATTTTAATAAGCTTGGATTTTTAAGTCTTGCTGACATAACAAAATTTCAAATTTTTCAAAAAACGTTCCCCCAAGTCTCATTCGAATGTCTTTTATCAATGTATAGAAATTTCTTTAATTCAGAAAAATTGAAAAGCGAACTAATTGTTCTTTACACCGATAGAACTATGTGGGAGAATTCGGACTCCGCTTATACTCTATTGTTCCGCGGGAACACCGCAACCTAAAATGAAAAGAAAATATATTAAACCTCAAAACAAAAGTTAATAAAAGATGCATATACAAACCTTCCAGTTGTATTTACTAAATGTAAACAAACTGCAAGGAGCCGCTGACAGGTTATGTCCAGCACTGAAAATAATAAAAAACAAACATATTATAAGATAAAGGAACAATGAATTAACAATAAATGAAACATAATTATACATATTAACAAACATTTGAATAACAGAACATAATAGAATAACATATATTGAACACATAAACATAACCACACTAAACGAAAACAGTGACACAATTCAACTTTAAAACCACAAAATTACAACGAAAAACGCAGTGCACAAGACAGAACAACACAGCACGACACGATTTCAGACAAAAACATAATTAAAACATAAAACACCGGCAAGAATCTACACAAAACACATGGCACCTGTCACTCACAATTAACTAGCTCCCATTTTGACAACTCCATGATCAGCTGGGAGTGCCAATCATGGATCGAGGTAATTTTTTACGGCGAATTCAACGCGATTAATGATTTTTACCAAAAAGGCATACTTTTGGTAAAAATCACTGCCGTTATGATCATAATATGCTCCAACTAGAGCAAAAGAGACAAAAAAGCGAGAGAACCTTTCCCCTACTTGTGGAACCGTGAGAGGGGAGGCAATTTCTCCAGCCCAAAACCAAATAAAAGGCGGAACAGCATATGGAGCAACTACTACTCTTTTCGTTGATTTCAAAAGAACAACGACGTGTACGCGTAGATTACCGTGGGTCCGATTTTGCAAAGCACCAAGTAGGTGGAATTTGCATGATTGTCCCTAGTAATCCGTCGATATTTTTTTTTGTACCATAGCATGAAACTAGCCCATTCGAGACCTATTAAACTTTCTTTATCCTCTGATACTTTGTTAACTATGAATTAATTTCAATTTTAAATTACTTTTTACTATGTTTTCTTTTCTTTGGAATTATTGCTTAATTCTACGGGCCAAATGTTATTTGTAAATTACTTATAAATCGTGAATTTAATGATTAATCTATTGAATTTAATTTACTACGAGGAAGTGTCATTTTCTTCAACTTGAATTTTATAAATATTATTTAAATAAATCTAATGTTTTGATAATTTGAATCTTTCATTTGATATCCAACTTTATTCAGTTTCAGCGTCCCGCTAAACATTTTGGTCCTTCGAGCCGGATATCAAAACACGATCTATAATTTTTAAAATTCAAATATTAAAATTTTCATCTGTCCAGAATTTACACATAACATTTGGCAAGGTTGAGGTCAGTCTCTGTGAAACATTCCAAGCAAACCCGTTATCCTAACACTTGTTTTTCTCGAAAAGTTTTACATTCGCAACGGTGAAGCAATATCATCATGGAAGAACTTTGTATTACACAAACGATTTTAGCTGAAAAAATCCAACAATCTATTGCCAATGGAAAGAGAACACCGCACGCTAGGCGAACAGTAGGATTTTTTGAAAATAAAATTGCCGATTTAAGGCGGGCGTGGGTCGAATTTGATAATGCGGACACCAAACTAAGAACAACGATTACGGCATCGAAGAAAAAATATGAGCACGATTATTTTACAAACGAAGTGTATGCTAAAATTGAATCAGAGTATTTGGAGTATTTAGGCAGTTTAACGGAAGCGTTAACACAAAGGACTCCAGGGAGCGAAGTAGTAAATACTGGTTTGAATTCTTCCACAATAATTCATACCAGTAGCGCACAACCTTCTTTACCACGTATCACATTACCCAAATTCGAAGGTGACTATTCGACCTGGCAATCATTTCGCGATCTCTTTGTGTCAATTGTCCATGACAATGAAGCCTTATCACCGGTACAAAAGTTGCATCACTTAAAGGGGTGCTTGGTAGGAGAAGCGGAAAGATTGTTAAGACACTTTCCCATTACTAACGAAAACTATCAATCCGCCTGGAAGTTATTGAAAGATCGGTACGAAAACAAAAGGGTTTTGGTCAATTCGCAATTGAGAATTTTAACAAATCAAACAAAATTAACTACTGAAAACAGCAAATCTATCAAATCAATCATGGATACAACGGAAGAATGTCTACAACAATTAAAATCCTTAAATATAGAAACTGAGGCTTGGGATACATTATTGGTACATCTCTTAGTACAAAAACTTCCATTCGTTACTTTGAGACTGTGGGAAGAAGAACTAGGTGCTAGTTCAGAGCTACCTACATACAAGAAATTTCACGAATTTCTGCAAACTCGATTTAGAGTATTAGAATCGATGTCGAACACGATTAACGCTAAACCGCCAACGCCTAGCACAAGGGCATATCATACAACGCAATCCAATAAATGTCCAGCATGCGGACAAGATCATTTTGTGGGAACATGTCCCAAATTTATAAGGCTCCAACCAACGGAACGAAGAAAAATTATTCAAAACACAAACAGGTGTTTTAATTGTTTTTCGAGCAAACACATGGCAAGCGGTTGCACAAGCAGGTATCGATGCAAGCTATGCAAAGGAACGCATCACAGTTTATTACATTTGGCGGAACATAAAGGGGATACGAAAAGAGTAGTAGAAACGCAACAAGCAGCAAGAACAAATCAAGACAAAGCACAACAAAAAGGGGTAGAAAATACAAACAATACAAACAATGGTGAAACTTCAGGGAAGTTTCAAAGTTTTTTCACTAACACGCACAATGCACTGTTGGCTACAGCGGTAGTCGAAGCAAAGGATGCGCAAGGAAAAGGGATCAAGCTACGATGCTTGATAGATCCGGGCTCACAAATTTCATTTATAACCAAGGATACATGTGAGCAACTAGGGGTTCGTGGAAAGCCAACGAAAATTAACATAACTGGACTAAATAGTAGTTCCGCAGCGAGAGCAAAGGAAAGGGTGCAACTCGCTTTATACTCACGGTATAAAAACAAGGCGAGCTTGCAAGTTGACATGCTTGTAATAGAACAAATTTCAGGGCTATTACCCAGTCAAGTAGTACACACAAAGGCGTGGGACCACTTTAAGGGCATCAAGTTGGCGGATGCATATTACTGGCAGCCAGGGCCAGTAAACATATTATTAGGCGCAGACGCATATGCAAGCATACTATTACAAGGTTTGAGAAAGGGGCCAAGGGAAGCGCCCATTGCAATCAACACCATTTTCGGTTGGGTAATCATGGGAAATACGCACGAGACACAAACACTACAAAGCAATGCATTTATGGTAACAAACAATTCAATCGACGAATTGAACGCACAATTACGTAAGTTCTGGGAAATTGAGGAGGTTCACAAGGAACCAATGCTCAACCCAGAGGAAGAAGCATGTGAACAATTTTTTCGAAGCACACATGAAAGGTTAGAAAACGGGCAATACCAAGTACAGCTACCATTCAGAAACCACGCACAGCCAAGCTTCGGCCATTCGAGACACCTTGCTTTGAAGCGATTCATGACATTAAACCACAAACTGGATAGAAACGAATCATTAAAGAAGGAATATAGGGCTTGTCTCGACGAGTACTTAACGCTGGGACACATGGAAGGGGTAGAAACACGAGCAAATCTAAACCATCACGAATACTACATTCCTCATCATGCCGTAACAAAGGAAAGCACCACAACAAAGGTACGAGTTGTGTTTGATGCGTCAGCCAAAAGTACTAATGGAAATTCGTTAAACGAGCAACTACTAGTGGGACCCACCATTCAGCCAAAACTAGCATCAATTCTGCTGAAATTTAGACAACATAAAATAGGAATGATGGCGGATATTGAGAAAATGTACAGGATGATTCTTGTGCACCCAAAGCATCGCATATATCAAAAAATCATATGGGAAAATCCTAACACTCGGGACATTGAAGATTACCAATTATGTACACTCACGTTCGGTACGGCTTCAGCTCCATATTTAGCGATTCGAGCATTGCAACAACTGGGTCTGGACGAGGCTAAAGACTTCCCTCTAGCATCAAGGATTGTGAAATCTAGCTTTTATGTAGATGACATGCTGACAGGAGCAGACACAGTCCAAGAAGCATTAAAGATCCAAAATGAATGCATAAATATGTTAAAAAGGGGCAAATTTCATTTAAGGAAATGGGCAAGTAACCATATCGAAGTTATGAAGGCAGTACCTCCCGAGGATAGAGAACTAAAGGGCGAGTGGGAATTTGAAGCAAGTGCCTCACTCCAAACATTAGGAATAAAATGGTCTCCTGCTGGCGACTACTTTAGATTTTCCATCAAGGCTAGCGTTACTAATGGCACCGTAAGCAAACGAAACATTCTCTCGGAAGTAGCGTCGTTATTTGATCCACTAGGATGGATTGCTCCGGTAATCATTATAGCAAAATTAATAATACAAGCACTGTGGATAAACGGGTGCAATTGGGACAGTGAGGTCAATGAAACAATAAAAAGAGACTGGAGCAAATTCAAGGAAAATCTGCCCGCATTAGAGGAGTTAAAGATCCCAAGATGGATTGGAACGTCAAAGACAGCAAAGAATATTCAAATCCATGGTTTTTGCGATGCTTCGAACAAGGCGTACGCGGCAGCCATATACGTACGTGTCGAACAGGATACAATTCAAGCAAGACTATTGACGGCCAAGGCCAAAGTAGCACCAATACGACCCACCACAATTCCCCGCTTAGAATTAAATGGCGCCCTTCTTCTAGCACAGCTGCTACACGCAACGATTCAAGATTTCAAACAAGAGCGCATATCGGTAACTGCATGGACAGATTCAACAGTCGTCCTACAATGGATAAGGAGTCACCCCACAAAGTGGAAAATATACGTTGCAAACAGGGTAGCAGAAATTCAAAGTACGATTAAACCAGAGAATTGGCGATACGTACCAACAAGGGATAATCCGGCAGACGTGGCATCAAGAGGTATACCGGCGAGCGAGATAAGTACCAACAACCTTTGGTGGCATGGTCCGGAATGGCTAGTAAAGGAAGCCAGTCAATGGCCAAAAATCCCAACAGGTCTAACCCAACCTCAAGTCGAAGAAAGGAAATCGCAGATATCATGTCATGCAAGGATTGCTGATGATCTATTAAATCGCTACTCTTCATTTAGGAAGTTAAAACGCATAGTTGCTTGGATCCAACGTTTCCACCATAACTCGCGACAAAGGATAAGGAAAATAACGGGAGTTTTAACCACAGAAGAATTGAACAAAGCTCAAGAAACAATTTGCAAAGTAATACAAGCAAACACCTTTCCAGAAGAAATCAGATGTATGAATAAAGATGGTTCCTTGCCCAAAGGAAGCAAATTAGCCAACTTAAACCCACTCTTCGATGAAGCTAAACTGCTAAGGGTAGGAGGATGATTGGAATATGCAGCCCTGCCTTACGAACGAAAACATCCCATAATTTTACCGGCTGATCATCATGTAACGAACCTGATAATCCAAGAAACACACTTAAACACATTACATGGAGGAGTGAGTTTAGTTTTAAATACAACACGCAATCAATACTGGATCCTTGACGCGAAACGCAGCATTGCAAGAACAATTAACAACTGTACAGTCTGCATCAGGTATAGACAAAAAACAAGGATGCAATTAATGGGGAACTTACCGACAGCTCGAGTTACGACGACAAAACCCTTTGCGCATACAGGCATTGATTATGCCGGTCCCATTACACTAAAGACATCGCCACATAAAACCCCAAGAACGTATAAAGGCTATGTCTGCCTGTATGTCTGTATGGCCACAAAGGCAATACATTTGGAATTGGTATCAGACATGACGGCACAAGCATTTATCGCTGCACTAAAAAGGTTTGTCGCAAGACGCGGTTTATGTACGGATATCTACTCCGACTGTGGGACAAACTTTAAGGGTGCACAGAGGGAATTATGCAATGAACTGGCCAAGGCAATCGAGGCTGCAGGGCCAGAAATCTCAGCATACCTCCAAAGCAAAGAAATCAACTGGCACTTCAATCCCCCTGCATCACCCCATTTCGGAGGGTTGTGGGAATCCGGGGTAAAATCGGTTAAATACCATGTGCAGCGCGTAATTGGAAAGTCAATATACACGTATGAAGAATATGCTACTATGTTGGCGCAGATCGAAGCCTGCGTAAATTCCCGACCATTATGCCGAATCGAAAATTCCAATGAAGACCTCGAAGTTCTAACTCCAGCACATTTCTTAATAGGGCAAACTTCTGTTGCAATACCCGAAAAACTTATTGATAACCACACAGCCAACTTAAATCGTAGATGGAAACACGTGCAATATGTGACGCAGCAATTCTGGGATAAATGGTCAAAGGATTATTTAAACCAATTGCAACAAAGGCCCAAATGGGCGGGGGTACAGCCAAACATCCAAGTCGGGGACATAGTTCTCATCAAATCAGAAAACACACCTCCGACATATTGGCCATTAGGGAAAGTGGAACAAACGTTTCCTGGGAAAGACGGGTTAGTTAGGGTTGTTCAAGTTAGAACAAGTACGTCCATCCTCAAAAGACCCGTGGTAAAGTTATGTCGAATTCCTACTAACAACGCTTCCATTGAATCCAGCACCACAGACCAGTAAATGTGTAAACCTTGTGTTGTGTATGTACACGTTTAAGGTGTCAGACGCCCATACATGTCACAGTTACTAATAACTAAGTCATTCCAGAACAATGTCTAGCACGCAAGAAGATATACTCATCATCAACGAAGACAGTACGTGGTCATCCGACAGCTCAATGTGGAGTCCAACAGAACTGGAAGACGACCAGCACTGTTCCAAATTTACTGCCACAGCCTGGAATCCGACTGAATTGCTAAGCGACCAGCAGTCTATTGAATCAACCAGTCCAACGTGGAACCCTTTAGAGGAGGAAGAACAGCGATATGCAGGATCTAGAAGTCCCGCATTCGACCCAGCTGTTCTAGACAAACCAATACAGACGGCAGGTCCCACCGCTTGTCCAAAGTATATATGAAAGCAATTCCAACAGTTCAATCGAAGATCACTACTACATCTCCCCGGTAAACTTCGTACATGATAACTCTAGGAACCATCTAGAACTATCTGAAGGAGAGAGCTTTCTACCAAAATTCTATTTTAAGGAAACCATAGGCAACAAAAGAGGTTAATTTATAACTAGAGCAGTGATTAGAATAGGGAGGTCCTGAAATACTTAAGAAACTATGTTTAATTGTATACTCTCTTCTACTCCACATATATATACTCGTATGGAACTTGATTGTCAAGTACACCATTTTTGTTAGTTTTTGTTTTCCTTTTAGTTTTAATCCTAGCTTTAAGCAATAACTGTAAGGCTGTAAAGGCATAGCACAGTACCACACATCGGGAGCAAATGTGTATATATATGATGTACATAAAATTGAATAAATGAAACGTAGACAGATCATAAAACATCTGTTCAAAGATAAAATAGGATAGCGTAACAAACCTCTAAGTTAGCTAAACATTAAACAGGTATGAATAATCATAATCTATGTAAATTGATGTACAAAAGTAGACTCAATAAATCATTACATTACATTACATTACGGCAGGTCCCAGCGGAGATTCACTGATCGCAAAACAACCAATATCCACAACATCAACAAAGCCAGCGCAACAAAAACAACTGGCCATAACCAATTTAACCGATGATGACGTATTACCCCCAGTCAACATCAATGGAGCATATGAAACCAGATGGAGTATCCTTCGCCCATCTGAAACAATCCAGCACGTAAAGATGAGGCTCGAAAATGACATCCAAAAGTTCGTAAATAAGGAAGGTGTAGACGTGTACATACCAAAGAGCATACTGAAGCGCATAAATTTTGAAAAAATCAGGGACTCCAAAAGTCAGCAATTTAGGGTGAATCTACCAGACAGATATGAAATAAAATTACAAGTCTACAAGGACAACCGTATCAAATTTCACCACTATGCAAAGCGGAAAAGGCCACTCGACAAACCAAAAAACAAGAAGAAATTAAACACAAACGAATCACTAAGTACAAATTTATAATAATAAAAATATAGCAATAGAATAACTAATGAACAATAAATGAAGTGATAATTGAATTAATAAATAAAGTTTAACAGATTAACAGATTAACAGATTGAACTAATAACTTTAGTGAATGAAACAATGAAATTAATATTAAACAATGAATTTAAACAATAAACTTAAGGCTACGTAAACAATGAAGTATAATAAAGCAATCATACATAAAATAAACTATAACTTTGGTTGAACGCGAGCGTTCAACAGGCGGGGGAATGTTCCGCGGGAACACCGCAACCTAAAATGAAAAGAAAATATATTAAACCTCAAAACAAAAGTTAATAAAAGATGCATAAACAAACCTTCCAGTTGTATTTACTAAATGTAAACAAACTGCAAGGAGCCGCTGACAGGTTATGTCCAGCACTGAAAATAATAAAAAACAAACATATTATAAGATAAAGGAACAATGAATTAACAATAAATGAAACATAATTATACATATTAACAAACATTTGAATAACAGAACATAATAGAATAACATATATTGAACACATAAACATAACCACACTAAACGAAAACAGTGACACAATTCAACTTTAAAACCACAAAATTACAACGAAAAACGCAGTGCACAAGACAGAACAACACAGCACGACACGATTTCAGACAAAAACATAATTAAAACATAAAACACCGGCAAGAATCTACACAAAACACATGGCACCTGTCACTCACAATTAACTAGCTCCCATTTTGACAACTCCATGATCAGCTGGGAGTGCCAATCATGGATCGAGGTAATTTTTTACGGCGAATTCAACGCGATTAATGATTTTTACCAAAAAGGCATACTTTTGGTAAAAATCACTGCCGTTATGATCATAATATGCTCCAACTAGAGCAAAAGAGACAAAAAAGCGAGAGAACCTTTCCCCTACTTGTGGAACCGTGAGAGGGGAGGCAATTTCTCCAGCCCAAAACCAAATAAAAGGCGGAACAGCATATGGAGCAACTACTACTCTTTTCGTTGATTTCAAAAGAACAACGACGTGTACGCGTAGATTACCGTGGGTCCGATTTTGCAAAGCACCAAGTAGGTGGAATTTGCATGATTGTCCCTAGTAATCCGTCGATATTTTTTTTTGTACCATAGCATGAAACTAGCCCATTCGAGACCTATTAAACTTTCTTTATCCTCTGATACTTTGTTAACTATGAATTAATTTCAATTTTAAATTACTTTTTACTATGTTTTCTTTTCTTTGGAATTATTGCTTAATTCTACGGGCCAAATGTTATTTGTAAATTACTTATAAATCGTGAATTTAATGATTAATCTATTGAATTTAATTTACTACGAGGAAGTGTCATTTTCTTCAACTTGAATTTTATAAATATTATTTAAATAAATCTAATGTTTTGATAATTTGAATCTTTCATTTGATATCCAACTTTATTCAGTTTCAGCGTCCCGCGAAATTTTTCCATTCTAACAATTTATACGAAGTACTGCCAGAAACAACGAAATTATTGGAGTTAATAGTAACAATCCCAGCAACTTCCGTGAGCACAGGAAGATCTTTTTCCGCATTAAAAAGAATTAAGACATATTGTCGTAACACCATCGGACAATCTCGATTATCAGATCTATCGCTATTAAGCATTGAAAAACAATTCGTGAAAGAATTAGAAAAGGATGACTCTTGGTATATCGATATTATTCAAGATTTTGCCACTAAAAAAGAACGTAGGTTAGATTTTATCTACAAATGAATTATTTCGCGCTAGTATTTTCGAAATTCACTCCATCGATGTCCGTCTGTCTCTCTCTTGACTGTCTGTCCAAAAGACAACTCGAGAACCCTGGTAGCTATAGATACTTCAAATTTGGTAGTCGTCAAGTCAATATGTCGTTCAAATTGCAAGGTCAAGTTCGAAGATGAACAAAATCGTGTGACTCCTTCTTAATATTGCCATGTAATGCTGAATTATTTTTTTTTTTTTTTTACAAAAATGCTGCTTTTGTTTACTGAATACTTACATTTTGAATTTCTTTAGTTAAATATTGTTTAATAAATGAAAAATGTTTTCATAACGAATACCAATTACATTTACATATTATGTATTAAAACACCAAATTTTTCCCTCGGCATTGGTTTTGTGCTAGAGGGCGCGTCCTCGGGTTGCGGATAGAGGAAGGGCCTACACTGTTGCAGGTTAACTGCGAATAAAAAATAAGCAGTCGCGGACAACTAGCCTGAGTTACATTAGCAAATGTGTGTCTAAATTATTACATATAGAATGAGCATATTTTTCTACATCTAGGATACCTCATAATTCATGTGACCAATTATACTTCCTTACCAGTTAATGAAACCATTTAGAAAGAAAGTTTTTTTCATTTTTATCTCAAATAAGTAAACATCATTATCAAATAAGTTACCATACAGATTGAAAAAAAAAAAAAAAAAACTGCCTCCTTGACTTGAAAGACCACGAGCCGCCACTGCAAGCTGCGTATATGCTAGCGGAAAGGACGTGTGCGGGCTGTACGATAGACCCATCATACACTCCGCGACAACTGGATAGCACACCCCTTCAAAAACACAATTTAGAGGAATTTTTGTAAATAAAGCCAAACAAGTTTTTGCATATATCGATTCCCACCATTGTTTAAGGGTAATTAGGAATTTTTCTACCTCTCTTACCCCGCTTATATTCTGGAATTTTCCAATTACCTGAAATTAGGGTGCGTCAAGTGGATAGCACAGTGAAGGGAATTTTTAAAAGAAACGCAAATTATTTACAGAAAATATTATTATTTCATGTTTTAATAATGTGTACAACCACCCTTCTTTTCAATTACTTCTAACATTCTTGATTTTAATGATTTAAAAAGCATTTTAACATATTTTTTTGGAATTTTTTCCCACGCAGTCTTTATGGCATCCTTGAGCTCCTCCACATTGGCATATTGGCGTCCTCCTTGGTACACTACCCGCGTAAGATGCCCCCATACATTCTCAATAATGTTTAGGTCAGGGAACAACGCTGGCTGCTATTTCAAGCTATGCTGCGGGGTATAGCTACATTATACCTATTGGAGTTTTCTTTGTGTGTTTGCTGTCATTTCACATTCGAACATTGTGTGGTGTTGAAGTTTTCAATATTTTTCTAGAATGGATAGTAACAATAAAATAATTTTATGTTCGCTTTTAAATGTGGGATATGGTTTTACATTCCTCATTTCAAACCACTCTGTAACCGCTGTTTTCAAATAAACAAATAAACATACACAGCCACAGAAATGTTAGAACTACTTAAGCAGCTCAAACGCGTTCAAGATTTCATGCAGAAATAGCTGCTCCAGTAATATTTGCAGTCTGCAAGAAGACTTAGCTACAATCTGCATAAGAGCAGCTTTAGCAAAAATCTTGAACGCACCCCAGCTTTAGCAAAAATAATAGCGATAAACGTCAAAAGGTAGCTTCAGCTTTGCAGAAATTAGCAGCTCAGGGAACGTTTTGAACGTGACGGAGCTGCTAATAGCAGCTAAAAGCTGCTTTAGCAAAAATCTTGAACGCACCCCTGGTGAGCGAGGAGGTTACGATTTGTATGGGAAATCTCGTGATTAAGTACCTGATTACCGCCGTAACCTCGAAAAGCGACTTAATCTCTTCAGTGTAAACGCCATATTACGGCGGTAATCAGGTATTTAATCACGAGATTTCCCATACAAATCGTAACCTCCTCGCTCCCCAGATTAGAATGAAACCACGCACTTAAGACCCGTCCAGATAGTTCCGCCTCCTTTCGTTCGTTCGCCTCCGTTCGTTTTTTCTTCTTCTTTCGTTTTCGTCCGTTTTTTTGTAATGTCCACAAAGCACCGTTTCGTTTTTTTCGTCTTTTGGACTTTTGACACTTGTCATTCATTGTTTACAATTTAATAGCAAAGGAAATATTGAGTGAGCTATTCGGGGACTGCACTAAATTCATTGTATTACATTGAATTTACTGTCTACGTACGATTCACTGTATTTCAATTCAAATTTATTGTGATAGGCAGAAAGTGAGGTTATGCTCGTTCGCCCTTTCGCCTAAAATTCGAAATTTGGCAAAGTTTTTCCCCTCCTTTCGTTTTCGTTCGTTTCCGTCCGCCTCTATGTGGACACTTCCATGGGCAGTATATGGAACCAAAAAATTGGAAAAACGAACGGAGGCGAACGAACGAAAGGAGGCGGAACTATTTGGACGGGAATTCAATACACGAACCCGGACCCAAACGATTCAGCGCAATTCAGCAAACAGCTGTTTGAGAAATCTGACTTTAGTGACCGCTGTCAAGATTCGAAATTCAAGATTAAAGATAGTTTGCTGTGTACATACTTGAGATTTACATATTTGAACATATATGAACATGGTAAGTTTGAAGGAGAAAAGAAAGAAGAAAGCTATTATTTCTGCCTTGCTGTCAAATAAAGTAAACAAAGATGACACGCAAATGTCAGAGTTAAGCTTGTCACTGGTGGTGAAAACAGCTTGAGATTACTTAAGTTGTGTTTTTTTAGTGATCTGCAGATCCCGATCAATTAAAAAACGGCAAAGGACATTTACGAAATCTTAAACTGAAGCTAAGTTCAGTGTTTACAGCTGTCAGGCTACAAAGTGTCAAGATAATTTGATTATTGCGACAAATAATTTGTGTTATAAAAATGGAATTACATGTGTTATGTATGTAGGATCAATAAATGAAAAAAGCATAGAATCGGAAGAATTCTCTTAATTTAGTTTTATTTTCTCTAGTCACAATTTTTCACACTTTTTCCCGCCTTTTCTTTCTTTGACAGCTTTTCTCTTCTTCTTCTTAACTTCTTAATCCTGAACCTCTAACCTTTTTTCCCATTCAGTTTTATGCTTCGTCTTCTTTAACGTCTACTCCGAATTCCCACATGTATGGGTGTGCATATTTTTAACAATATGCTGTGGTGCCTGCGCTAATGGGCAGTCAGGGACTAGCACCTGGAGGCTGTTCATTACGGCCGCCAGATGACAGTCACGTCAAGACAGCGGTTGCCAGGAAGCGGCCGGCTAAAGAGCTTCCCCCTGTCGACAGTGGACGCGCATGAGCTTGATGGCTAGCATGGCGGTAGGTGTGGGGGGGTTGGCCCAAAATTGTCCGCGCCGACCAGGGCCTTAACCCGCATAACGAAGGGTCTCGTGCTTGATGGAAACGAACCACCGAGGTTCGCGACGGGGGTACCTGGAAAAACGACGATGGAGGGGAATAACATGGCCGGACTTATCTGCTCTGGGGGGGTGGGGGGGGGGGGGGTCGAAGATGTTAATGGCCCCTTGGACGGCCCCTAACCTCCCTCTATTCCCTTCCATGTCCCTAATTGGGCAGGGAATCCTACAAGTGGCAACCCAATCTGAAAATCAAAATTCATTTAGGCATGCGTGGTTTGGGGGGGGGGGGGGGGGGGGAACTCCGCCAATTCGACAAATTAACAATCCATCATATATTTACTCAAAAAAGAAAAAAAGAAACTTTTGCATAGCGGGCTGTTCACTAAATTCACAACTATTTTCCAAAAGAAATTAATATCAGGAAAGGTACAAGAATTTAAATCAAAATATTTCCACAATTTCCTTTTTTTTTCCAAAACAACCAAAAAAAAACCAAATTCCCCCTAGTAATCGTTTTTTTGTTTTTATTTCATTTCATGACGAGTTAGGGTTTTCGTTTACGTTTGTACCCCAATAGAATGCATTCTGTTAGTGGTTTTCTTGTCGATCGCTGCCGGCCGCAAAGCCGTCGGTCGACTGCCCCCCGGGGGCCGTGACGGAACGCGAAGCCGCGGTTCGCCGGTCAATTACCAGGATTTTACACTCTGCACTTTATGGTTAATGCACAAAAATGAATCAATCGATTGTAATCGGAAGGAAAAGAATATAAAAGAAACTAGACTGTCTATTAATTGCAAAAAAAAAAACAAAACAGCAAAAAAAAACTAATCTGATATGAAAATTAAGCCATGCAAAAATAAAGAGTAACAAAGAAAGACGCGAATTGTTGCGGACCCGATGACCCGGCCAACGACCGCTCACCTCTAGATCAGCACTCGATGGTCATTCACCACACGCAGTCAGTAATAGGCCGATCAATGGCCTATTATCAATGACCGATCGAGCAGCAGCTGATCTAGCACTGACGTGGACAGCTCACGTTGCACCTGAGCCACAATCGGTCACGGCTCAATCAGGGTAGAAGGCAGTCTTCACCAAATCGGCACCGGGATCGGTTGTAATTATCGTATTTTATAACTCTTGTATTGTACTCTTGTAAAATTAAGTGTCTTACTGACTTTGGGAAATTGTGGTAAAGAATAATTGTTTCCTTGAGTGGAATTTGATTGAATTTGTGTTAAATGTTAAACCTTATGTTCATTGTTCATTAATTAGTAATAAAAATAGCTTATATTATCTCCAGCGCGGTTTTATTCTTCACACCTCTTTCGTTGTTTGCACATTTTTTGGTCCTTCGAGCCGGATAGTTTCGGTTAGTAGTTGTTTGACTGTGTTGTAGAAACTGGTTATAGTGTGAAAGTGAGTGAACCAATTGTTAAGTTACAAACCACTTATCAGTGAAAGTGCGTGACAGTAAAGTGAGTGAACCGAGTTAAGTTATACCCCGGGCACACGAGAGCACTTAAGTGGGTTAATGACGTCACGTAAAGTGGGTTAAGTGTCGTGTGCCGCCGAACGGAGTTCGGGGTTAACATATCTGATAACATTTGGCGAAAAGTAAACATAAAAATACATAAAAATACAGCAATCAAGTGAGTTTCTTGCGTTGAGCTTGAGATTAGTTGATGTGATTACTCAATTTAAATTTGCTGTAAAGTAACGATAACACGAAAACATCTAGGAAACCACAAAAAAACGTTTCACAGCTGATTACTTTTTAGTACAAAGATTTTCTACCATGTGGAACTTATGGCGCTGGTAGTAGTCTGTCGAGTTTAACCCGGGTTCCAGGAGGTAGGTTTCGATGTCGAGTTCTTATGGAAAATTTACATGGGCTACGTCATAATGACGTCATTAACCCACTTAAGTGCTCTCGTGTGCCCAGGGTATTACAAACATTTAGAGCAGCGAAAGTGCCATCGTGAACGGGAGTCAAGTGCCCAACCAATTTGACAATCAACCGAAGTCACCACCTGGACGGATCGACGTCATCACCAACAAATTAGAGTCAGCTTTACCAAAAACACCAGAGCACGAGCGGTTTGTAATCACCAGTAACACACGTAAGTCCCAAGTCCATTGCACCCACTATTATTATTGTTTGTTTCCGTCGATCCCCTTTCTGTATTGTTGCCGATGCACCGTCACAAATTAACCGTGACAACCATATCTTCCTCAGTGGCGGATTTATAGGAGGGCTAGCCGGGCTATAGCCCAGAGCGGCAAATTCAGGCAAATTCATAGGGCGGCAAATTGTGAAACTTTTTTCGATTGATTTTTTTTTAGTTTTAAATTCTAAATTTTAAAAACTCTCTCCCAGGCGTGGATGCGATATTTACGACCAACATTTGTGCGATGATAAATCAGTCTTAAATTATATCTTACTCAGAATAAACAGACAAAGCAGATCTAATTGATATCAACCCAGCAAAGGACGCCACCGGACGATACTTCCTAGAAAATTTCTCTTGCAAATTTTATGGAAAGCGCTCCTGTTGCGGACGTACGAATTTTTATTGCTTCTTAGAAAATTTGCAATGAGAAGATGGTCAATAAGCGCGGGATTTTTTTTTTTGAATTTCCACAAAAGAGCCGAATTGCTCTTACCAGTCGCAATAGTTTCTTCACTCTACTCTTAAGATATAGGAATATGAGTTCATAAATTCATAGTATATATTTACCTACCGGGAACCCGGTCCGTTAAAAAGACATCCCGCTAGAATTCGAATTTTTGTAGAATTTAATGCTTGAACGTTTTTGGGGGAGTCTCAGTTAGCAAGAGACTAGTGAACGGAATAATACAAAGTTGTTTTGAATTTTGTGATTTTTTTTTAAATACGTGGTATTGTGTGAATAAACAATTTGGTAAGTACCATATAACCATTTTTAGTTATTTATTAATATTAAGTATATAAAATTAATAGTTATCTGCCCTGCCCGTAGTACTTGGGATCGAAAAAATTTGAAAAAAGTTAGTGAATGAAGGGAATTAATTCCCCTTAAAGAAGACTGAGGGAAATGGAATAGAAAATTTTAAACTGGCTACAAGATTTCAATATTGCCATCCGTCTATGACGTGCCTTCTGTAAAGAAGACACGATAACTTTTGAAGAACTTTAAGCCGAATGCCTTTATCGATTTAGACCAATTTAGTGCATTGTGATTTGTGCCGTACCTTGGGTTAAGGGCTTAAGGCTCTCATACCCCTGAAATTGTAAAAAAAACCGTTTGAACAGATTTTTTTTTTATGTATCTAAGAATATTTCAAAAACAAAATTTTAAGAAACTTCCACTCTGTTACAAAATTAGAGCAATAAATTAGACTCATTAAACGCGTTTTTCTCGAAAATATGTTTTTGACCAGCGTCAGCACAAATCACAATAACTTAGTCAATTCTCAATAATTTTGATTTTTTTATGTTTTTATACTTTCGAACTACCAAAGATTAGTTAACTTTTGTTTTTAAATGTTAAAAGAAAACTGAAAAATGAATACATGCTTAACTACTATGCAAACTGTATTTTTATTTTTTGAATAATTCCAAAAAAAAAAAAACAGAATCCTGCTCCCACCCCCACCCCCCAGGGCGGCAAAAACTTAGCCCATAGTCGAAAAAAACCTTAATCCGCCTCTGATCTTCCTTGACCTACGCCAATTTTGTCAGAGTTGAAGACTGAATATTCCCTCGCTGCCGCGCATTCCTAGTACACTAAAGTGAAATTACCTTGACCAAAGTTTGACTCTTGTAATTCCAATTTTCGAGACACAGTGTAAAATGGAAGCTTTATTTGCAAAACAAAAAATAAAGCAAATGGAGCTCGAAAGTTTCATTTCGAATCTGAAGAGAACACCTAAGGTACGTCGAAACGAAGGCAATCTTAAGAAACAAAGCGCCACTTTAGATGTGCTTTGGGACGCGATTAAGTCCACGAATCGTACTTTGCTGGAAGGGTATAAGGTTGAAGAACATGCAGAAGTATAACTTACTTCAAAGAAGACGTGTTTATGTCTCTCCAAGAGCGATATTTTGAGGCTCATGGAATTATTTTCGATTTTCTGCAAACGTTCAAAGCAGCGACAAGCTCTACGAGTGATCCTGCGCCAAAGACCGACCCTACACCACCAGCTATCGTCATCGCACCCAGAGATAATTATTGTGAGATACCTTTACCTAGAATTAATATTCCCACGTTTACTGGGGGATACCAAAATTGGGTTTCGTTTCGTGATCTGTTTGAGAGTTTAATTCACAACAATAAAACGTTGTCCAATATGCAGAAAATGCATTATTTGCAGTCTTGCGTGAGCGGTGATGCGAAGCAACTGATTCGACACCTTAAAGTTTCCGACGTCAATTACACGGCAGCCTGGGAGCTTTTACGGAAAAGATACCAAAATGAAAGAGCATTAATAAACGCTCAGTTGCATGCCCTAACTACTCTCCCAACGATCCACGTTCAATCTGTGGGTGCGGTCAAGAGATTTTTAGATAGCGTGAACGAATGCATCGAGGGCTTGAAAGCTCTCAATGTGGAGATTGCTACCTGGAATTCTATTTTGATTTTTTTGCTAACGCAAAAGTTACCCCGCGACACGATCACGCAATGGGAATTAGCATTGAGTAATCGGTGCAATCCTCTGGATTTGCCGACAATGGAGGAGTTCATTGACTTCCTGGAAAGTCGTTTCAGGACGCTTGACACTATTAGCCGGGTTAAGGGCCATCAGCCCAACAAGGAACCCACCGTCAGCAACCATTTAATTAGAGAACAACATAACGCACGAGCGTTTGTTGCTAATGCGTTCAACCCATGCCCAGTGTGTAATCAAGACCACAGATTGAAGCAATGCGGGAAATTTTTGAAAATGTCGCCGAAACTGCGTTATGAATACGTGCGCAATAATGGCCGGTGCATTAATTGTTTGTCTAAATCACATTCGGTGAGAGATTGTCCTAATATGGTAAATTGTCAACATTGCCACAAGCGGCATAATTCGCTCTTGCATTTCACTACAAATTCGTCAGAGTCCCACCAGCAAAATAAAGGCGGACAAGTAAGTCCACGTGCTGCATCAAGACCGATGCAGGTAAACCACCCAAATGTATTGAGGAATCAGGGTGCGACTCGATCGCATGTAGGCACGTTCCAATCACCTGAGCAATTGTGTTCTCAACTGTCGCCAGTGCAACCTTCGTCAGTGCCCCCACCGGCATCACCAGTTAATTCTTGTAACTCACCTTTACATACGTATTTTGCGGACAATAAAGGTCAAGCAACAGTGCTATTAGCAACAGCCCTGGTATCAATTAAAACGCCAAACTCGGGCAACCATCATGTACGTGTTTTGCTTGATCAAGGATCACAGGAATCTTTCATAACTGAGGACACAGTGCAAAGATTGAGGCTACCCAGAAGATCTGAGCATGCGACAGTGTCAGGAATTTGTGATGTAGAAGGGAAAGTGTCCCGAAGTAGCGTTGTGTGCACGCTGCAGTCACGTCTTAACTCCCAGCATGCTATTTGCACGAAGGCATACGTGCTGCCGAAAATAACTGGCTTGATCCCGCAGAAGTGGTTAGAAGCGAGTACTCTACCGTACTTGGCAGGCTTAGAACTAGCGGATCCACAGTGCCTTCAACCGGGACGAGTTGATATGTTGCTTGGTGCCGATGTGCTGGCAGAAATTATTATCGATGGAGTAGTAAAGCGGCCAAGTGGTTATCCCATAGCGCAAAACACCGCCTTTGGTTGGATTGTTAGTGGAGGCGTCCCTGGAACATTAATTAGCGGTACACCTACAATAAGATTAACGTGTCACACTGCTCAGGTTGTAGAACTTGAAAGTGTGTTGAAAAAGTTTTGGGAAGTCGAAGACTTGGCTACTAGAAAGGTGCTGACGCCTGAAGAACAATTGTGTGAGCGAATGTTTGTTAAAAATCATTACCGGAGACAGGACGGTCGGTACGTAGTTCCGCTGACGTTCAAGGGTGACAGTTTTCCACAAATGGGTAACCCAAGGATAACTGCCGAGAGGCGGTTACGTCAAATGGAAAAACGCTTTGCCCAAGACCCGCATGTATTCGAAGAGTATAAGACGCTCATGCGGGAATATTTGTCATTAGGACATATGGAAAAAATAGAAGCACGTCAAGACGCGACGGATAATACGATGTAGTATTTTTTACCGCACCATGCCGTAATAAAAGAGTCCAGTAGCACGACAAAGCTGAGAGTGGTGTTCGATGCTTCAAGTAAGACAACAACCAAGGAATCTCTGAATGAACTGTTGTTAGCAGGGCCGCGCCTCCAGCAAGACCTATTTGATATTGTTCTAAGATGGCGTAAATACCAAATTGCATTAACAGCGGACATTGAAAAGATGTACCGCCAGATATTAGTTGAACCATCGCACTGCACATATCAGAAGATACTGTGGCGAGAGAACCCAGAGGAGCCAATTGATACGTACAAGTTGTTGACAGTCACGTATGGAACCTCATGCGCGCCATACTTGGCTATTAAAACGTTAACACAACTAGCAGTGGACGAGGGAGACAAATTTCCCTTGGCTGCCTCGAAGGCTCTTTCTGATTTTTATGTCGATGACTTAATGACGGGAGCGAACACCATTGAAGAAGCGATGGAACTTCAACAGCAACTGCGTGATCTGCTTCAAGCAGGAGGATTTAATTTGCGAAAATGGGCATCAAATTCGGACAAAGTATTGAGCACCATTTCACCCAAAGATCGTAAAGTGAATATACCATTTGAACTGGAGTTTGAAAACTCTATTAAGGCATTAGGCATTCATTGGAATCCTGCACATGACTCGTTTGGGTTTAAGATAATCTTGGAACCCCATAAGACACCCATAACAAAAAGAAGTATGCTGTCTCAAGCATCTCGCTTGTTTGATCCACTAGGATGGTTAGCTCCGACTATTGTCATAGCCAAAATCATTTTCCAAAAACTGTGGTTGGACGGGTTAAATTGGGATGACGTACTCCATAGGAATCTGCATACACAATGGACACAATATCACGAAGAGCTTCCGAATTTGCAATTAATTACTATTCCGAGGCAAATACACTTCACGGTAAATGATCCGGGGCAAACGGAGTTGCGCGCCTTCTGCGACGCATCTACATTTGCGTATGCAGCAGTTGTATATTCACGTTGTACGTTAAATGGCGGATCGAAGGATCGTGACCACGTTACTTGCCGCAAAAACTAAGGTCGCTCCTATTAAGCAAATTAGCATACCAAGATTAGAATTGTGCGGAGCCCACCTGTTATCTAATCTCGTAGAGAAAATTAAACTCGCACTGGAGTTACCCCATATTCAGACGTATGGCTGGACAGATTCGTTAAATGTACTGGCATGGCTACGCGGACATCCACGTCAGTGGCAGACCTTTGTAGGCAATCGGGTCGGATTAATACAAGAAACGAAGTCAATTGACCAATGGAATTACGTTAAGTCGTTAGATAAACCTGCAGACTGCGCGACTCGTGGATTGTTACCAGCAGAATTGAAAGAACACCAGCTTTGGTGGCCAGTTAATAACCTGGAATTAGACACTGATTTGGAAAGAAAGAAACCCGTTTGTTTATTGACCCGAACTCACTCGATATCCTTAGAATTTTTGGATCGTTTTTCGAGTATACAACACTCACTACGCGTGTTAACCTATTGTCTGAGATTCGTGAAGAACACAAGAATTCCAGTCGAGGCAAGACAGAAGGGACAGTTAACTACAGTAGAAATAGAAGAGACGAGAACGCGCGTTGAGTACTTAGTTCAACGTGCAGTGTTTGCAGATGATATAGCAAAACTAGAAGCGAAGAAAGAGCTGGACAAGTCAAGCAAATTGTACCGATTAAATCCATTTTTAGACCAGAAGAAAGTGTTAAGAGTTGGGAGTCGGTTAGAAAATGCAAAAATCTCATATAACCAAAGGTTTCCGATCATTATTCCCGAAAAAGAACACTTCACACGGCTGGTCGTACAGGAATGCCATCATCGCGCTTTACATGGCGGACACACAATTAACATTAAATCTTCTTAGGAAACGGTACTGGGTGTTAAATGCTCGGAATGTCGTACGCCACCAACTACACAAATGTGTGAGATGTTTTCGTTACAAAGCAAGTGTCCAACAACAGTTAATGGGGCCATTGCCAGACCCTCGTGTAAACATTAACCGGCCATTTTTGCACACTGGAGTCGATTTTAGTGGATATGTCACAGTTAAGGAGTCCAAGGGTAGAGGACGACCAAGGACCAGTAAAGGGTACATTAGTGTATTTGTTTGTCTATCAATCAAAGCCGCGCACCTTGAGTTCGTTAGCGATCTTTCTACAGATGCATTCCTAGCAGCGTTTCGCAGATTTGTTAGTCGCCGAGATCTGTGCAGTGATATGTACAGCGATTGCGGCACCAATTTCGTTGGAGCAAGCCAACAATTAGTCAAGGCACGGTTAAAAAGTGAATACGGATTGTCATCAGAAACCGTAAATGCACTTACTGCACAAGGTACACGCTGGCATTTCATTCCTCCTGCATCTCCTCATTTTGGGGGATTGTGGGAAGCCGGTGTCAAATCCGTAAAATACCACATACGGCGTGTCATTGGAGAAGCAGTGTTAACATTCGAAGAAATATCTGCGCTTTTAGCTCAAATCGAAGCGTGCTTAAATTCACGGCCTTTATGCCCTCTAAATGATGACCCTAATGACTGCAACGCACTAACCCCAGGTCATTTTCTGATCAGTGACGCTCTGCTTGCAGTCCCAGAACCAAATTTGTTGGAACAGAAAAGTACAACTCTAACTCGTTGGCAATTGTTACAGCGAATGCAACAAGATTTTTGGAAGCGATGGTTGGCTGAGTAGGGTAAGCTGCCCAGTAGTCGACAGTGTACCAGTGGTCGACACTCTGAAGTTTACGTTCGTATTATCGCCCGTTGATTGAGAGTTTAGTTTGGCGCCACGAGGGATTTTTAAAAGCTGTCTTTTCCCAATAGAACGCATCCTTCAGCATGTTTGCATGGTAGCCGCACGGCGACAGAGATCACCTATAGTTGCTTTATTTTCAGCTTGGGTGATCCGGCTATCATTTCTTAGTTCTCAGATTACGTGTTGAGGTCGAATTCAAAGCCCAGAGCGCAACTGTTGTGCCAGCCAAAATATTTTCGCGCTATTTCTTGATTTCTTAAAAACAAGTGTTACATGTTCATGACGATTAAAGCTCAATTATATTATTATAGGGGCAGCGAGGGGCGGTGTCGACTACTGGTCGAGACAACTACGGTAAGCTCAGTAGTCGACAACTCTCTCCCTTTTCCAATTGTTACCGCCTATTTTTTGCTTACCACTACTTACTTAATGCCATAGCATCTGCATTTGCAGATAAAGCGAACAAGGAAGGAAAACCCCGTCCTGGTTCGAATGTAATTAGGAAAGACCAGCATCTTCCTGTAACAAATTACAGGTAAATTGCTAATTGCGGTCATTCGCAGTAATGTATCCGAGTTTTTTGTGGTCCTCGGGAAATCCAAAATGCGCAAGTAGTTTGCTAAAGGGCTTCTTAGAATTATCCCTGAGAAGTATTTATGGCCCTTCCCGTGAAATAATAATTGCTTAAAAATCTTAGAAAATATCGAAATGGAAGGAGTAGGGAGAAATTATTGCATGAAAACAATATATATAAACGAGTATTCTTAAATGAAATGGGAATCAACTGTGGAACACGATCACGTGTAGATCTAAATTTACCCTACGGTGATACTCGGAGCAATCTAGTTCAAGCGTCTTATCAAATGGAGAGAAGTGTAGGACCGTTATCAAAAGGAGAGAAGGAGGATCGTGTACTAGCTGCTGTTTGCGATGTAAAGAGAGGAGTGAAACTAAGTACCGCATCCAAACTGCATGACGTACCCAGGAACACAGTGAGAGACCGTCTAAAGGGAAAGCCGTGTACAAGAGGTCCAGCGACTGTACTGACACAGGAGGAGGAGCAGCTTTTGGTGAATTGGATTAAGGACTGTGCGAGGAAGGGCTTTCCTCGAAGAAAACTTGACCTCCTCTTGAGTGTGAAAGAATTTGTGGACAAAAATAAGGACAGATCTACACCATTCAAAGACAATATGCCTGGTTAGTCTAATTTTTTCTGGCTCTTTATTAGTTGGCGATTTTAATGATGCACAACTGTAAACTGCTTTTGGATTTATTGTTATGTTTTGTTATAGGTGAAAAATGGTATCGTGCGTTCCTTAAAAGGCACCCAGACATAGCACATCGCATACCTGAAGCAGTATCACGTGCCAGCGGAAATGTGAGTGAGCAAGACATTCGCAAGTGGTTCCATGACATCAAGGAGGTGCTCATCGAGGAGAATGCTGCAGATGCTCTTAACGACCCTGATAGAGTTGCTAATGCTGACGAATCCAACTTTAAACTCTGTCCTTCGAAATCCTTAGTTTTAGCTGAGAAAGGCAGTAAGGACGTGTACGAGATAGGACAGGGAGATGCAAAATTTGCTGTAACGGCCATGTTTGCCTACTTAGCGTCAGGGAAGATGGTTGACCCAATGCTGATATTTCCATATCAAAGGATCCCGGCAGACCTGATCAGGACTGTGCCTGAAAACTGGGGCATAGGTAGGAGTGAGTCCGGTTGGATGACCGCCGAAGCCTTCTACGAATGGATAGGAAATATCTTGGGACCCTTTCTTACCAAGAACAAAGTGAAACTACCTTTTATATTATTTGTGGATGGGCACAAGACGCACTTAACACGTGAGACCAGCGAACTATGTAAGGAGTTAGGCATAGTGTTGATTTCTCTTTACCCCAATGCCACCCACATTCTCCAGCCGTGTGACGTGGCAGCATTCCGGCCCCTGAAAGCAGCCTGGAGTAAGGGCCTTCTCACATGGCGCCGTGAGCATCCTCAAGAAGCCCTTACAAAATTACATATAGCTCCAATTTTAAAACTTGCCCTAGAAAAGGATATGATGGAAGCATTGAAGAATGGTTTCCGAGCTACGGGTCTTCACCCATTCAACCCTGAGGCAGTGAATTATTCAAAATGTAAGGGGCACCAGGAGAGGAGCGCCTCAGATGTCAGTGTGCAGGTTCCAGAGAAGCACATCAATCTCAAAGACTTCAGGCGAATAGTTGGTGATGACATGATGAAGGAACTCTTCCAAGACCAAGACTCTGATTGTCAATGTCTAGCGAAGTTGGCGCTACGGCGCCTGTACGGTACTCTGACGACGGGAACTGCTACTGAAGGTGAGACGCCACCGGCTGCAGAAGAGGCAGGCCCAAGCCGTGCTAGCCTACCAGTGGACCTAAACATCGTGCGCCAGGAGCCCCAATCGGACGACGATGTATCTGATCCTGCTGGACATCAGCGGCCAGGTCCCTCATCCGCAGTACGTGCGAAGCTCCAGGAAGTTTTGAAATGGCCGCACTCTCCGAAGAGGAAGGGCAAGCGACAGATTGAGAGAATGCCGTACGTTGTTACATCGAAACGCTGGAAAGATATGCAGGACGCAAAGGAGCACCAACGCCAGGAGCAAGCCAGGATTAAAGAACTCCGGATCCAACAGCGCCGTGACAGCAAAATTAAGAGAGAAGCCGAAAATGCCAGGAAGACAGCCGCGAAAACACGAAAAAACAGCAAGTGTCGACTACTGGGCAAGAGTATGTCGAGTACTGGAGATTAGGTGTCGACTACTGGGCACATCACAGTTTTTTCTAATTTTTTTTTTTTTTTAAGTAAATAAATGTTGTTTTCGTTTCTGCACACTTTGTTAGTATGTGTGGCGGTATTAATCAATCACTGTTATTGTTAAGTAGTGTTAGAGTAATAGTTAGAGATAAGAGAAAAATGTAATCTAGTCAGTGAAGAAGCGACCAGCAGCCAGAGCAGTAGTGCGGTTCAGAAGTGCAGTCGGAATTTGGATTTCAATAAAGAGTTCTTTTGTTAATAGAGCTGTTTCACTAATTCAACATAGAGCCCGAACAAATGGTGACCCCGACAACGGAATTCAATTAAAAAATTAAATAGTGCTTAAGACTTAATAGCAGTGTTATCATAAAAATTAAATAGAAATTAAGACTTAATAGCAGTGTTATCATAAAATGTGAAATTGCGCGTTTAAAGACAAACATGAACAATAATCAGAACACCACTTAATCAAAATTTAAAAAAGTGCAATTTATTATAAAGGGTATTTCATGAGCGCATACGAAAAGTTCGCAATATTGAAAATTAAAAATCCCGTTCATCAAATTAACCGCTGCATTTCGCTTCATCACTCACCGAGAGTTCCAAGGCCAACACAGTACCGCAAGCCACACTCGATACATTTCCAGAAGACATCGAAACACGAGCAAACCACTGGACGACAACGACAAAGGGAATTCAAGATATACTAAGTAGCAAATGCACATGCATTATTTCAATTAGACAAATTTAGACTTTGTTTGTATATTAACTGTTATTTAGTAGGATACATGACAAATTGAGGAAGATTTACACGTTGATGCCTACAATTGTAAACCACGCATCACTCCACCATTTACCTCCAAAAAGAGTATCAATAATCTCTACAAACAGCACGTCACATTTCAAGAAACGAAAATTGATTTAATTTGAAGTGCGTAAGTCAAGTTTTTTATTAGTTTCATTAATTAACATTTACACAAGTTTTGTACACGAAACTGTAATTAGCTTTGTTTCTTTTTTTAATGCACCATCAATACGTTAATCTACTCATATTGAATTTGAATTTAAGTGGTTTGACATACCGATTCATTTCCATACATCTATATCACAAAATATTAGTACCAACTGTACAACCAAGTGGTCAAACAAATATGGAACCACCTAAGGGCGATGGTACGACGAACGGTCAGTCAAATTCTTCCACCTCTCAAGTCGCTGAAGCTTCATTTGTTTCTTTAAAAATTCCACCCTTTTGGAGCAACCGACCCGAACTATGGTTTCTGCAGGTGGAAACGCAGTTCAGAATCAGAAACATTACTGCCTCAAATACAAAATATGATCACCTCGTTTCTTCGTTGACTCCAGAAACGTTAGAAATAGTCGCGGACATACTCCTAAATCCCCCAGCTCAAAACAAATATGAATCGCTTAAAAATACCCTACTCCAAAGGAGTCAATACACCGAGGAAAAGAGGTTAGATGCTCTCTTACATAAAATCCAACTTGGCGATTTAAGACCATCGGATTTATTTCGCCAAATGGAGTCGCTAGCTGGAACAAACAGTCTGGTCAATTCAGCACTTCTAAAAAAGTTATGGCTAAACAAGCTGCCATCTTCCCTACAGTCTTGTCTCATAGCCATCGAAGGCACGCAATCGCAAGAAGAAATGTTCGCGATTGCCGATAAGATTCACGACTCCACCTCTAGAAATAACATCGCTACAATCACACCTAACAAACATACCGAGTCCGAAAACATAATAGCCGCTATTAACAATTTATCTGACAGGTTACGGAAAATGGAGACCAAACGCAATTATTCAAACCGCAATCACGCTCCAAGAAGTCGATCTAACTCTCGATCGAACTTCAGACCACATCGGGAAACTTCTCAAAGTAGTTATTGCTATTATCATAAACGTTTTGGGACAAAAGCTAGAAAATGTGTATCCCCTTGCGCTTTTAAATCCCATAAGCCTTCTGAAACAAAAAACTAATCTTCGAGGTCTCACCGGCGGCAAATTCGAGCACCTCAAAATTTCCACGCCGCCTCTTCATTTTCGATAAGAAAACTAAAATAAATTTTCTCATCGACACAGGAGCAGAAGTCTCCATCATTCCGAAAAAATTTGTTTCAAGCAACATGAGCAGATCGGGTATGGTGCTCACAGCTGCAAATGGCTCGAGTATACCAACCTTCGGTTTCAAAGTACTCACGGTATGCCTAGGTTTAAAACGTGAATTTGATCACACATTTATTGTAGCTTCCATTGATTACGCTATTATAGGAGCAGACTTCCTCTACAAACATAATTTAGCAGTAGACATTCGCGGAAAAGCACTCAAAGACAAAGAAACAAATGTGTCCGCCATAGGTGTGATCAAACAGACATATTCATGTTGTCCTAAATTGCAAACTGTCGAGGGACAGTTTGGTGCAATATTACAGGAATTCCCCAAACTTAAAACTCCACCGAATTTTCACGATCCTATTAAACATAACGTCGTTCATAAAATAATCACGAATGGTCCTTTGCCATCATGCCGTCCTCGCAGGCTAGACCCTAAGAAATACAAAGCCGCAAAAGATGAATTCCAACTAATGTTAAAATTAGGAATAATACGGCCATCTTCATCATCTGTAGCTTCTCCTCTACACATGGTCCCCAAAAAAGATTCACTCGAATGGCGTCCATGTGGTGATTACCGCCAACTAAATTCAGTCACTCTGTTTGACAAATATCCTCTGCCAAATATTCAGGACTGCAACATGAAGCTACAGGGATGTACTATATTTTCTAAAATAGATTTAATTCGGGCCTACCATCAGATCCCCGTAGCGCCCGAAGACATTTTCAAAACGGCCGTCACCACCCCTTTTGGATTATATGAATTTCTTCGAATGCCTTTCGGCGTCAAAAACGGCGCACAGAGCTTCCAACGCTTTATCAACGAAATATTGCAGGGCCTAGACTTCATATTCGTTTACGTTGACGACATTCTCGTCAGCAGCCGCTCAGCAGATGATCACAGAAAACATCTCAGACAGGTATTCAGTAAACTCGATGAATACGGCATTAACATTAACACCTCTAAATGCATTCTAGGCGCATCAGAACTAGATTTTTTGGGCTATCGCATTAACAAAAATGGAATTTCCCCTTCCTTAGAACGCGTTAAAGCAATACAAGAATTTCCAGAACCAAACTCAATGAAACAATTACAGCGATTCTTAGGTATGATAAATTTCTACCATCGTTTTCTTCCAGAAACAGCGCACAAAGCAATCCCATTATACGATTTACTCAAAAACTTAAGCAAACAAAAAACCAGGCAATGCTTCCAATGGCCATCATGCTGTAAAGAAGCTTTCAATTCCCTCAAAGCTGATCTTCACCACTCAACAATGTTAGTACACCCAAACCCTCAAGCACAGTTGAGCCTCATGGTTGACGCTTCCAACTACGCAATAGGGGCTGTCCTTCAGCAGTATAACAAAAATCAATGGGAGCCGCTGAGTTTTTATTCCAAAAAACTTTCACAAACAGAGCAAAAGTACTCTACATTTGATAAAGAGCTACTAGCTATATACAAATCCATTAAACATTTCCGCTACGCAGTTGAAGGGAGATGTTTCACGGTTTTTACCGATCACAAACCACTAACTAAGGCCATCTGTTCGAAAACCGACAAATCTCCGAGGCAAACAAGACACCTCGATTACATTGCGCAGTTCACAACCGATATACGTTACATTAACGGCACCAAAAATGTTGTTGCAGACGCGCTGTCTAGGACTGGTGTAGACATTGTCGACGTCGAGAAGTTCGACTTAAAGATTCTCGCCCAACAACAACAACAAGACGAGGAACTTGAAGATCTCTTGGCAAACAAAAACAATTCTTCTACAAAATTATCAAAAACTAATATCCCAGCCGAAGACGTTGAGATTTGGTGTGAACTCACCACACCCATCCATCGTCCTTACGTCCCTTCAATATTAAGGCGTACCATATTCAACAGCATCCACGGTTTATCACACCCTAGCGCTAGAACCACTAAGAAACTCATTACATCAAAATATTTTTGGCCGAAAATGAATCGCGACATTACCAACTGGGCCAAATGCTGTTTAAATTGCCAACAATCCAAAGTAACGAGGCACACCATATCGCCACATGGAGTGTTTGAAACACCCAGTGGACGTTTTGAACACATCCATATAGACATTGTGGGTCCTCTACCACAAAGCAATGGTCATACATATATATTAACTATTAAAGATCGTTTCACCTTTTGGCCAGAAGCCATCCCAATTAGGAATATAGAAGCCTCAACAATCGTCAAAACCCTAATCCGAGAGTGGATAGCAAGATATGGTGTTCCCAGAATAATAACGACCGATCAAGGAACCCAATTCCAATCAAGGCTGTTCCAAGAACTCTCAAAAATGCTAGGTTGTCACAAAATACGAACCACCACATACCACCCTCAAGCTAATGGTCTGGTCGAAAGATACCATCGACAATTAAAATGCGCCTTGCGGGCCAGCGCAAACTCTAAAAATTGGTACCACAATTTGCCGTGGGTTTTATTGGGCGTACGTTCAGCAATACGGGAAGATATAAATATGGCACCCGCACAAATTACGTACGGAGAATCCCTACGGCTTCCAGGAGAAATGATAGCCTCCCAGAAACAATCATCAACCCTCACTTCCGCATTGGCCAAAAACATCCACGAAGCAATTTCTCAAGTACGACCCCAAACAGCAAAACTGAGATCGCAAAAAAATATATTTGTACCGCAAGAACTAAAAACCTGTACACACGTCTTTGTTAGAGAAGAGGTACGGAAGGGATCTTTAACCAATCCTTATAGAGGTCCTTACAAGGTTAGCAAAAAGAATCCAAAATTCTTCACAGTTATGGTGGAAGGAAAGGAATCGGTACTGTCCATCGATAGGCTTAAACCAGCGTTTTTGTTAAATGAAGACCTTCCCAAGGACACTAATGAAACACGGTTAACTTACAAAGAAAAAGTGAAATTTACGTTATAGAAAATACACTTCAATCAGTTTAAAAAAAAAAATTCGATCTTTTGAGGGGGAGTGATGTGGCGGTATTAATCAATCACTGTTATTGTTAAGTAGTGTTAGAGTAATAGTTAGAGATAAGAGAAAAATGTAATCTAGTCAGTGAAGAAGCGACCAGCAGCCAGAGCAGTAGTGCGGTTCAGAAGTGCAGTCGGAATTTGGATTTCAATAAAGAGTTCTTTTGTTAATAGAGCTGTTTCACTAATTCAACATAGAGCCCGAACAGTATGTTTACATCCTCTACATCACCCCTGATTTTTTCTACACATCTGGCTTACGCAAATTGTTTCAGGTAGCTCGTTGTAGTACACTCTCCTCTTAAACTGTCGACTACTGGGCAGCTTACCCTACCTTCCTCGTTTGCAGAACCGCCCCAAGTGGTTGACACCAGAGATAAACCTCAGAATGGGCCAATTAGTAATACTCAAGGACGAACGAGTGCCTCCTTGCAAGTGGCCATTAGCACGTGTAGTTGATACACACCCGGGTAAAGACAACCTGATACGGGTGATCACTCTCAAAACAAAGGACACCATACTAAAACGCCCAGTCGCCAAGGTTTGTTTATAACCGATAAGAGATAATGAATAATATTACCGTCATGGAAATCCTCTAGGTTAAGAGTAATTTAGTGATACTTTTGAGTAAGAGTCAGTAAAAAACAATAAATCATGAGAACAACGTTGTTTCAGATTCAAGAGGAGACCAAAGGCACTATGTACTTCGAAATCATCATCAGGTTGATCTTGCTAACACGCTCTCTGGCCCTGATAGCATACGATTGCGGGCACGAGAGAATTAATTATACATCGATATCTTTACTTTCGGTGGGGCCTTGTACAGCCTCTCAAAGCAATATTATTCACGCAGAGGAGAATATACAACTTCTTCAAATAAGTGAAGTTGCAACTCTGCACGTGTCACAATGCAAGGTAAATGTGATTCAGTCGGTATATCGTTGTGGCATGTTTAGTCACCTTTCCCTGGTTCCTGGTGGGTTAAGCACGTTCTTGCTCGAAATGAGTCGCGAAGATTGTCTTAACATTCATCACCACTACACGTATAAACTACAAAACGGTCGGATCATCGCTAATATCCGAGTTAATGCCACCACAGCACATACTGAAGTCGTCGCTGGATCAGTAGACGACAATGGAAACTGCTACGGAGTACCATACACGTCCGGAGTTCATTCATGGGAGAAGGTTGTAGTTATCCAGGCAATGGAGTTCACCATAACAGATTATCAAGGCGCAGTAAGGTTGGAGGACAATATGGTGCTATTGCGAAATAATGTTACGTGTCCGTATTTAGACGGAGTCTGCACAGACAGATTACGGAATGAGCTTCTGGGAACTGCTTCCAGATCAATCTTGTGAACACACCAAGTATGATGTACTATGGCAAGGCATAGCAAAGAAAATATACAAAATTGATGCTGAAGGACGCCAGATTGAATCCTCTACAATGTACACGGTGACCAGCGGTGACATTTTATTTGGAAATTCGAAAAGCAATCTCGGTGTGCCGGTTCAACGGATTGCAGACATAGCATCCACGACTCGTCATTGTACCTAAAACATCCTTAGAGTACTGGTTCACCAAAAAGAGCATTGATATCAGAAATTTAGATATTTTTACGTACGTAAATTCTAAGTTTGTGTACTCGGAACGACACGTCAGAATGCTCAACGCCATCAAAGGCTCAGCAGGTACTCGTTACGGCAAAGCTACACCGACGGATCATTCTCAGTCCTCTAAAGTAACTGCGAAAAGCTTTCATTCTGCGTGGAACCGTTGTGCTCTTTGCCAACAAAACCACTTTATTATATTTTGTCCACAGCTTCGTTCAAAATCAATTGAAGCCAGGCTCAGCGTCGAGTTAGACAAGAAACTATGTTCAAACTGTTTAAAATCAAATCACAAGACAGCAAACTGTACTTCTAATAAACGATGCCAAATCTGCCAACATAATCATCATACGATGTTACACAAATCAACGTCTATGGGCGTATAAGGAAGCAGTTCAACTGCGCAGACTGCTATAGCATCGGCAACCTCTTCTACGGCAGCTGATCCTACGCTACACCCTTAAAGCACTGGGCAGATACATTCACATCATGTTCATCGACCACAGACTCTACAAAGCGTTCTACTTGCTACTGCCATTGTATTTGTCCGTTCCAGCGATGGTAGTCTTGTCAAAGTTCGTGCACTGCTGGATCAAGGTTCCGAGTCCTGCTTCATGACGTCTTATCTCACTAACCTTCTTCGATTACACTGAAGCAGGACTTATTTCCCAGTGCCTTTTCGACATAAAAGTCGAAATTAAGAAATTTGTTTCATATTTGTGTCCGGACAGATTCTTTGGTGTACTCGATCCGTGTACTCGTTGTGATCAGAGTGCTCACAAGGCCACACAGACCGACGGAACCAACCAACCAAAAATATCAGAAATGTCCTGAAACGTGTTTCTAACGTCATAAAACGTGTTTCTAAGCAACTTTTTTTTTTTTTGACCTTCAGTTCACTAACATAACTTTTCTTTCCTAAATTCCCTTCGGTCACTCGGAGAAAAGTAATAGAATTACTTCTATGGCACTACTCAAACTTCTGGAACAGAACCGGCAGATAGAAATAATAAGCCAAAAATTTTCAGAACCAGGGCACTCCACATTACAAGAAGTGTACGCAGTCCACAGTGCAATTGAAAGGCATTTTACGGATATAGAAATTTATAGTCCCGTCTCACTGTTGCGAATTTTAAAATCGTTAAATTATGACAATGTAAATCTCGATCTCTATCAAATGAATGGTGTTTAAACCTCACCCATTTATTTATTTACACAACAAAATAATAACAAATGATAGCTCATGACAAGAAAAAACATCTGATCACTTTCGATCAGTTTTCGATCAAGTTTCGACCAGTTTATTTACAACACATCATAAAGCTCTCAACTCAGGAGAGCCCCTTTTGCTATAAAAGTACACACGTTCCTAAGAACAATTGAGTCTAAGTCTGAATTTGACTGGAATCACTTGCCTGAGCTTGGTAAGCATGAATTAGCTGAGGTTGCTAATATTTTCCTAATCCAAGGCTGAGTTTGCCAGTTCCCCTTAAGGCTGAGTTTGCCAATCCCCTACTAGGCTGAGTTTACCTTTCTCCATTCAGGCTGAGTTTGCCGCACTCTCCCAAATTTAGTACTAACCTTGAACTGTGTTCCAAAGAATATCTAAAGTTTAGATGGGCAGGCCTATGCCCGCGGGCACTCCAGCTTTTAGAGCTTTGAATATGTACACGAGCAGCTTTCAAGTCGAGAGCGCATCATTCGGCCGCCACGCCCGCCGTTATGCGAGCAGGACTATGCTTCTTTTCGCTTTGCTTTCAGGTACACTGTAAATTTGAAGTCATTTTGCCATGTGGCTTCACTTTTACATGACAGGTGACGTCACCAAAATTAACAGTGTAAAAAAGGCCGGAGAGAGCTTTGAAGAGCTTTTACACAATCACATTTTGAGACTGTGGTTGCATGCCCATCCCTGCTAAACTAAGAAGGGAAACTTGGCGTAAACACTGACTGTGAAACACGTTTGCTTAGTGGTAGTCAGCCGTGGCCGTCAGTAAATAGCAACAGAATAGCAGTTGTGTGAGGGAGAAATGAAAAGGCCTGGCCAGTCGCCGCACATTTTGCCGTGACCAAAAACGAAAAGCAAAAATCAACAGTGGGGAAGATTGGTGAGGAATGTAAAATCGTATGTATAAAAAACAGTGGCAAAAACAGATGAAGCACGTTGTGGCAGAGCAGAAATAGTGCGCGCTCTTTCGCCCTTATATTCATTTTGTACTCTTCTACGTTTGAACTATTCTAATTTTTTTGTTAAAAAAAGTTAGAATACTTTTGCAGCAAAAGTTTCCCTTCTTAGTTTAGATATTCTTTGCTGTGTTCGTTCAACGTGTCGTCACATAACCAATTGTGAGAAGTGAACTGAGATTGGTCGGGTGACGGGCCCTCTCACAGGTACCGTATCTAACACGCTCATTTACAGCAACCAGCAACGACGTCACGAGGTACCAATAAAGTCAAGGACAAATTAATCCTCCACATTACGAGAACATTGAATTAATTAATCACTAGATTGCATTCAGTAGAAATCAGAATTGAATTGAATTATTAGAGTCATTTATCGTTAGATTAATAAGTATTTTATGAGTTGATTAATATTGAATTAAATATATTGCTTCTTAATTTTCACCTGTGTTTTACTTTGGCGAGCATATTGTTTTTGATCCACCCTTTTTCACTTTGGTTAATCGGACTATTTTAGTTCACGATTTAACAAATGGATCAGATTTTCTAAATTATCACAAAACCGGTACTGGATTGTCATTCATTCCATATGCTTCAGTTAAAGAAATAGTATATTCGAATACCAACCTCATCAAATTGCATTATAAAAAAAGCCATACTGAAACACTATTCCAAAAATCTAAACTATACAGGAACCTTCGAAATAACACAAAAAGTTTAACTTTACCCAACGTATTACAGTGCCCTAGAAGTAGATATCAGTTAACTAAATAGAAAAAACAAGACTTACAATCTATGATCCCCTTCATGCCGGAGATTGATAGGCAGTTCTACTCAGTTATATTACGCAAATAATATTTATTTAAAAAAAGTGTATCTATAAATTTTTTTATGAAATTAAATTTTTTGTTACAGATTTTATTAAAAATTTAATCACATGCTTTTGTTATTGTTATAATTGTTTATTCAGCGTTAACTTTTTAATTCTTGTTTTATTTTTTAAGAAACTATTTATTTTTGTTATATTATTTGAAATAAACTAAATTATTTTAGACCCTGTATTTATTTTTGTTCTAAATCCTGTCTGATATTGCCCTACTACTTTTTATCATTTAAGGTATTTATTTGTTCAATAACCCTGTAATTTGTTCTATATCCACCTTGCTGAAAATATGTAATGAAATTGTACGAACATGTTCTATATCCATCTAGTACCCTTTTTTAAAAAATTACTTTTTTAAAAATTTTTAATGATTTACCATATATGTTTTTAGAAAAAAATTACTTCAAAGCAATGCCTTATTTTAAAAAAATAAGTAGTAGAAAATTTTTAAATAATATAATCTATAATTACGACGGTCAAACTTTAAAATTCAGTATTCTCACGTTAACGATTTTGGTCTTTAGAACACTTAAGGTCGACGAAATGAAGTAGTATGAAGTGGCAGTAATGCCATTTTGGCTTTGACAATGCCCATAATGGCAGTAATGGGTAATGGCACAACACCTTTTCATCGAAAAGACACAGATGTTTAGTTTTATTATACTATATGTAGAAATTAAGAAATAACATTGAACTACATTATACAAAATACTTACAATTATTTTTTTTATTCTTTATTAAATAAATTTAATTTATCAAATTTTCTTAAATATTTTTGTATGGTAAATGGACATTCAATCAAATGGTTTTTGCTTTTTATCTCGAAAACGAAGGAAGATACGGCAAAAATTCAAGAGAACAAAAATTTGTATTTTTGCTTGCTTTATCTAAAAAAAAGTACCATAATTAGAAAAAAGTCAGTGGCGTACACATTTTTTGTCAATAATATTGCTTAAGGTGCCCCCACGCACACCACTGGACATAATGACCTTAGTTTAGTTAAGGTGAATTGAGCTCCTTATTACTGCAAGCAATGTTGCAAAATTTCAAAAGAATCGGACAAAAGATATTACTGATATTGTTAAAAAACCAATATTTAAAAAAAAAGTTTAACACCCTGTATCTTGGAAACCATGCATTTCCGGACCTATGTTTATATGAACTTTTTTTCATGAAATGAACTCAGAAATCACCCCCTTAAATATTGCCATGTTGTTTTTAAACACCCTGTATAAGCTTATGTAAGTTAACGAAATGAAAATTAAATTTCTTCGATGAAATTGCTTCCCCTCATTCATATTTTGCTTGTATGCGTCGTCGTCCACTGTACATGCAGAAGGGTAGCAAGCATGATACAAGGAACATAAGGTATGCCAAAGATTTTTTTGACTGCAGCCGTGACGTCACTACGTGCACGTATTTTCAAAAGCGTAATTTTTAGCCGCACTTTTCAAATGTTACTGAAAGCATTTCCCTCGGCAATTCATCTGAGAAATTATTCAAAATGATATTTTTCAATTAATAACAACTGAAATTTTATATTATAATCCATATAAAAATATAATCAACATCAAATTAAAAGTGTAATATAGACGAAACAATAAAACAGTAAATTTTATGTCACAGTTTTTATTTGTTTCTTAATTTTTGTTTACTAACAATATTAGACTAATTTCTGTTTAATTATTTTATCTTAAAATACATTCTACATCTAAAAAATAACTTCTTCACTTCTTCTTCGACCATTACAACTTTTATTAATTAACAGCCTTAATTAACAGTATTTCAGTGTATTTCATGATATTTTTACAGTTCTTTATTACACACTAAACCATTTTAAATGCAAAATAGTACAATTAATATTTAAAACTATTAAAAATCTTTAAAAACTTGCATACGAAAATGTAAACAAAAAGCTGTCAAACCATCGAATGCTCATTGGGTGAACCCGATGACGCGCAAAATGGCGCGGGTGCGAAATCATTGTTATACCTTGTGTTCCTTGTATCATGGGTAGCAAGCATCGGAAAACAGGTTTCATATGAGGGGAATCTGACTCGCAGATGAAAGCAAAATACAGGTCTTCGTCGCCGTCGTCGTTAAGATTTGCTCAACTTTGCTCCCTCAAGAACATTATACGGCGTTTACACCGACGAGGTTACGTCGCTTTTCGAGGTTTCGGGGGTAACCAGGTACTTAATCACGAGATTTCCCATACAAATCGTAACCTCCTCGCTCACCAGATTAGAATTAGGGATGGCGGTTGTTGCCAAAATAACCGGTTTTCGGTTATTTCGGTGTTTTACACCTGCGGTTTAACCGGTCGGTTTAAACCGTTCTAAATCACCGGTTTTTCAAATAACCGGTTTTCGGTGTTTTTTAAAAACTTTTATTTTTTAAACACCAAAAGCTCGCTAGTGCTGCATAGTGCATAGCAAATATGGAGCTGGTGCTGAGCAGCTGTAGCTTGAAGATAAACTCAAAACTGAAATCAAACACAAACTATAACAAAATATCTATTTCCTTCAGATGCAAAGGCAAACTATAAATCAAAAGGCAACTATCAAAATGTTCATTCAAAAGCAAAACAGTTAAACTGTAAACATTTGCAGGGATCGCTAGTAAAAAATGCAGCGCTTATAATAAAACCAGTTTTTTAATTATTTATAATTTTAAGCCAAGCGCGGAACGCCTAAGTTCCAAAAAAAGTATAATAGTATGTATGTATATTCAATATTGATTATTGTTTAATTTTTTAATAACAAACTGGGGTTAAAGCTTGAAAGCTCAAAAACTTTACTTTAATGAGTTTAAATTTGCTGATTGCTTTCCTCGCGTGTATGTCCGCAAATCCATTTCAATCAATAATTTAATTACAATTTAGGTTTTTTTTTCTAAAAAGCAAAATGTCACCGAAAGGTGTAAAAATTAGCATAAATTTTCTTTCTGTTTACAAAACTTATTTTGACGGTTTTTTTTATCCGGTTATTGCATTTAAAAAAAATCACCGGTGAAAACCGAACCAAAAACATCACCGAAAAAACACCGGTTGACCGAACCAAAACACCGGTTTTCGGTTTAAACCGGTAGGTTTTTCCCATCCCTAATTAGAATGAAACCTCGCACTTAATCTCCTCAATTCAATGCACGAACCCGGACCCGAACGATTCAGCGCAATTCAGCAAGCAGCTGTTTGATAAATCGGACTTTTGTGACTGCTGTCAAGATTTGAAATTCAAGATTAAAGACAGTTTGCTGCGTACATAGTTGATATTTACATATTTTTTCGTGAACATGGAAAGTTTGAAGCAGAAAAGAAAGAAAAAAGCTATTATTTCTTCCTTGCTGTCAAATAAAGTAAACAAAGATGACATGCAAATGTCAGAGTTAAGCTTGTCACTGGTGGTGTAAACACTTTGAGATTAACTTAATCTAACCTCGAGTTAATCTCCAGTGTAAACGCCCTATTATCTTTTGCCGAAGGCCGGAGGTACAGAATCTTATGACGCTCTCAAGTGGTCTTAATACGGCGTTTACACCGACGAGGTTACGTCGCTTTTCGAGGTTTCGGGGGTAACCAGGTACTTAATCACGAGATTTCCCATACAAATCGTAACCTCCTCGCTCACCAGATTAGAATGAAACCTCGCACTTAATCTCCTCAATTCAATGCACGAACCCGGAACCGAATGATTCAGCGCAATTCAGCAAACAGCTGTTTGATAAATCGGACTTTTGTGACTGCTGTCAAGATTTGAAATTCAAGATTAAAGACAGTTTGCTGCGTACATAGTTGATATTTACATATTTTTTCGTGAACATGGAAAGTTTGAAGCAGAAAAGAAAGAAAAAAGCTATTATTTCTGCTTTGCTGTCAAATAAAGTAAACAAAGATGACATGCAAATGTCAGAGTTAAGCTTGTCACTGGTGGTGTAAACACTTTGAGATTAACTTAATCTAACCTCGAGTTAATCTCCAGTGTAAACGCCGTATTCTGTTTGCTGAATTGCGCTGAATCATTTGGGTCCGGGTTCGTGCATTGAATTGAGGAGATTAAGTGCGAGGTTTCATTCTAATCTGGTGAGCGAGGAGGTTACGATTTGTATGGGAAATCTCGTGATTAAGTACCTGGTTACCCCCGAAACCTCGAAAAGCGACGTAACCTCGTCGGTGTAAACGCCGTATAAAGTCCATTACAGTTAAGGCTTATGGGATCAGGCCCTGACGCGGTCGTCGCGAAGTGCGGACAGCAGGCTGCAAGCTCAGATTTGCTATCGTGTGACTCGCTGTCAGAAAAATATGTTTCCTTATAAATACGAGGTTTTCCGTATCGTGTACCTCCGGCTTTTTAATGTTTTTGTGATTTGTGAATAAATTAGTTCAAACTGTGATCATAGATGGACTCCAGGAACATTTTATACCTTTTCATAGTAAATTGTCAGTTTCAGGTGGAACTTTGATTTCAAAATTCATCTGAATTCATTTGGCACTCCAGTTCGTAAACATTTTTGCTGGCGCCACTAAATTACACTATATTAATGTCTTTTTGAAAAATATTTCTTAGCTAATGAGTAATAACTCTCCATTTTATTTAATGTTCTCGCACAATACCGACAACAACACCAACTGTCAAATTTAATCTTCAACCGCAGTGTGAACAGGCAGGATTAAGGAAGTGAGATTATCTTAATCTTGGAAATTTAAAACGCAGTGTGAACATGCTATTACTTGTATAGCTGCTGTCTGTCTAGGATGGTAGTAGCTTATTTTAGCAAATTCTAATTGAATTCGGGTTTTATATAAACTTACAGAATCCGCATGATGCGAAGAAAATTATGGATTGATGTCGGAATGGCAATGCCTGACCAACAAGTTGTATACGTACGTCAGCTGGTGAGCGAATTTCTTGATTCTTGAATGACTTGTTTTGATCATTTGATGTTGACGAGTTGCGCCGTGAGCGTGTTTGCAATTTTGCATTAACCTCTAATGCCGGTGGCGGGTTGAGGAGCCGTGTTGATAGTTCGACGGTTTGTTTACGTTTTTGTTAGGTTATTGGAAAATATTTTGTTTGGTACAGTGAAAATATTAATAATTCAACCACGTTTGGACCCGATTTCGACTCGATCCCTCAACCCGGAGTGCTCAAAAACGCGGGTCGAGTTCAAAACCGTAAACGTAGTATAATTTTATCAAGTGTAAATTAGTCAAAAAAGAAATGTGCCTAGTGGTGTAATTTAGATATTGTTCGCAAGTAATATATGAGTGCTGTGGTTAAATTGTGCATAGAAAGAAAGTTCAAATGCAGTTCTGGATGGCTGAAAGTAATTGGCCTTTTAATGCAGCAAAATTGGGAAGTAAACTGGAAATAGGACAACAAAAGGTAAGTGCACATTTTTGATTATGCAGTCAAAAACGGATAAATGAAAAACTTCTTGGGCAAAATTTGTTTTTCATTTATACGTTTTTTCGGTTATCCGTAAGTGAATTTTTTTCACTTATCCGTAAGTGACATTTTTTCGCCTTATTCTTAGGTGAAATTTTGTCCACTTATCCTGTGCCATATCCACTTAAATCTGTGCCATAGTATTTTAAAAACGTGTAAACAACAAATATGAAATAAAATGGTACCTAATAAAGTTTTAGAACAAATATATTTCATATTCAAATGTGTATATTGATTATATAAAATATAAAAAAAAAATATGGAAAATATCACAAAATTTATGAAAAATATGAAAAAAAAACGAGAAACGCTGTTTTGTAAAGTCTTACAAGAAATATACGTATTTCATATTCAAATACATTGATCATGAAAACATGTAAAAAAATATAAAAAGTATCACAAAATTTATGTAAAATACAATAATAATTGAAAAACTATGTTACTCGTATAACAAATACAAATTCAAATACATTGATTAATGATTAGGTATATAAAATATAAAAAATATGGAACAAGTTAGGGAAATGGACCACCCAGAAGGAGGCGACGCATTTTAACGAAATTTTGTAAGGACATGTGTTTTGGTGTATGAAGGACGAATTCGAAGGAATTTCTTCAGAATTCCATTTATTTTCCGAAATATTGAACTTTGAAATTATAAAATGACATGTCAATTTAAGTCATTTTACAACACTAACAAATTTTGTCCTTAACAAAATTACACTAAATTCCTTAAAAAGCTATTTTGAATACTGTTTTACCCTTTAAATGTTCCACAGATCTGTAAAATATAAAAAAAATTAATGAAATTCATGTTTACTTACTTGCGACATTTTCTTGCTGTCAATTTCGTATTGACATCTCTTGCTAACTTGAGTGTGTTCGTAAAGAATGTAAATTTTATTGCACAAATTTTCTATTTTATGTTAGAGAAATTATTTTTATAATTTAGTTATTATTACATGTTGTGAATATATAATCTTATTTCAAAACAATACTATGGTATTTAGTTATCTGAAAAATAGTTAATAAACAAAAAATATTCACAATTTGTTCTGTTTGACAAGCACGCAATTGTGTGTTTAATAATTTAATTTTAGTTCGAATGCTGAAATTTAAAAAAAATGACTGTGCGCCATTCTAACTTACTTCGCATATCGACAAGCACGCATACTTATGAGAATAAATTCTCTAACATAAATAGCAAAATTTGTATAAAATTTACATTCCTCTCGAACTCACTCAATTCAACAAAAGATGTCTTATAAGATTATTACTTATAAAATTATTGTGCAAGATGAAGCCTTTATGAAATTATAGTAAAAATTTCCAATTCAAATTACTAACACGCGAGAACCCAAGTAACATACTCTCGAGAGTCAAACTCTTGAAAATTGTGAAAATATCTCATAAGACTCTGTTAAATCATGCACAAAGTAATTTCACAATTTTAACGATTATTTTATTAAAAATTTAATTTGGTAACTCAACCTATAAATGATGGAGCAAACTGAAAAAACACTTCGATGGATAGTGTAGCGAAAAATAAAGACGTGCCAGTTTTAATCCAATTCACCTTATTGCCAAAACAAACGCAAGAACACTAGATTCAAATTTTTCCTTTATTTCGCCCAAGAATTCTCACAAAACTGATCTAGTCCTTTACTTCAAATACTAAAATTTACTTCAATTATTAAAACTGATTATAATACAAAAAAATTCATTACTACCGAACTAAAAACTACCGAATCAAAATATTTTCACGCAATTTACTTGCTGCACAATTACTTCAATCTTACTCACTATGCTTTAAAAAAAGGGAAAATTTACACAATTCAAACGATGTTGCTGCATATGAGAATCTCCTGTCTGCACAGCATTTGAAATTCCCCTGCTAGCTCACAATAATATTCTTCACGATCCGACGATGACGGTGGCGATGAACAGAAGAAGGCCAAAGTACAGCCGCACCCGCTCTCCTAGAATAAACTAGAAAGTGCTACCCGGTTACCGGAAATTGATTAACGTTCAAAATTGTTTTGGGTTTCGTATTAATTTAATATTGTGCCGAATTTTAACCAATAAATAAATGTAAAAGTACTATGATTTTTCGACATATATACCAAAAATTTTATACGTTAATTACAGAAATTTTGCACATTTTGATCCAGACAGTTAAATATTTTCGATCTTGGTGATATCGAAATGAGCACATTGGTTTGTTTTAAAGCCATATACGCCTGTGCTTCGTCCATGAATTTAAAAATTATTATTTTTTGATGTGCTTGCACAGAGTCAGACTCTCTTAAGACACTCCGATACTCTCATAACGTAACTGTTGTCAAAAAATTTAAATAAAGTCTCATAATGTCCTTATTATGAGATAGTAAGACTACTAGGCTTTCATTCTTATAATAACATAAACTTTGTACTCTCATTATAAGTGCAAGAAAACTTTTATTCTATTTGGGTCATTCTTATGAAACCTTAACTCTCCAGTGGCGAAGCTAAAGATTTGTTATTGGGTGTTCAGAAGTCGAGTTAGTCCGCAAAAACTCAAGCTGCCGTTATTAAAGATTTAAAAATGCAAAATAAAACACTCAATTACAAAAAGTTGAGTCGGCGGGTTAGAACATCGGAAGGAAAACATCGATGTTCCATATATCGATGTTGAAAAACTGAAAACATCGATGATGCGATTTATCGGATGGCAAAACATCGATGTTTCGATCCGAATGAAATTTCGAAGATTTTTGTTGCTTTTTAAAAGCTAAGACCGAAGAATCAAACGTCGACTGAAAGTTGAAAGAAGTAGAAGGGTATAACAAAGACATTAAATTCCAGAAAAGAAAAAAGAGTGATTTAATTACAAATTCTAGCTTATAGTTTTAGAAATTAATATATAATAGCAAAATTATGTCTAATAATATGTATAATATGTAATATATATATATATCAGAAAAAGTAGTTTTCATCTAAACTAGACATAAACACTAGCATTTCGGCGGTTTCCCCCTTTAAGAGGCTTCTTGCTTTCGTAATGATGTCTCAACATTTTGAAAAAAGTCTTTCAGATGGTAGGTACTGACGTTGCTGCAATTGACAAATATTTCTTTGCAGATGCCAATAGTGCTGAATTTTGTAATGCCTGCTCTTTCCATATTGTAAACGGATTATCTCCAAGTCGTCCAACTGGATTTTTTAAATACACAGTAAGTTCCGGAGTTAATGATTGCTCAATTCTTTGCCCTATTGAAGTTTTCCATGACTCCTGGACCTTCCTGTAATGATCGTCCCACAAACTGAACTGAGCTTCTTAAAGAAAGAAAATAACAAATGCTTAAATTGTTTAGTTTATTCATCATGCAATTCACCATTGGTATCACCATGCTACAAGTTGCGTATTTTGAACCTGACAGCTCCTTTGTCGCCGCTTCGAACATCGTCCAGCATTCAATTACTTCCTTCAAATCATGCATTTCAGTAGGCGATATCATTGGAGGTGCAGAACTGTGCCTTATAATTATTCCGTTTATTATGGGCAGCAGCTCCAAAAAACGCTCAATCATATAAAACACGGAATTCCATCTCGTCGCGACATCTTGAATTAATTTCCTCTTTCCAGAATCCAGAGTGCTGGTGCCCTGGTGGCTTTTCTGAGTTCGTCACTGACAACAACGCTCATTTTGAACCAGGACACAATCGCCTTTACTTTTTTAAAAAGTGATTTGAATTCAAGTGTGCTATCAATAGCTCTCTGCACGATCCTATTTATTAGATGAGCAAAGCACAGGATGTGCTTGCTTCTGGAGAAAGTGTCTTCCACTGCTTTTTTTATGTTAGGCCCATCATATGTAGTTACAGATGTAACTATAGGGAATATAGCCCATTCCTGGCAAAATTCTATCAAGTGTGCGCTTAAATTGGCAGCTGTATGACGCTCCGCCCTTTGAATCAAAGCCAAGTTAATGGACGTTATTTCATAAGAGTGTGGAAGAACAAAGTGTGCTGTTATCCCAAAGAACGATCTTGTTTGACATGTTTCCGTCCAACAGTCACACGTTAAAGACAGTGAATGAACTTCTTCTAAACTCTTTTTAATTTGTTCCTTAGCCATTTGAAATTTTGTACGCAAGGTATTTTTAATTGTTGTCCTGCTAGGCACCTTATATAAAGGAGCAAGAGTTTTCATAAATTTGAGAAAGCCTGTTTTTTCCACTGTTCTTAATGGCATTTGTGGTAAAGGCGAGCAACACGGCATACCGTCCATCTTTATAGCGTTCATTGTGGTTTGATATGTTTGTTCGCATTGTTGCTTTTCGGGTGAACCTTGGGGCTTGGTTCGTAATTCTTTTATTTCCCAAAATCCCTTGAGGGTCGTGTTGATGTCTTCTAGGGATGTCGATTGCTGGGAGAAAAGATTGGTGATGGTAGGACTACTGCGAGTGCTGGGTAATGGTCCCAACAAGATCCAACCTAATTTAGTGTCTTGTGCAACTGGCATGTCGTTGCTGCTTTTGATTAATCCTGCTTTGATGATTAATCCGTATATGTCTGCTCCGAGCAAGAGATCTACTTCTTTGGGTTCATTGAAGTTGGGATCGGCTAGGGTAAGATTTGAAGTGTGTGTGAATCTCGATGCATCGATCTTGCTGGTCGGTAGTAGATTTGAAATGTTGTGTATCACGCAAGCGTCTATGGTTGTGTGAAAGGATGAGTGCATAGATTTAATGCGGAGCTTGGTTTGGTATGGTGCGATCGCGGTTTGTTTGTTGCCTAGTCCCTTCCACCGCCACCACGAGTAAAAATGTGATTCAATTGCACATTGCACACAAAATAATCTAACATTTAGAATTTAAACTCATTCTTTACTCTAGGTCTACTCAACACTGTAAAAACGAACTTTAAAGTAATTATAAAATATGTACGATTGTCGGACTGAAACGATGCAACCCGCATAGCATTCCCGTAACAATAACATGACTGCTGAACCAGTGCCTTCTAATTGCCGTCTCACAAACGTGAGCTACGGGCAGCAGGTGGGCAGAAAAAAATTTTATCAAAGCTATGTTTGTATAGAATAGGCCTAGTGCCTAAAAAATAGTTGCTCAAAATAAATTATTAAAACGAATAAAAATATAAACTTAAAGTTGAAAGAATTCTAGGTGTACATTCACAGCTACATATTACAATATTTTTTTATTGAGATGGTAACAATTAAAAAAAAATATTTTGAACAAAATGACTGTAAATTTTACTGACATTATTATAATATTATGACAAAAATACTACTTTAACAATTAAAAAACATTTATCTACTCACAAAATGTTAGTTTGTGTCCATTTAACTTCCGTACATGTTACAATCATAAAATTCATCTTTACATAAAGTTTTTCTTCCTTGATTTTGCAGATGCAAAAGAACCCACAATTTCGTCAAAGGAAACACTGTTCACTAAGTCACTTTCTATAAACAAAAGCGCACGTGCTTTCATTTTATCATGGCGTAAGGTTGATCTCAAAAAGTTCTTTACACGTCTTAGAGCGGAAAATGCTCTTCCTCCACTGCAGTTGGTTACAGCCATACTCAAAAACATTCTAAGAGCGATTTCGACATTTGGGAAAAGTGATTCAAACTTCAAAGATTTTATATGTTTTAAAAGTCTGTATGCTTTAGTGCCCGATTTCACAACTACTTTACTCGTTTTACGTTGTTCTTTTGAGGCTAGTATTTCCTTCTCTTCTTGATAAAACTGTCCATTTTCTTTTTAAAACGATTTTAAATAAATACACTCATCAAAAGAAGAGTCCAAGTCTGAAGGATACATTTTGGCTAGGTTACTTGCTTTTTCTTTAACGTCGGACTTTTCATTTTCTTCCAACTTCCACAAAAATTCGAAAGTATCTCTAAGTTTAATGTACACTTCTTTTCTCCTCGCCAAATGGTTTGCGAGCGTGTCTATTGCACAATAGTAGCATTCAACTAAGAATGAGTTCCGTCCATCCAGATCCGTATGGCCCTCTTTAGACTCACCATATGGTAACTTCGGTTTCTTCTTCCTCTTCTTATCTTTCTTGTACTCCTCATTACCACACATTGCTTTGGCTTTAATTTCAAAGTTTGAAAACTCCTCTTCTTCTCTCAAGGTTGACAAACATGACTCCAGCCTTTCATAAAGCAATACAGCCCGATCTAAGTCCACATTTTCTCCTTGAAGTTTTTCACTTACTTCTTGGAACTTTGTGAGGACTTCGTTCCAAAAGCAAATCATCAGTGTCATTTCTAAGGATTGAAGTTTCTCTAATAGTTGTTTAGCCTCTAGTTGGATTTCGTTGCTCTCTTCCTCGTTTGAACTGATTTCCTGTAATGCTTCAACAATGGGCTTATAACATTTGTACATAGCTTTACTTGCATCAGCCCGTGCACTCCATCGAGTCTTTGAAAGAGTCTTCAATGTTAATGAGTCTTTATCATAGTGTGATAAGAGGATGTCCCACCTCTTCGTGGAAGAGTAAAAAAAATTATACATTTGCTGCTCTAAAGCGAAATATTCGATAGAAGTTTCACTACTTCCAGCAGCCTTAGAACCTACTAGTTGCAGAGAATGGCCCGCACAGGGAACATAGTGAGCAAGAGGATTTAGTTCCTTGATTCTGTTTTGTAGCCCCTTATAGCATCCAGACATGTTGCTGGCATTGTCATAACTTTGTCCTCTACAGTCACTTATATCTAAATCTAAAGTTTCAAGAGTGGAAAGGACAGCCTTTTCCATGTCTTCACCTTTGTGACCACAATTTGGGATGAATGTTAAGAAACGTTCCTTTGGTGACCCATCAGATGAAACGTAACGAATGACAACCGTTAATTGGTCCACATTTGAGACATCCGGCGTTGAGTCTACAATGATTGAATAATATTTGGCCGTTTTGATCTCTGACACAATTTCATTTCTTACATGATCCGCCAACAGTGAAACAAATTCATCCACAGTCGTGGAAGATAAGTACGATGGCACTCCTCGACCTCTATTTCCAAATCGGGCAACATGATCAGCCATGAAAGGATCAAACTTACTTAACAGTTCAATGCATCCAAAAAAGTTTCCGTTTTTGGCAGATCCTATAATTTCATTCTCTCCATGAAAAGGAAGCCCTCTCGAGGACAGAAATTTTACAACTTCCACGATCCTGAGCAACACATTCCTCCAGTATTGCACTTCTTCTTGATACTGCATCATCAGGTTTTTATCAACCCTATTTGAAACAGAACTTGGGTACTTGGTCTGCTATTTGGATTTCACTTAATTTTTTGGTTTAAAGTTTAGATTTTTGATTCATTTTATAGAATTCGTCGTTTCAGTTTTTTCATAAAATTCTTTTATCTGAGTTTTTCCAAAAATTATTTTTTGTAATTTTTAACTTTTTCATGTGCTTGGCTTCCGTTTTTTTACTTTTTTAAAGTTTTTTATTTTGAGATTTCACTTCTTTTAAAACAACATAATAACAGATCTAATAAGTATAGCATCAATATTTCCCCAAGAAAAATATATACGCGTTTTTAGCATATTCTTTGACCTAATGTTCTTTGTATCATGGATCGTATTTACGTGAGCAAGACGAGAGAGAGCAATACCATACCAATTCAAGGTACTGGTAAACTCTGTTTTCAGATACACTTTCCCCTCCCAATGGAAACTAATCCGGAAAATAGAATTTGGCACGAGGGGAAACGTACAACATAATATTATGCTTCTCGTGTTCGTGTATCGATTTTGGAGCAGAGCTTTTTTGCCATGCGCGGTCGACGTCGCGGTCGTCGCGGTGGCTTCTTGATTTGCGACTGATCCCCGTTGAGTGTGTGCGTAGAAGCAGCGCTTGCGCACTTCTCTCTGGTCTGACAAAAATTTGGTAATGATGAATTTTGTGATAAATTGGAATTAATGTACAAATGCTATCACGATATCTCAGATTAGGATGAATGGATTGATTTCAGATGTATCTCATTTGAAAGCTTATATGCGATAATATTCAGGAAAGTGCTCTTAAAATTTCGATTTTTAAAGCCATTTCCGAGATATTTCAGATATAAATCACATTTTAGGTTAGAATTTCATTTTTTCCAGTAAATATACACGGAGCGTTTCGACGATTTCTTCACGTACTTGGCTTCGAGACGCTACCGCGTCTCTTGATATAAGGCCTTTTAACAGTTTCCTTATTTAACAGTTTTTAAAAAAATATATTTTTTTTGCTCAAAAACCATCTTTGGTCGGAATATTGCCTGACCGACTCAGAAAAATCTCCATCATCATTTTGAACTAATCCATGCCTAGAAATATACTCACGCAGATCCTCATTCACTTTCCACAATGCCGGATCATCATAACACTGCGAAGGATCAGGTCCAGGTCCCGGCTCTGCTAATGCTGCCTCCAGGTTGGAGTGAGCTGTGCTCGCTGGCATTCGCAGCCTCACACCCGGGCGACACCGGTCGGGGCGCTGGCGACACCGATTTACCTCCATTTTCGCTCTCGCAACTTACACCCCCACTGTTTGTCTTTTCTGTCACATTTGACTCAGATAACAATTCATCATAAGAGTCTTCGTTGTCGTTAGACTGCTTAGATGTAGCTTTAGGCTTAGCGAAAAACGTGTCAAGCTTAGGAACTTTACGCATAAGCTCATCTTCACGTTCATTGCGTTCCCGCGCTTTTTTGCGGTACTCCGAACCACTCGGTTTCTTCTTTTCACTCATAGCAACATAGCAATGTCACTACTCTGGAGTGTGATAACACTAACAACTAACCAAATCACTTAGAAAAATAATTAATCAATTACAGATAAGAGACCAAACAACAACTCCAACCTGTCAACTAACAGAAAAACAGGCGATGCGCATGCGTCAATCAAAAATTCAGGTAAGCAGATCAGCTGATCGAAAATTCCCTCCATTTTAATACATCTGTTGCGAACCACGTTTCAGAACGTGACGGTCACGTTTGCGCGTCACGTTCGCGGTCACGGTGACGGTGTGTGCTACGTTCTGAGTGTGTAGTGTTCCCGCACTCGGACCAAGAAGATCGTGTTTATAATACTTGCGTATTGTATGGAATGGTAATTGCACAGGAATAGTTAGCACCAAACTTTTCCTCGTTTTTCCCCGACGGAGAAAAATACTGTACGCATATTTATTTGCTCAAACGTTTTCCCTCGATTTGGTAAAACTTACGCCTGGTCTGATTGGTGCTGCTACCTGTAGGTGAATTAGGAACTACGTCCGATAGCGTTGTGATGCAGTACAATTACCGTATGAGTATGAACGGCACCATACTAACGACTAATAAACTAAGGAATATTACAATGTTACTGATATATTAATTCGACCGGAATGTCTCAAATGGGCGTCCGCGAGAACGGAGGGAAGTCGGGACAAAAATATTTTTCCGCCCTATAAAAAAAATATAGCCTACTTAGTTAATCAGGCCCTGGTCCAGAGATTCGAATTTTGGACTTGGTTGTTTGTAGTTTGAGTCGGTTGCATGCGTTTCTGAGCCTGAGTCTATGAGAGCTCGTAGGACTTCGAGTTGTCCAGTGGAGTTGTATGCGTGCACCAGTGCGGTATTTTTCAATTAATAACAACTGAAACTTTATATTATAATCCATATAAAAATATAATCGACATCAAATTAAAAGTGTAATATAGACGAAACAATAAAACAGTAAATTTTATGTCACAGTTTTTATTTGTTTCTTAATTTCTGTTTAAATATTTTATCTTAAAATACATTCTACATCTAAAAAATAACTTCTTCACTTCTTCTTCGACAATTACAACTTTTATTAATTAACAGCCTTAATTAACAGTATTTCAGTGTATTTCATGACATTTTTACAGTTCTTTATTACACACTAAACCATTTTAAATGCAAAATAGTACAATTAATATTTAAAACTATTAAAAATCTTTAAAAACTTGCATACGAATTTGTAAACAAAAAGCTGTCAAACCATCGAATGCTCAGAGGGTGAACCCGATGACGCGCAAAATGGCGCGGGTGCGAAATCATTGTTATACCTTATGTTCCTTGTATCATGGGTAGCAAACATCGGAAAACAGGTTTCATATGAGGAGAATCTGACTCGCAGATGAAAGCAAAATACAGGCCTTCGTCGCCGTCGTCGTTAAGATTTGCTCAACTTTGCTCCCTAGTCCCTCAAGAACATTTTCTTTTGCCGAAGACTACCCGAATTAGCACGAACGTTTCGACGGTGACGTCAAAGAATATCTACTCAATAAGAACCGAAACTCTTTTTTGAGTGTATAGGAAAAAAAGATTAAAAAGAAAAATGTGAGAGAGAGGTCACTAAAATAATGTAAATAACGTACAAGAGGAAAAGAGTGCCAAGAAGTTCGTCGGCTCTGACGTAGTAATTCTCTGCCTCTGACGTCGATTTTCTTTGCCTCTGACAATCAGCTGGCTGTTTTTTCATGCCGCACTTCTAAATGGGCAACCATGAGCTTTAAGTGCTTCTAAACTCAAAATATGAAAGCTTGTAACAAGTCAAAAGCTCTGTTTAAACTGCGTTGACAAGTGCTTTCACTGCAGGGCGACTTGGAAGTTCGCACGATCGCAAATCAGATTGCTTGCGGCTTTTGATGTGCTGCGGCAAATATGAACCACGCTGTGCGACACACCCCCATTTGTTATTCCACTTTAACAAATGTTACTCTGCTGCTATCTAATTTTCCACAGCACCGATGCACACATCAGCAATCCAGCCGTGTACAGATAGTAGTGTCGGTTCTTATTGAGTAGATATTCTTTGGTGACGTTCTGACGGTGGCTATGGGATCAGGCCCTGACACGGTCGTCGCGAAGTGCGGACAGCAGGCTGCAAGCTCAGATTTGTCGTGTGACTCGCTGTCAGAAAAATATGTTTCCTTATAAATACGAGGTTTTCCGTATCGTGTACCTCCGGCTTTATGATGTTTTTGTGATTTGTGAATAAATTAGTTCAAACTGTGATCATAGATGGACTCCAAGAACATTTTACACCTTTTCATAGTAAATTGTCAGTTTCAGGTGGAACTTTGATTTCAAAAATTCATCTGAATTCATTTGGCACTCCAGTTCGCAAACATTTTTGCTGGCGCCACTAAATTACACTATATTAATGTCTTTTTGAAAAATATTTCTTAGTTAATGAGTAATAGCTCTCCATTTTATTTAATGTTCTCGCACAATACCGACAACAACACCAACTGTCAAATTTAATCTTCAACCGCAGTGTGAACAGGCAGGATTAAGGAAGTGAGATTATCTTAATCTTGGAAATTTAAAACGCAGTGTGAACATGCTATTACTTGTATAGCTGCTGTCTGTCTAGGATGGTAGTAGCTTATTTTAGCAAATTCTAATTGAATTCGGGTTTTATATAAACTTACAGAATCCGCATGATGCGAAGAAAATTATGGATTGATGTCGGAATGGCAATGCCTGACCAACAAGTTGTATACGTACGTCAGCTGGTGAGCGAATTTCTTGATTCTTGAATGACTTGTTTTGATCATTTGATGTTGACGAGTTGCGCCGTGAGCGTGTTTGCAATTTTGCATTAACCTCTAATGCCGGTGGCGGGTTGAGGAGCCGTGTTGATAGTTCGACGGTTTGTTTACGTTTTTGTTAGGTTATTGGAAAATATTTTGTTTGGTACAGTGAAAATATTAATAATTCAACCACGTTTGGACCCGATTTCGACTCGATCCCTCAACCCGGAGTGCTCAAAAACGCGGGTCGAGTTCAAAACCGTAAACGTAGTATAATTTTATCAAGTGTAAATTAGTCAAAAAAGAAATGTGCCTAGTGGTGTAATTTAGATATTGTTCGCAAGTAATATATGAGTGCTGTGGTTAAATTGTGCATAGAAAGAAAGTTCAAATGCAGTTCTGGATGGCTGAAAGTAATTGGCCTTTTAATGCAGCAAAATTGGGAAGTAAACTGGAAATAGGACAACAAAAGGTAAGTGCACATTTTTGATTATGCAGTCAAAAACGGATAAATGAAAAACTTCTTGGGCAAAATTTGTTTTTCATTTATACGTTTTTTCGGTTATCCGTAAGTGAATTTTTTTCACTTATCCGTAAGTGACATTTTTTCGCCTTATTCTTAGGTGAAATTTTGTCCACTTATCCTGTGCCATATCCACTTAAATCTGTGCCATAGTATTTTAAAAACGTGTAAACAACAAATATGAAATAAAATGGTACCTAATAAAGTTTTAGAACAAATATATTTCATATTCAAATGTGTATATTGATTATATAAAATATAAAAAAAAAATATGGAAAATATCACAAAATTTATGAAAAATATGAAAAAAAAACGAGAAACGCTGTTTTGTAAAGTCTTACAAGAAATATACGTATTTCATATTCAAATACATTGATCATGAAAACATGTAAAAAAATATAAACAGTATCACAAAATTTATGTAAAATACAATAATAATTGAAAAACTATGTTACTCGTATAACAAATACAAATTCAAATACATTGATTAATGATTAGGTATATAAAATATAAAAAATATGGAACAAGTTAGGGAAATGGACCACCCAGAAGGAGGCGACGCATTTTAACGAAATTTTGTAAGGACATGTGTTTTGGTGTATGAAGGACGAATTCGAAGGAATTTCTTCAGAATTCCATTTATTTTCCGAAATATTGAACTTTGAAATTATAAAATGACATGTCAATTTAAGTCATTTTACAACACTAACAAATTTTGTCCTTAACAAAATTACACTAAATTCCTTAAAAAGCTATTTTGAATACTGTTTTACCCTTTAAATGTTCCACAGATCTGTAAAATATAAAAAAAATTAATGAAATTCATGTTTACTTACTTGCGACATTTTCTTGCTGTCAATTTCGTATTGACATCTCTTGCTAACTTGAGTGTGTTCGTAAAGAATGTAAATTTTATTGCACAAATTTTCTATTTTATGTTAGAGAAATTATTTTTATAATTTAGTTATTATTACATGTTGTGAATATATAATCTTATTTCAAAACAATACTATGGTATTTAGTTATCTGAAAAATAGTTAATAAACAAAAAATATTCACAATTTGTTCTGTTTGACAAGCACGCAATTGTGTGTTTAATAATTTAATTTTAGTTCGAATGCTGAAATTTAAAAAAAATGACTGTGCGCCATTCTAACTTACTTCGCATATCGACAAGCACGCATACTTATGAGAATAAATTCTCTAACATAAATAGCAAAATTTGTATAAAATTTACATTCCTCTCGAACTCACTCAATTCAACAAAAGATGTCTTATAAGATTATTACTTGTAAAATTATTGTGCAAGATGAAGCCTTTATGAAATTATAGTAAAAATATCCAATTCAAATTACTAACACCCGAGAACCCAAGTAACATACTCTCGAGAGTCAAACTCTTGAAAATTGTGAAAATATCTCATAAGACTCTGTTAAATCATGCACAAAGTAATTTCACAATTTTAACGATTATTTTATTAAAAATTTAATTTGGTAACTCAACCTATAAATGATGGAGCAAACTGAAAAAACACTTCGATGGATAGTGTAGCGAAAAATAAAGACGTGCCAGTTTTAATCCAATTCACCTTATTGCCAAAACAAACGCAAGAACACTAGATTCAAATTTTTCCTTTATTTCGCCCAAGAATTCTCACAAAACTGATCTAGTCCTTTACTTCAAATACTAAAATTTACTTCAATTATTAAAACTGATTATAATACAAAAAAATTCATTACTACCGAACTAAAAACTACCGAATCAAAATATCTTCACGCAATTTACTTGCTGCACAATTACTTCAATCTTACTCACTATGCTTTAAAAAAAGGGAAAATTTACACAATTCAAACGATGTTGCTGCATATGAGAATCTCCTGTCTGCACAGCATTTGAAATTCCCCTGCTAGCTCACAATAATATTCTTCACGATCCGACGATGACGGTGGCGATGAACAGAAGAAGGCCAAAGTACAGCCGCACCCGCTCTCCTAGAATAAACTAGAAAGTACTACCCGGTTACCGGAAATTGATTAACGTTCAAAATTGTTTTGGGTTTCGTATTAATTTAATATTGTGCCGAATTTTAACCAATAAATAAATGTAAAAGTACTATGATTTTTCGACATATATACCAAAAATTTTATACGTTAATTACAGAAATTTTGCACATTTTGATCCAGACAGTTAAATATTTTCGATCTTGGTGATATCGAAATGAGCACATTGGTTTGTTTTAAAGCCATATACGCCTGTGCTTCGTCCATGAATTTAAAAATTATTATTTTTTGATGTGCTTGCACAGAGTCAGACTCTCTTAAGACACTCCGATACTCTCATAACGTAACTGTTGTCAAAAAATTTAAATAAAGTCTCATAATGTCCTTATTATGAGATAGTAAGACTACTAGGCTTTCATTCTTATAATAAGATAAACTTTGTACTCTCATTATAAGTGCAAGAAAACTTTTATTCTATTTGGGTCATTCTTATGAAACCTTAACTCTCCAGTGGCGAAGCTAAAGATTTGTTATTGGGTGTTCAGAAGTCGAGTTAGTCCGCAAAAACTCAAGCTGCCGTTATTAAAGATTTAAAAATGCAAAAAAAAACACTCAATTACAAAAAGTTGAGTCGGCGGGTTGGAACATCGGAAGGAAAACATCGATGTTCCATATATGGATGTTGAAAAACTGAAAACATCGATGATGCGATTTATCGGATGGCAAAACATCGATGTTTCGATCCGAATGAAATTTCGAAGATTTTTGTTGCTTTTTAAAAGCTAAGACCGAAGAATCAAACGTCGACTGAAAGTTGAAAGAAGTAGAAGGGTATAACAAAGACATTAAATTCCAGAAAAGAAAAAAGAGTGATTTAATTACAAATTCTAGCTTATAGTTTTAGAAATTAATATATAATAGCAAAATTAAATCTAATAATATGTATAATATGTAATATATATATATATCAGAAAAAGTACTTTTCATCTAAACTAGACATAAACACTAGCATTTCGGTGGTTTCCCCCTTTAAGAGGCTTCTTTCTTTCGTAATGATGTCTCAACATTTTGAAAAAAGTCTTTCAGATGGTAGGTACTGACGTTGCTGCAATTGACAAATATTTCTTTGCAGATGCCAATAGTGCTGAATTTTGTAATGCCTGCTCTTTCCATATTGTAAACGGATTATCTCCAAGTCGTCCAACTGGATTTTTTAAATACACAGTAAGTTCCGGAGTTAATGATTGCTCAATTCTTTGCCCTATTGAAGTTTTCCATGACTCCTGGACCTTCCTGTAATGATCGTCCCACAAACTGAACTGAGCTTCTTAAAGAAAGAAAATAACAAATGCTTAAATTGTTTAGTTTATTCATCATGCAATTCACCATTGGTATCACCATGCTACAAGTTGCGTATTTTGAACCTGAAAGCTCCTTTGTCGCCGCTTCGAACATCGTCCAGCATTCAATTACTTCCTTCAAATCATGCACTTCAGTAGGCGATATCATTGGAGGTGCAGAACTGTGCCTTATAATTATTCCGTTTATTATGGGCAGCAGCTCCAAAAAACGCTCAATCATATAAAACACGGAATTCCATCTCGTCGCGATATCTTGAATTAATTTCCTCTTTCCAGAATCCAGAGCGCTGGTGCCCTGGTGGCTTTTCTGAGTTCGTCACTGACAACAACGCTCATTTTGAACCAGGACACAATCGCCTTTACTTTTTTGAAAAGTGATTTGAATTCAAGTGTGCTATCAATAGCTCTCTGCACGATCCTATTTATTAGATGAGCAAAGCACAGGATGTGCTTGCTTCTGGAGAAAGTGTCTTCCACTGCTTTTTTTATGTTAGGCCCATCATATGTAGTTACAGATGTAACTATATGGAATATAGCCCATTCCTGGCAAAATTCTATCAAGTGTGCGCTTAAATTGGCAGCTGTATGACGCTCCGCCCTTTGAATCAAAGCCAAGTTAATGGACGTTATTTCATAAGAGTATGGAAGAACAAAGTGTGCTGTTATCCCAAAGAACGATCTTGTTTGACATGTTTCCGTCCAACAGTCACACGTTAAAGACAGTGAATGAACTTCTTCTAAACTCTTTTTAATTTGTTCCTTAGCCATTTGAAATTTTGTACGCAAGGTATTTTTAATTGTTGTCCTGCTAGGCACCTTATATAAAGGAGCAAGAGTTTTCATCAATTTGAGAAAGCCTGTTTTTTCCACTGTTCTTAATGGCATTTGTGGTAAAGGCGAGCAACACGGCATACCGTCCATCTTTATAGCGTTCATTGTGGTTTGATATGTTTGTTCGCATTGTTGCTTTTCGGGTGAACCTTGGGGCTTGGTTCGTAATTCTTTTATTTCCCAAAATCCCTTGAGGGTCGTGTTGATGTCGATTGCTGGGAGCAAAGATTGGTGATGGTAGGACTACTGCGAGTGCTGGGTAATGGTCCCAACAAGATCCAACCTAATTTAGTGTCTTGTGCAACTGGCATGTCGTTGCTGCTTTTGATTAATCCTGCTTTGATGATTAATCCGTATATGTCTGCTCCGAGCAAGAGATCTACTTCTTTGGGTTCATTGAAGTTGGGATCGGCTAGGGTAAGATTTGAAGTGTGTGTGAATCTCGATGTATCGATCTTGCTGGTCGGTAGTAGATTTGAAATGTTGTGTATCACGCAAGCGTCTATGGTTGTGTGAAAGGATGAGTGCATAGATTTAATGCGGAGCTTGGTTTGGTATGGTGCGATCGCGGTTTGTTTGTTGCCTAGTCCCTTCCACCGCCACCACGAGTAAAAATGTGATTCAATTGCACATTGCACACAAAATAATCTAACATTTAGAATTTAAACTCATTCTTTACTCTAGGTCTACTCAACACTGTAAAAACGAACTTTAAAGTAATTATAAAATATGTACGATTGTCGGACTGAAACGATGCAACCCGCATAGCATTCCCGTAACAATAACATGACTGCTGAACCAGTGCCTTCTAATTGCCGTCTCACAAACGTGAGCTACGGGCAGCAGGTGGGCAGAAAAAAATTTTATCAAAGCTATGTTTGTATAGAATAGGCCTAGTGCCTAAAAAATAGTTGCTCAAAATAAATTATTAAAACGAATAAAAATATAAACTTAAAGTTGAAAGAATTCTAGGTGTACATTCACAGCTACATATTACAATATTTTTTTATTGAGATGGTAACAATTAAAAAAAAATATTTTGAACAAAATGACTGTAAATTTTACTGACATTATTATAATATTATGACAAAAGTACTACTTTAACAATTAAAAAACATTTATCTACTCACAAAATGTTAGTTTGTGTCCATTTAACTTCCGTACATGTTACAATCATAATTCATCTTTACATAAAGTTTTTCTTCCTTGATTTTGCAGATGCAAAAGAACCCACAATTTCGTCAAAGGAAACACTGTTCACTAAGTCACTTTCTATAAACAAAAGCGCACGTGCTTTCATTTTATCATGGCGTAAGGTTGATCTCAAAAAGTTCTTTACACGTCCTAGAGCGGAAAATGCTCTTTCTCCACTGCAGTTGGTTACAGCCATACTCAAAAACATTCTAAGAGCGATTTCGACATTTGGGAAAAGTGATTCAAACTTCAAAGATTTTATATGTTTTAAAAGTCTGTATGCTTTAGTGCCCGATTTCACAACTACTTTACTCGTTTTACGTTGTTCTTTTGAGGCTAGTATTTCCTTCTCTTCTTGATAAAACTGTCCATTTTCTTTTAAAAACTATTTTAAATAAATACACTCATCGGAAAAAGAAGAGTCCAAGTCTGAAGGATACATTTTGGCTAGGTTACTTGCTTTTTCTTTAACGTCGGACTTTTCATTTTCTTCCAACTTCCACAAAAATTCGAAAGTATCTCTAAGTTTAATGTACACTTCTTTTCTCCTCGCCAAATGGTTTGCGAGCGTGTCTATTGCACAATAGTAGCATTCAACTAAGAATGAGTTCCGTCCATCCAGATCCGTATGGCCCTCTTTAGACTCACCATATGGTAACTTCGGTTTCTTCTTCCTCTTCTTATCTTTCTTGTACTCCTCATTACCACACATTGCTTTGGCTTTAATTTCAAAGTTTGAAAACTCCTCTTCTTCTCTCAAGGTTGACAAACATGACTCCAGCCTTTCATAAAGCAATACAGCCCGATCTAAGTCCACATTTTCTCCTTGAAGTTTTTCACTTACTTCTTGGAACTTTGTGAGGACTTCGTTCCCAAAGCAAATCATCAGTGTCATTTCTAAGGATTGAAGTTTCTCTAATAGTTGTTTAGCCTCTAGTTGGGTTTCGTTGCTCTCTTCCTCGTTTGAACTGATTTCCTGTAATGCTTCAACAATGGGCTTATAACATTTGTACATAGCTTTACTTGCATCAGCCCGTGCACTACATCGAGTCTTTGAAAGAGTCTTCAATGTTAATGAGCCTTTATCATAGTGTGATAAGAGGATGTCCCACCTCTTCGTGGAAGAGTAAAAAAAATTATACATTTGCTGCTCTAAAGCGAAATATTCGATAGAAGTTTGACTACTTCCAGCAGCCTTAGAACCTACTAGTTGCAGAGAATGGCCCGCACAGGGAACATAGTGAGCAAGAGGATTTAGTTCCTTGATTCTGTTTTGTAGCCCCTTATAGCATCCAGACATGTTGCTGGCATTGTCATAACTTTGTCCTTTACAGTCACTTATATCTAAATCTAAAGTTTCAAGTGTGGAAAGGACAGCCTTTTCCATGTCTTCACCTTTGTGACCACAATTTGGGATGAATGTTAAGAAACGTTCCTTTGGTGACCCATCAGATGAAACGTAACGAATGACAAACGTTAATTGGTCCACATTTGAGACATCCGGCGTTGAGTCTATAATGATTGAATAATATTTGGCCGTTTTGATCTCTGACACAATTTCATTTCTTACATGATCCGCCAACAGTGAAACAAATTCATCCACAGTCGTGGAAGATAAGTGCGATGGCACTCCTCGACCTCTATTTCCGAATCGGGCAACATGATCAGCCATGAAAGGATCAAACTTACTCAACAGTTCAATGCACCCAAGAAAGTTTCCGTTTTTGGCAGATCCTATAATTTCATTCTCTCCATGAAAAGGAAGCCCTCGAGAGGACAGAAATTTTACAACTTCCACGATCCTGAGCAACACATTCCTCCAGTATTGCACTTCTTCTTGATACTGCATCATCACGTTTTTATCAACCCTATTTGAAACAGAACTTCTGTCTAAATATTTACGGACACATTCCCTGTGTTCGGCACTATTATCATGTTCATGAACCTAAGGGGGATTCTTCCAGTCATTAAATCCGACAGTTCCCAAAGCAGTAGTTCCGCCATACAATTTACATGGTGCACAATAAACACGACCAGAACTTTTAGAATAAACAACTCAAAATAAAAAACTTTAAAAAAGTAAAAAAACGGAAGCCAAGCACATGAAAAAGTTAAAAATTACAAAAAATAATTTTTGGAAAAACTCAGATAAAAGAATTTTATGAAAAAACTGAAACGACGAATTCTATAAAATGAATCAAAAATCTAAACTTAAACCAAAAAAATAAGTGAAATCCAAATAGCAGACCAAGTACCCTTTGATCTACGAATCATAAGGTAACGACAGTTGCTTCAGTATCATACCCAGTGAAAATACAACAGCTTTCATAACGTCGATGTTACAAGTAATGTACTGCTTAGTCCAAGAGTCTAATCAAATCTGACTTTTTCTACTGAAATACATGGCGAGAGCAGTTAAGAATTTCACTTGAGGTTATCAGGGTTGATTTTTCATTCGGAATCTTTATGCCTGTCCTCGCCATGTTTAATAAATATGAATGCTAGAATGATAGAGCTCATCGGATTCTCTATCTAAATATTATATGGAACAGACGATTGGTTTTACAGATCTCGAATGGAGAAAATTTCATGAAAAGATGTAAGTTAATTAATTCAAGAAGTTATTTTGTAGTTTGGTCCTGGCTCATCCGTCCTAAAACTGCGCGAAGTATTTCAGTGGAAAAAATCAGATTTGATTAGACTCTTGGACTAACCAGTAACTTGTAACTTGTAACATCGACGTTATGAAAGCTGCTGTATTTTCACTGGGTATGATACTGAAGCTACTGTCGTTACCTTATGATTCGTAGATCAAAGGGTACTTGGTCTGCTATTTGGATTTCACTTAATTTTTTGGCTTAAAGTTTAGATTTTTGATTCATTTTATAGAATTCGTCGTTTCAGTTTTTTCATAAAATTCTTTTATCTGAGTTTTTCCAAAAATTATTTTTTGTAATTTTTAACTTTTTCATGTGCTTGGCTTCCGTTTTTTTACTTTTTTAAAGTTTTTTATTTTGAGATTTCACTTCTTTTTGTTAACGTAAAACAACATAATAACAGATCTAATAAGTATAGCATCAATATTTCCCCAAGAAAAATATATACGCGTTTTTAGCATATTCTTTGTATCATGGGTCGTATTTACGTGAGCAAGACGAGAGAGAGCAATACCATACCAATTCAAGGTAAACCAGGGATGGGCATGCAACCACAGTCTCAAAATGTGATTGTGTAAAAGCTCTTCAAAGCTCTCTCCGGCCTTTTTTACACTGTTAATTTTGGTGACGTCACCTGTCATGTAAAAGTGAAGCCACATGGCAAAATGACTTCAAATTTACAGTGTACCGAAAGCAAAGCGAAATGAAGCATAGTCCTGCTCGCATGACGGCCGGCGGCCGAATGATGCGCTCTCGACTTGCGAGCTGCTCGTGTACATATTCAAAGCTCTAAAAGCTGGAGTGCCCGCGGGCATAGGCAAAGAATATCTACAATAAGAAGGGTCACAAATGTCTGTACACGTTTCGAGTTGCGATTGTGTACAGCAAGTGTCATAGAAATAGATGGCAAGTAAATTACATTTTATGAAAAGGGAAAGGAAATGTAGGCGTCACGTTTCAACCAATGAATGCTCGTAAACAACACAGAACTTTATGTTCTGCTCGCGAAACTTTAAAGTTCCGCTCGCGATGCTTTAAGTTCAGCCCGCGCAGATTAAAGTTCCGCTCGCCTTTAAAATTACATACATTACAAAAACAAAATGAAAGTTCATGAGCTGCGTTTGCATAGGATAAGGCGGTGGTTGTATATAATAAAGCGTTATCGAAGACAGCACCCCACATGTTGACAAATAAGAGATACTTTCGAACTCTTTCTTTCTAAATCACATTTGACAGCATGATAGAATATACCTGCTTCCGCTTATGACGCGTTTTATTTTTTCTTTTTGGACAAAAATGTACCCACACAAATATGCAGTAGAGTGACCCTTCTTATTGTAGATATTCTTTGGCATAGGCCTGCCCATCACTGAGGTAAACTCTGTTTTCAGATACATTTTCCCCTCCCAATGGAAACTAATCCGGAAAATAGAATTTGGCACGAGGGGAAACGTACAACATAATATTATGCTTCTCGTGTTCGTGTATCGATTTTGGAGCAGAGCTTTTTTGCCATGCGCGGTCGACGTCGCGGTCGTCGCGGTGGCTTCTTGATTTGCGACTGATCCCCGTTGAGTGTGTGCGTAGAAGCAGCGCTTGCGCACTTCTCTCTGGTCTGACAAAAATTTGGTAATGATGAATTTTTGTGATAAATTGGAATTAATGTACAAATGCTATCACGATATCTCAGATTAGGATGAATGGATTGATTTCAGATGTATCTAATTTGAAAGCTTATATGCGATAATATTCAGGAAAGTGCTCTTAAAATTTCGATTTTTAAAGCCATTTCCGAGATATTTCAGGTATAAATCACATTTTAGGTTAGAATTTCATTTTTTCCAGTAAATATACACGGAGCGTTTCGACGATTTCTTCACGTACTTGGCTTCGAGACGCTACCGCGTCTCTTGATATAAGGCCTTTTAACAGTTTCCTTATTTAACAGTTTTTTAAAAAATATATTTTTTTTTGCTCAAAAACCGTCTTTGGTCGGAATATTGCCTGACCGACTCAGAAAAATCTCCATCATCATTTTGAACTAATCCATGCCTAGAAATATACTCACGCAGATCCTCATTCACTTTCCACAATGCCGAATCATCATAACACTGCGAAGAATCAGGTCCAGGTCCCGGCTCTGCCAATGCTGCCTCCAGGTTGGAGTGAGCTGTGCTTGTGCTGGCATTCGCAGCCTCACACCCGGGCGACACCGGTCGGGGCGCTGGCGACACCGATTTACCTCCATTTTCGCTCTCGCAACTTACACCCCCACTGTTTGTCTTTTCTGTCACATTTGACTCAGATAACAATTCATCATAAGAGTCTTCGTTGTCGTTAGACTGCTTAGATATAGCTTTAGGCTTAGCGAAAAACGTGTCAAGCTTAGGAACTGTACGCATAAGCTCATCTTCACGTTCATTGCGTTCCCGCGCTTTTTTGCGGTACTCCGAACCACTCGGTTTCTTCTTTTCACTCATACCCTAGTAAAAATTTTGTGTCTAATTCTGCAGAATACTGCATAACAAGCCTGCATAGAAATTTGTGAAGAAACATTCCTGCATGTTTCTACAGGATTAGTCATTCTTTTATGGTGGGTTGTTTATGCATAAAATTACCCTTGCGATTTCACCAGAAAAAAAGTATTAAATATTTTCTAGAGCATATTTTAATAAATTATACAAAAATATTCGTTAATACAAAATAATTGTTATATTACCGAATTAGACATACAGTACTTTTGATATAGTGCACGTACACGGTAGGTGCTAATATTATAAGTAATAGTGTATAGTGGAATCATTTTAGTCCTGAACCCCAAAAAAATTGCAACACGAGCGATTTTTTCTTTTAAATGATAGCTAAGAGTGCCCTTAATCACCCCTCCAAAATCGCCAAAAATCGCACCTTGGCAACATCGTTCAAATGGAAGATGCACGCGAAGATAGTAATACAGGGTTTAAACTTGGAAAAATTTCATTTCTTAAAAATGTATTTCAAGCTTTGTAGGCTTTTTACGCAAAATTTTCCATTATTATACTGACTCAGTGGGTCATTAGATTTTTTAGTGTATAACCTTGTTAGAACGGTACATTTATTATCTTTCTAATAAGGTATAAAACATTCAGCTATCTCAAGTAGTTTCAGATATATTGGCATTTTAGTGCAAAAACCTCGGACCAAAGAACGGAAGGGGGTGGAGATAGAATTTTTTCATACAACAATTTTTTGTTGACCATCTTCGCTGTTACACCCTATGCATAGCAATCCGAAATTAGAAATTTTGACTTTTTTTTTAAAATGCAGATTTCGACCAAATACGCCTCTGCAGATTGCAGCCATATTGTACGTCCGACAGAAAAAGTATAGATATAAAAATTAATCAGCATTAAAAGATCTACAATTTATCTCCAATAACTTTTTCAATACATTGAACCGTTCTCGAGATATTAGCTGAATCGAAAATTTTGGCCGCCATCTTCGCGGGCATCTTCCATTTTTGGCGATTTTGGAGCGGTACCTATGGGTACTCTTAGCTATCATTTAAAAAAAAATCGCTCGTGTTGCAATTTTTTTGGGGTTATTCTGTATTTTCTCATTAAATGTTTCCACTAGTAGGAAAATATTAAATCACGTATGCATTCTTGACAAAATTAGGTTCAGTAATAAAATGAATATATGTCTAAGCTTGCCACATTTAAAATAGATAGCTAGATAGACCAGTGTATATGTTGCCGTTTTGAATGCAAAGAGGCCCGGGTTCGAGCCCAGTACGAGGTAAATAAAAAAAGGTATTATATTATAAAAATAGAATGATAATAGATTCTCTGTGAACTCTTACAGCCATAAAATTGGGTAAATCGTATGTAGCATGCACTGATCACTAGAAATAAAAAAATATATATTTTTCGCAGCATTGGATTCTCTGCATAAAATTTTATGCATAATGATTTTATGCATAATACTTTCTGCAGTGAATTGGGCCAATTTTCGGCAGAGTGATTCTGCAGAATTAGACACAATTTTTATGCATAAAATCATCGAAAATTTTTACTCGGGTAGCAACATAGCAATGTCACTACTCTGGAGTGTGATAACACTAAACACTAACCAAATCACTTAGAAAAATAATCAATTACAGATAAGAGACCAAACAACAACTCCAACCTGTCAACTAACAGAAAAACAGGCGATGCGCATTCGTCAATCAAAAATTCCGGTAAGCAGATCAGCTGATCGAAAATTCCCTCCATTTTAATACATCTGTTGCGAACCACGTTTCAGAACGTGGTTCGTTTCGCGGTCACGGTGACGGTGTGTGCTACGTTCTGAGTGTGTAGTGTTCCCGCACTCGGAGCAAGAAGATCGTGTTTATAATACTTGCGTATTGTATGGAATGGTAATTGCACAGGAATAGTTAGCACCAAACTTTTCCTCGTTTTTCCCCGACGGAGAAAAATACTGTACGCATATTTATTTGCTCAAACGTTTTCCCTCGATTTGGTAAAACTTACGCCTGGTCTGATTGGTGCTGCTACCTGTAGGTGAATTAGGAACTACGTCCGATAGCGTTGTGTTGCAGTACAATTACCGTATGAGTATGAACGACACCATACTAACGACTAATAAACTAAGGAATATTACAATGTTACTGATATATTAATTCGACCGGAATGTCTCAAATGGGCGTCCGCGAGAACGGAGGGAAGTCGGGACAAAAATATTTTTCCGCCCTATAAAAAAAATGTAGCCTACTTAGTTAATCAGGCCCTGGTCCAGAGATTCGAATTTTGGACTTGGTTGTTTGTAGTTTGAGTCGGTTGCATGCGTTCTGAGTGATTAGGAGATTTCTGAGCCTGAGTCTATGAGAGCTCGTAGGACTTCGAGTTGTCCAGTGGAGTTGTATGCGTGCACCAGTGCGGTAGATAACAATGTGTTCTTGGGTTGTCGCCTGAAGAAACTTTGTTTGGATTCTTGTTCCTTGGATGTAGTTGCGGTTTGTTCCCCTGTGTGTTTTGATGTTGTGAGTTGTGAGCCGTTTTCCATATGGAGTAGTGTGTTATGTTTTCGTTTGCATTTAAAACATGTTGATTTTGAAGGACACTCGTACAATGTGTGTTTAGCTGATAAGCAATTTTTGCTGGTTGTGTTGAGACTTCGAAATTTTTCGCAGCGAAATAGTGTGTGGTTACCCTTACATTTGATGCAACAAATTGTGTTATTTAAAAATGAACGTGGATTCTGTGGATGAAGTGTGTGATTGTAATGTTGTAGCGTTTCTAATACTCGGAACCGTTTTTCTAAAAATTGTATCAGGGCGTCGAAGGTTGGATAAGTGGTGTTGCTTCCAATTTCTTCCTCCCGCAATGTTTTGGTAGCCGGCGGTAATTTTTGGACTATCAAGTATACGAGGAGTGTACTCCATTCGTCCGTTGGCTGTTCAAGGGTTTTTAACTCGTGTAATCCTTCTTCCGTCTGATCAATTAACGCTCGAATGGATGCCGCTGATTCGGTTCTCAGTTCGGGTTGGCTACATAGAATGTTTAGTTGAGCATTGACTAGAACTCGTTCATTATTGTATCGTTTGTAAAGAGTATCCCAAGCTGAGTTGTAATTGTCTTCTGTTATTTCAAATTGTTTGAGTACTTGTGCTGCTTCTCCACTGACTGAGGCTTTTAGATAGTGTAGTTTTTCGACGTTGGTTAGTGTGGTATCTTGTATTAGTGCAGTAAATAGGTCGTGAAATGATCGCCATGACCTATAATTACCATCGAATTATGGTTATGAAATCCTGGGCAGTGTCATGTTTGAAACATGTGAAGTTGGAGGATTTACTTGACTCCGGGACGTGCCAGGGCGAGCCTCGACTTGACTCGGTGCCGTGTCAGGGCGAGCATCGAATCGCTTGAGTTGTTCCTTGAGATTTGTGATATACGTTATGTATTTATTTTGACATGATTTGTATTCTTTGTTAGTATAATACAATGTTTCCTCATATCCTTCCTTCTCACCGATTGTGTAGTGATTGCCTTCAAATTGCTCCCATTGAGAGTTGAGTAGTTCTATGTACGTTGATACCAGGCTTTGATTGATTTCTTTAGGTTCTCTAGTTTGAAAGGACTCCCAAGTTTCTTCAATTTGTTCGCACACCGATTTTTGTGCTTTTTCAAGCTGTTTTAACTCAGTGTACTTTGGCGGCATATTTGAATCCGGCTCGAAGGACCAATGTTAAATCTCGTAAGGATTTAATATGAAAGATAGGGTGGATACAAGAAAATATGACTGATAAAAAATTAAGAATTAATATATTCAAGTTCAATATCTATAAAATTCGTATAAAAAATAAACAATTCAAGTTAACTTTAAAATATTCAAAATTAATTACTTAATTTATTCCGTTGGGGGATGAGAATGATGGCTTAGTTATAGTTTCCTTGCCGGTCAGTATTTAGGAGTCTGCAGCCGCTCTGAACATGTACTCTTTGAGTTACTCTGTAAACGCGTAGAATTACTCCCTTCACCTGAACAAACTCAGTTCACGGTTCACACAGTACTTGCACGTTGGACGTATTTGAACAATCACAGTTGCAAACTCAGCCCTTGTTGAAGGATGGAGATTTAAATTGTGCGGGGAGTTCGGCAAACTTTCTATTGTTAACTTGAACGGCGCATTTTAATTGTTTTTAATTTCAGAATTATGATTAAAATTAAATTTAAAACACATATGCGTGCTTGCTGCTTGCCATGTAATAATAACAAAATTTTAAAATTAATTTCTTTAACATAAATAGAAAATTTGTGCATACAAAATATTCATTCTTTTACAAATTTACTCTAGTCCAAATACGTAATTGCCAGCAGGAAAACCATGCAATTGACAGTAAATGTTAACAAAGATTTTATTAATTGTTTTGTGATTTTACGGACCTGTTGACCACTTAGAAGGGAAAACAGGATTGGAAATTGTTCTTTAAGGAAGTTATTGTAATTTTGATAAGGGCGAAATGTGTTTAAGTGTTAACAAATCGGTTAAATTGACTTCTCATTTTCCAAATTTCAAAGTTGAATATTTCGGAAAATAAATAAATTTTTGAAAAAATTCCTTCGGATTCGCCCTTCAGACATGAAAACACATGTCCTTGTTTTTTTTTTTTTTTGGGAAAGAAATTGCCAACCCTCATTTTTTGAGTAACTGTTGTGATAAAAACAATTCCAGGTGCCTCAACTCTGTAATTTTTGGTAGGCTTTTTATATAGCACGATGCATACATATATAAACTTAACATTAATGTGTTAAAAGTGGTTGTTTTTGCTGACATGTGATTTATGGATTTAGTCAAACTTTCAAAAGTGAATATCTCAAAAGTTCAAAAATGGTGGTTGGCTCTGTTTTAACCCGAGCCCTTCAATTAGTAAAAATATTTCGTTAGCTCAAGTGGAAACTGAAAATCCCGGCGATTCAGTGAAAATTCGAATACAAGGCAATAAAAACCAATTAAGGAAGGTCTTCTTCCTGGCCTGAGTAAATATGAAATTGAAACACACGTCCTTACAAAATTTCATAAAAATCAGCCGTTTCCTTCTGGGTGGTCCATGTTCCTAACTTGTTCCAATAGTCCATTTAGATACTTTTCGGCCATATTATTCAACCATTTTTCCCCGACTAAGATCAAGGGGAGGAGGGTTATAAATCCAATATGACGGCTAAGAAACAGAATATACCCAAAGAAAAACAATAAAAATAACAAATGCATCGAGTTTGATATTAAATTAAAGGTTGAACCACACACATTGCGAAAATGTAAATATAACATACATTCAAAATAGATAAAATAAAAATAAAGTAAAAAAAACTAAAACCCCACTACGGCCTCAACTGCTCATTCGAAAGTAATAAACAAGACTTGGTAACTACTAATGAGACCTCTATTGTGTATATTATTGGGTTTAGTAAAATGCTGTAGTCACACTATATTAATAATATTATCTGAAATTGTTGAGCTTAAACGTGTGACTACGGTGATTTTACTAATCTCAAAATTATACACAATAGAGGTCTTGTTAGTAGTTACAAAGTTTTCTTTATTTTTTTGAATGGACAGTTGAACCCAGGAATATCGGCACCTAAAACCACATTCCCACGACCGACGCGTCGTCCAGCGTGAAATATCATAAAATTGTCACAGTGCAAGTGAACAAAAGGATTCGGCCCGTCTTTTCGGTAAAATGTCGGTAAATCTTCAAAACTGATTAATTGTTAGAATGAAGGCTGACGCTAAAGCAATAAATTTTACCGCGTACTTGGGTAATAAAGCGATTAAATAATGAGCTCAAGACTCAGGTACCAAGAACGATTCCAGGACCTCGATTCTCGAGTTCGTTCGAATTCAATCGTACGATTTCGAAACCGCATGACTGTTAACGAACGATTTGAAAAAACAGCGATTCTCGAATTCCGAACGCTGTTATTCGTTAACTTTTTCACCACATTCGAATGATTTATTGTGGTGGATTTTTAAGCTGTCAAAAAATTGTTTGTTTACGTTAGTTTGTAATTGCAATTGTTGTTACTTTGCGTAAAGAAATATTATGAAGATTTTAGAACTTTTTAAAAGTGTTTTTTTTTTTTTTTTAAATGGAGGGATTGGAAGATTTGTCCATGATACCAGAAGAAGGCCGACAAATACGTCAAGAAATTGTAAGAAATTACTTCACATAAATGAACCACAAGTTTTACACATATAATCTAAGTTTTATTTGAAATTAATAAATTGAAATATATACATAGTTTCTACTACTTTTTTAAGTTTTTGCTTATTTCACCTAAAGTTTTGCCTATGTGGCCTAAAATTACATTTTTATCCTTCAAAATTTTTAATTTTTATTGGTAATAATATTTTTTAAATTCGAACTTTGGTTGAGCAAACTCGGTTATGGTCTGCACTGTTCCTAAAGTTGCTTCTAACCGTCTTACAGCCACTCGTGGTTTTTTCGGTGCTAGACAAATATTAAAAGAATATTAAATTTGCAATAAGATGACAATAAGATTCTTCAATCTTACTAGATTTATTTAAAGCTTTTCGCTTTAATGACGGCTTTGGCATAGATTCCGCTTGGGAAGCTTGCTCCGCTGATTTTGGTGGAGCAGGTTTCGCCGATGTGCCTGGGCTGGTTCCGCCGATGAGGCTGGGGCTGGTTCCGTCGATGAGCATGAGGCTGGTTCCGCCGATGAGCATGAGGCTGGTTCCGCCGATGGGCGATGAGCATGAGGTTGTTTCCGCCGATGAGTATGGAAGTGACTGGAAATGGACAAATTCTAAAAAGAAAAAAAAACGTTTATATGAGGTACCATGTACCTGTTTTTAGTTTTCTAGTTTACCTGTTATTGAGGCATTTGTACGATCAAAATCGAATATTGCGGAAGATTCCGCGACCTCGTGACCCACAATTGTTGTGGTCGCAATTAATTTTTCTATTGCCTTCTCATGGCTAGTGACGCAAATTGACAATGATTCTCCTCCTCCAGTTTTAGATCTGTGGCGGCTAATTTCCGCCAATTTAGTTTTCAGTCCATTTTTCATATCGCGCCAAGTCTGTAAAAAAAGAAATGTTCAACCAACGACTGAAATTGAAAATTGAATAGTTTACCTTTCTCCATCCTTTCCATTCCTTTTTGGAGCCGGTCGGCACAGCATTTAATTGTTCTAATATTTGCATCCATAATGTTTGCATATCTTTATGCGTGAAGTCACATGCAAATTTGGCCTTAGTTAAAGGTTCATGAGCCTCTAAAAAATCTAACTACATGTATTTTTGGCATTATGTAATGTGGCTTGTTCTTTTTACTGCAGACATTCTATAAGAAAATTAACTATATGAAAGACCCTATTGGAAAAAGAAATGCTTTATACCATTTTATACTTACCTTGATTAGTTCAATAACACTTTCACACACAATCCTCTTTTTTGTAAGTTATTTCAAGTGCTGTTTACCCCACTAGAGTTACCAACCGAGTGAAGTCCTCTTATTTTCTAGTCCTCTCATTATAACTATTTTCTTAAAAGATAATTATCGCCGACCAATAAAATGAGACATGTCAATAAACTAATAACCGCAAGGAAAAGGATGCTCACATCTGGTTTAAATTTGTTGAAGGCGTAAACAAGATCGTAAAACGCTTCCTGAATAATTGTTATCCATTTTATGACGAGCAATAGCTGTTCTAGGGTAAAATGAATGTTTTTGCGAAGAACTTTTTTTTGGATTTATTTGTAAAAAAATATATTTTTCTTATAATTTTGTCTTTATTACTTAAAAAAAAAAAAACACCAACCAAAAGAAACAAAAATTTCGCCTTTTTCCGCCAACAATAAATCAATTCGACCCGAAACCACATGAAAATTTACAATTCCACACGGAAATAACTAGTCGATTTGAATCCGAACGATTTTCATTCGAAACAACCGCATGCGGAATTCGAGAATCACAAATTTTGAGAATCGTTCGAAAATGGTGAGTTTCCGTATGCGGATTTCATTTCGAATGATTCGAGAATCGAGGCCCAGATGAGGAATTCGGTGCAGTTGTGTTGGGACTTGGGACCAAAAGGACAAAAGAGTTGTCCTGAATATTCAAGTACAAGTTAAAACAATAATTTGTGAAAGCGTAGGTTGCAGTAGTTATTTCAAAATCCAAAGAAGATAATAAAAATTTATTTTATTTCATATTCAAGAAAAATTTTGTTTCCCGATATATCGGTAGTACGATGCTCCGATATATTATCGGAAGAGAAAACATCAACACAAAACATCGATGCATTGAGAACAAAAACATCGATGTTTTTAACATCGGGTGTTCGATGTTCCAACCCTAAGTCGCAGCCAGATAAATTCACAAACGCCAAAATCAAAGAATCTTCTTTCCTCTCTTTGCATTCATGCAAAGAGCAAGCGCTGGCGAATTTTCATTCAATCTCAATTGCTCAGTGCGCGCTTCATAGTTGTACTCGTAAATGTTCAACATAAAAATTGAACGCCTATGCTCCATATGAAAATGCAAATTAAAGACACTTTGTCTGCCAAGCCCATAGCAAAGAATATCTACTCGATAAAAACCGACACTATTTTGCAAATGTGTGCGAAACAAATTTGTACAAAAATAAAACAAAAAAGTTATTCATCTGGAGAAAACAAGAGCAGAATACAGGATTGGATATCTGGTGTAAGTTACGTACAAGAAGGAAAAAGAGCGAATGATAGTGCCACCAATAACTTTAAGCTCATGATGCCAAATTTTGCAACAGTGGCAAAAACAGATGAAGCACGTTGTGGCAGAGCAGAAATAGTGTGCGCTCTTTCGCCCTTATGTTCATTTTGTACTCTTCTACGTTTGAACTATTTTAATTTTTTTGTTAAAAAAAGTTAGAATACTTTTGCAGCAAAAGTTTCCGTTAGTTTAGATATTCTTTGGTAAAAACTGAACAGCTTTGCACCATCGCGATCGCATCGCATCGAATAAATGCGAATAAGAACGAAGAGGACTTGAATGAGAAGTATTCTCTTTGAGTAGTTCTCTTTCTTATTCACATATTTTATTCGAGCGATTCGATCGCGATGGTGCAAAGCTGTTCAGTTTTTACAATTTACTTACACTGAACATTCGGAGATTTTTATATCCGTATTGGTTTGGTAATGTAATATATACCAGAAAACGTACCAAACTCTCCAGTGTTGTTTTATCTTGCAATTTGCTTTCCAGGTCGTCCATTTCCCTTAGATTAGACACTGGCATATGTATTAATTGTAGAGGGCTTTCAATTGGCAATGAGCTATCTGACTCGATAACGCCGACGGTTGAATTTTTAATGCTATTAACTACATTTTCCAGGGTGGTTATACGAATTATTAAAACTTCATTGGATGCGGTGTGTTTCGCCAGTTCCATTATCATATTATTTTGATTGTTTTGCAGTGTAGTCAGCCCATCATTTATATTTTTCAAAAGGATTCCGATATCCACTTCCTCGACATCTGGATTAATTTCCATAATGGTTCCGTTTTCTGGGGAAACAGCTGGTGTAAGAAATTGCATTTGCTCAAATAAAAGGAAATTGGTAATCGAATAATTTTGTATTGCGATGGATTCTAGCGAGGATTTCGTAATTTACTGTGCTTGTTCAGAAATACGTTACTCGCGGTGACTGTTCAAAAATATATAACTCAATGAACATTGATAGAGATTGACAGAGATTTTCCTCAACAATAGTACATTACGCATTTTTGAACAGTCAACGCGAATTATTAAAATAAACTTACTTGTTGTGGCTGGTATATTAAGAGTTGTGTGCTAGAAGGAAAATTGAGCATGCAGGTAACTGGTTTTATTGTAATAACATTATATTATTTACTTGTGTAGAGGTCAACTCATGATTAAAATCATGGTCAATTCCAGAATCAGCGATTTTGGCACCCAAATTCCGTTTTTTCGCTTGAGGCTGTGTTGGCATCTCCACATCCCAAGCGTCGCGTCGGTGTCGATAATATTTTCCATTACCTTAATTTCTGCTTCTGCAGCTTCAATACCTACTGATGATTTTTTCTCTTTTTTTTTTTGCAAAGCTGTTTCCAAGCCAATTACGAGAGTACTTAAATACTCTCATAACAATTCAAGTAGTATTCTTATGAGAACTTCGTGCCCTTACGAGGAGAGTTAAGGTAATTTCATAAGACCAGAATAACTCTCATTGTTCCGTATGTTAAGAAAACAAAAAACTAAACACAAATCAAGATGTTGCTGAAATCAATTCTTCGCACAGAACTCCCTTCACGCTGGCAAATGTGCAGCGGTAAATAATAAATCAAGATGTGCGTCTTAATTCAAGTCACTTTATTAATTCCCTTAAACATATGAAAACAACTATGTACATTCCTTAACACAGCCAAAATAAGAAAATAGAAGGTAAAAACTATAATTAAATTCACTACTGTAAATACAATATGTAATATGCTGCACTTCAATATGTACTATACAAAACCATGAAACTATTAAGAAAACTTTAACTTTAATTCACTGCAAATCGAGCATTGACGATTCTGATTTCTGAATGATGATAATATGATGAATTCTTGAGATGAACCTAAAATGTTGAGTGATAATTAATTGTTTATTTCAATTGCATATTGAGTTTGGATGCTATCAATATGAAGCATGTGATCAACTCTCTTGCCAATTGACGTATTTGAACACATGAAGGTTGACACGAAACAGAGCGCAGATTATAGCAGCCGGTTGCCTTTTATACTTTTGTAGCTATAATTTCCGTGAGCTTTATAGACAAACGTTACCTTCTAATTGAGGAGTGTTCGAACAAAAGGTAACATTTCCATCGTTGCTTTTATTTCAGAAATCACTAAAATCTCATTAAAAGATTTAGCATAGTTTTGTTAAATATTATGTTTGCACAAAAATATACATAGAAAAAGGTACGTAGGAATCACAGTTTTTCCCATTTAGAAACTTTCATATTAATGAAGATAACTGAGTTTGAAATTCGGAAATGTCACTTTTTTCAGTAAATCTTGGAAACGTCACTTTTTGAAAATCATTAAATGGAAATGTTACCTTTTGAAAGTATTAAAATAAGAAAAATAAAATAAAAGTCATGTTTTCATTATTAAAAAACCTACTCTATATTATTATCATAAAAAACCTAATGTAAAAATAAAGTTTAAACTTAAGTTAAAATAAAGCTTTACAGTCACTATGTTTCACAAAATCTAATAATTCGGGAATAATTGCTGGAAATGTCACGTTTTGTCGAAGACTATGATAAAAGCTTAATATTACACTGGGAAATGTTACTTTTTGATAGAACTACAGATATATTTGTAAAATTTCTTCACCAAAATAAATGCACAACCGATTTTATTTGTTAAGCGCATCTGTCAACTACTTCCGATGTCTGATAGCAATCTCAAACTGACCTCTTCAGGATTCTGATCCTTTCCCTGATATTTCCGCATTTCTCGTGTTTTTTCGAAATCTGGCGGTCACTTGGAAATTCTCCATTCAATCTGCTTTACTATTTCCCAAGAACAAATTGAACTCCTTCAAGGTACCGCTTTTATTACTTATCGGTAGTGGAAGACTGTTTAATTGTTGCCAGTGTTAGTCCTTGATAATTTTGTGAAGGGGCTTTTCTGAACATCTCATTTCTTCTGCAATATTCTTTAATGCGCGCCTCCGCGTCGCCATTTTTAATATCATTTTTTCGGAAACGCTGCACATTTTTATTATGAAGGGAATTCTTACTATTTCATACGCCAAATTCAACTAGAATGTGTAGTTCATAGCTCCTCGTACGACTATGCAAAAAAACCAAAAAGTCAAAAAGTGGAAATGTTACCTTTTGTTCGAACACTCCTCAATTATTCTCGTTCAAGTTCAAGTTTTCGTTAAAGTGTGAGGCTCGATTAATGGTGAGTACATTTAAATTTTATATTTCATTTTGTTAATTTGTTGATTCATTGTAATTATTTGTGTTAATTAGATAGATAGATAGATAGATAGATTTTATTTCTCTCAGAACCGAAAATATTATTTACAATACTCAAGATATGTACATAAATGAAATATACTCCTCTTCCTGGGCATTTTCAAATGTTCATTACACTTAACTTAACACACTTTCATGCCAGAGCTGACCAACATATACTAAGTGTCAGGTATATATTGTCATTAGAGCTGTCACAAACGAAATTAAATATATTTCACATTTCTCCAATATAATCTAAATATAAGCTTTTTATTATTATTTAATCATTAACTGCGTTCTGTCTAGAATGGTTTCCGTTCTACGCTTTTGTTGGGTTGTACCGTGCTGCTCGCGTCGCGTTCAGTTCCACAACTGTCCTCTCGTGCACGATGCGCACTTGGCTTCCCAGTTGCAAGGGGTGCCAGTGTTGACAACTCGGCCTCTCCTGACCTTTCGTCGTCGTCGGAAGAATCCTCGTTGCCGTCGTCTGGAGCCCAATCCAGGTTAGGGTCCATATGGCACCATGGCTTCATATTATCCGCTGAGTGCACGTTACTGTACCGTTTTCCACGATGACCACCAAATCGCCTTCTAGATATTTCGTAGGGGATTTGTGTTTGTTGTCGAAACGAGATTTCCATACACTCCTCGCCTTTGCGATATTATCGGCGGCTATCAGATGAACCTCCGAAATATTTACATTTTCGGCCACTTCATCGTCCAAAGCTTGAATTATCCGATTATGGCTGACATCTTTTAAGTTGTAAGAGAAAACTAGTTCGTTCGGTGAAAATTGAGTAGTTGAGTTCTTTTGAGAATTTATGGTCCATTGTGCCGTCGGCAACGCCAACTCCCAGTCTTTTTCTGTGGTCGCCGTACATCTCATAACATCCAACATGACCCCGTTCAATCGCTCCGCTTGTCCATTAGCCCTAGGTGTTCTCACTGCTGTCTTCGTATGCTGGATCCCGTACTTCTAGGCGAACACTTTACACTCCTTTGACGTAAAAGCTGTACCTCTGTCCGTGATAATGGTTTGTGGGTTGCCAAAGATCGACATTACATCTGTTATTGTAGACACGACAGGCGCAGTCTTGGTGTATCGGACGGCCCGAAAAATGGTGAATTTACTGAACCCACACACTATCGTGAGGACGTACTGATGTCCTCGCTTACTTTTTTCGAAATGTCCCAGATAATCGCTATACAGCCTACAATTAGGAACCGGAAGAACCTCCACGACCTGAAGCTGCCCTTCGGGTTTTCCTCCCCGCATTTCGTTTAGACAACATTCGGACACGCCTCTATGTATGACTTCACATATGTCCGAACTTGCGGGAACCAAAAATGTTGACCTATTCATTCGATTGTTTTCTCCGTTCCGAAATGGCCTGCGTCGTCGTGACATGCCTTGGTTACACGCCAGCGAATTGCCTGACGAATAACCAATTTCAATTGATGATTCACTTTCCTGTGTACACGTCCCATCTTGATTGTATAGTCCTGAAGTATTTGCTTGAATTGTTTGCATCCCGTTCCTGCTCCGGTTTCCAAGATACTCGCGACTTCTTTGATCGTTGGATCCTGCAACTGCATGGTATAAATCCAGTCATGGTCATATGTATACATCTTTAAAGTTTGATCGGCAATCGTGGTTGGTGATTCGGGTGGTAGTACTGGTGCTCGACTCATACCATCCACATATTGTAGTCTCACTCCCGCTCGATGTATATTCGAAAAGTCAAATTCCTGTAACTTTAGCAACCACCTAGCAATGCGATGGGGCAATGGAGTTGTCGCCTTTGTTGTTGCCACTGCGTTGCAATCTGTCACCACTCGGAAAGATCGCTCTAATAGATACACCCGAAATCTATTTAACGTTTCCACGATTCTTAATACCTCTAGTTCGTGACTCGCATATTTACTTTCCGACTCATTACATCGCCTGCTGAAGTAAAATACTGGCTTCCATTCATCTCTCCAGTTGCATTAGGATACCTGATAATCCTACCATGCTCGCATCGGTGTGTACTTCATGATCTTTATTTTGGTCAAAGATCACTAACACCGGTTTCATCGTAATAGCTGCTTTCAAATTGGTAAATTCATCTTCTTCGAGGCTTGACCATTTGAATTCTGCATTCTTCCGTGTGAGCCTTGTCAACCGTTGAGACTGGTGCGCGTAGTTGGGCACAAATTTCCTGAAGAATCCCGTCAATCCTAGAAATCTTCGTACCTCGGTGGCGGTTCCAGGTCTAGGATATTGGTTTATACAAATAGTTTTTTCGTTTCCTGGCCTGATGCCGTTACCACTGACAATATGTCCCAAAAAGTTTACTTCTCGTGCAAGAAAGACACACTTCGACGGTCTCAGGGTTAACCCCGCCCTTTGTGGTGCTTCTAAAAACTCCTCCAGTACTCGCGCTCCTTGGTCCACTGACATTGTTGCAATGATGACCTCATCTACATAACTAATGACGATTCTCCGAGATTTCAATGTCGAAATTAATTTTACTATCATTTCCTAAAATACCATCGGCGCATTTACCAACCCAAATGGCATTACATGATGTTCGAAAAGTCCCTCGTGTGTTAAGAATGCGGTGTACTTTTTACTTTTCTCTTCCAGTGGAATTTGGTAATACCCTGCTGTCATGTCCAAGATCGTAAATAATTTAGTCCCAGCTAACTTCGAGAGTTGTTCCTCCACAATGGGCATCGGAAACTGCTTCTTCACTGTTACGTCGTTCAATGCGCGATAGTCCACACACATTCTACTCTCTCCGTTTGCTTTTTTTACTAATAAAACGGACGCTGCATGTGGAGAGGAACTCAGTCTAAAAATTCCATTCTCCAATAAAGTACCGATAATTGATGATAATTCTTCTCGTTGTGCAAACGGCACTAGATACCGCTTACCCACAATTGGCTTTTCCGTTGTCACTTCAATTTTCATTTCAGCTGTCTTGCACTTTCCTAATTTGGGAATCGTTTCAGCAAAACACTCATCAAACTTCCCTATAATTTCTAAAATGTTTTCACGATCAGGCCCTTTTACACCGGCATCCACATTAAAATTTTGTTCTTTCACAGTGCTTGTTTGCATTATTATCACGGGTGACGGTAGTCACCCCGAGTGACGCGAGCTTTCTACTGAGGAACGACTATACAGGGTGTTTAAAAACAACACGGCAATATTTAAGGGGGTGATTTCTGAGTTCATTTCATGAAAAAAAGTTCATATAAACATAGGTCCGGAAATGCATGGTTTCCAAGATACAGGGTGTTAAACTTTTTTTAAAATATCGGTTTTTTAACAATATCTGAAATATCTTTTGTCCGATTTTTTTGAAATTTTGCAGCATTGTGTGTATATCTGAAATATCTTTTGTCCGATTTTTTTGAAATTTTGCAGCATTGTGTGTAGTAATAAGGAGCTCATTTCACATTAATTAGACTAAGGTTATTATGTCCAGTGGCGTGCGTGGGGGCACCTTAAGCAATATTATTAACAAAAAATGTGTACGCCACTGACTTTTTTCTAATTATGATATTTTTTTTAGATAAAGGAAGCAAAAATACAACTTTTTGGTCTCCTGAGTTTTTGACGTATCTTTCATCGTTTTCGAGATAAAAAGCAAAAACCATTTGATTGAATGTCCATTTACCATACAAAAATATTTAAGAAAATTTTGAACTATTCTAATTTGCTTTGTTTCGCACTACAGGTATGCCCTCTAATCGTACCTGCGCCAATATTCGTTCCGCTCGGTTTGTACTTTGCAGGTGCTGAATGAAGTCTGATAATGGTTCAGCGTCAACATTGACCTGATTGACCGTCACAGGCTCATTTGTAGTATTTAGCATCCTGACCAGTGGGTTCGCTTGCGAAGTAATTGTGCCTCCAATAAAAACTCCTGGGTGAATTTCTTTCCCAGCTATAACTACGTCATTTTCTTTGAACTTTCGCATTATTTTGATTTTTCTTACTGTCTCGCTTCGCGGCGGGATTACCGCATCGGTTCCATTGGGTCCGCTCAAAATTGGTACTTCTACCGTTCCTGAGGTTGTGTTTAACGTTAACAGCCAAGAATCATAGTCAATTACTGCTTTAAATTTTGTAAGGAAATCGAGGCCTAGAATTGCGTCTGCCCCAATAGCGAGGTCATCGTCCACTATTTGGAACAAATGCTTTACCAACTCATTGCCGTTCGGGCGAAGGATAGCGTACGTTGCGCCAACTGTTTGTCTCTTACTTTCAGTTATTCCTTGTATCATGCAGTTTTCTTTTGGATACACCACCTGGTCATCGCTGATCTTCCCTCTTTTAAATATCGAGATGTCCGCCCCGGTATCTACAATTAGCGTACATATCCACGTATGGCCTAATGTAATTCGTGTACGTTAAATTTCTGTGGAAAAGTCGGGGACTACTTCGTTCACCTCCCCCAGTCTTGCAGCATCTCTCTCCGACTGGGGGGCCTGCCATTCCCCCGATGCTCCGCAACAACGAATTCCTCTGGGCCTGGCTCCTTGATAACTGCCTCCCTGCCTATTTCGTTGCCCCTCCTGGAAATTTCCTCTTGAGTTTCCTTGGTTATTGTAGTTGCCGCCACCGTTTCTATTAGCTCTCTCCGATTGATTGCCAAAATTCCTGTTATTTCTTGGGTACCCTCCGTTTCTTTGATTATTAAATCCTCCGCCAAACGTTCTGCTGCCGCCGTTTGAATTGTTGAAATATTGACGTCTATTGGGATTGTACCCGTTATTATAATTTCTTCCCTGGTAGCCTCCACGGCAACCTCTTTGTGCCCCGGCGTTGTAATGTCTGATCGCATTTGTTTCCTGTGGCTTGTCCACCGTGAAAGCCTTTGCCGTTACCTCCGATAGGGTCTCCATATTTCCTGCTTTCAGGATTAACGCGGTGCTTGAATTCGCTACGTTATTGGTAAATGCCTGGATCGAGAATTTTTCGGCCAACTTTTCGGCCGCTTCTCCAGTTACCGCCTTTTCGGCAATGGTTAATTGTCTAGATAGCGTCTCTATCTGGTTTGAGAAGTCCACCAGCTTCGTGCTTCCTTGCTGGCATGTTCTCAGTTGTGCCATTATTGCCTCGGAGGATAACTTTGTTGAGAACTTTTCCTTTAGTTTGTTCTTTATTTTTTCAACGGTGTCCAATTCTTCCGTAATCACTAGCTTTGCTTTTCCAGTTATTCTTGTCTTTATAAATTTGATCATGGTCGCTCTTTGCTCTACTGGGGTTAATTCATTTAGCAACTCCATTGGTTCGATAAAGGAATCAGTTTCCTCATGCAGCCCATCAAATGGCCGCAAAAGTGCCGTACCGGTTTTTATGTCAAACGACATTTTGCACCTCCTTCGTATTTCTATTAATTCTAAAATTTTGCCTACTGTATGCTTAATCTTCCCGTACGCAGTTTTCAATTCTAATGCTTCCTCCACCGTCGCGCCAGCTACTCCTTCGACGTATTCCTTTGCTTCGTCTAATAATTCTCTTACTTTCGCTTCCTTCTCGTTTAATGTCTTTTCTGTATAGTGCCTGTTTTTACTTTTACCAAAATTAGACAATATGGTTTGTGTCTCCGCGCTAATGACGTCTAATGTGTCCGTTTGCTTATTAAACTACGTTTATTTGTGCCGGCGTATTCAAATATCTCTTCCTTAGACCCCTTCTATGACTTTTATAAACAACGAATACAAATTCTGCCATTTTCAATACAGCAATTATTGCCAATAGTACCAAAATTCTATTGTTTTCGATACTCACCGTATTACCGTATTTTCACTCTGCACGGATTTATTGTTCCCCATTGTCTCTCCAATTCTCTTCTTTTTTTCACACGACCTGAAGGAAATTAGACTTGCTAACAAAATTCTCTGCTAAAACCAAAAATTAAAACCACCAATACGCTTTATTTATTTATTTATCCATTCGTACTACCTAATTTGCCTTATTCCTACACACCGCTAACTTTTCCCTACTAATTTCTGCTAACTTATTGTATTTAACTTTCTCTTCTTTCGTCCCTACTACTTTGGCCAGCTCCTTGAACCCCTTAATTTCCAGCCGGAGACGATTCCTGCGTCCTCCGCGTCTTGGTTTCGACTTTACTTCCTTCTTCCTTGCCGCCTGTCTGCGCCTCAGATCCTCTATGGTGATCTTCCTTGGCCCCAACTCGTACTCTGCCGGTGTCGTTTCTTTGGTTGATGCTATCGTAATTGCCGGTACAGCCGGTAAAATCCCCCTGGGGTACAATGTAACTCCCTCGATTCTGCTCTCCGCTAGCTCCACTAATTGCTGAAAACGTTTGTCGAAATCGAACTCGTTCTCCTCTGTGATCGATCCAGTCCGAATGTTCACGGTCGCCATGTACTGTATGCCGGTACTAATCGCCTTGTATAGATGATTGAGCAAATGATCTGCTGTGGAAGCGAGTTGATTCGGTTCAGGTGCTCGCTGCGAAAGCGAGTTCTGCTGGGGATTGGCTCGCTACGAAAGCAAGTTCTAGGGATCCTCGCTGCGAAAGCGAGTTAATTTGAGAGGTCAGGGTGCCAAAGTAGAACGCACAAGTCCTGAATGTATCTCTCCTTTATTTAGAATTTTGCTTATTATTTATACAAATCTTCGGGCTTAATTCTATCCCTACTCCTAACTTCTTAGCCTAGTTTTTTTTAACAAATTCACACACTTTAGCTATATTGGCTAATAGTGCATCGAACGCATTGACCCAATACGAAGTTCCGCATTTGGTTGGCGTCATATTGCATGGTTTGCAATTGTGCAGTATTTCCATGTGACGCAACCTCGCCTTGCACTCTAGGCGTGCGGTCAAGTGCATTGCTTGCATTTTCGGGGAAGCGTGACCCAATATGGTTTTGTTTTGTTTACGATCGTTATTGACAGAGTCGCAACATAAGTTAATGAAAATGGAATTCTATCACAAAAGCTTTGAATTGATTTGTTCATTTGTTGTGGTTTTTATTTCGTGGACCGTACTGGTGGTGCTGGTTAGTGTATCCCTTTCTTTATAGAATAGTCTTTTATATTTACGTAAAATTCTAATTAAACCTACTTTTTGGACCTCATTAAGATTTTTTAATGGAATATTATCTATGTCGCTTTCTTCTAATACATTGACCTCTTCTAATATTGTTTTGGTTACAAATGGGATCTTTTCCTCATTATTTAGTACTAATTCTTGATCCGCAATATTTATGAGCTTGACATTATTCTGCACCCAGTCCATACCAATAAGAAAATCATATTTTCGTTTCAGTTCAATTTTTACCCATTTTATTCGAGCATTTTCCGGTTGTTTGAATTCTCTGGGACAATTGGTTTTTACATATTCAGTATATTTACTAACCTCCCCTTCTATAGTATTTATTTTTACTCTATCACCGGGAATTTTTTTGTAGTATTGCTGGGGTATGTTTTTTGAATTTAAGAGACTGATGGTGGACCCGGTGTCAACTAAGGCAACAAATTTACGATTTCCGAATGTTAGTAAGATATAGATTTTTCGTTTTTCCGAGGCTAATTGATAAAAAATTCCTTGTCTCCTAACTGGTTTACTTTATTTCTATCGCTTATCGCATCTACCTCCATTGGTTGAACTTGATTATTATTTTGATGATGATTAGCGGGTCTAAAAGGAGTATTACTAGAATGATTATTACTGGGACTTGGCCACTGCCCATAGTTATTATTATTTCTGTTCTGCCCATTACTGTTAGATTTCCTTTCGTTAAAATTATTTCTATGAGTTGCCCTACTTGACCAGTTACGAGAAATATGCGGTTGTTCGAATCGAGTTTACCCTCGGTGGCTAGGGAAATTACTTGTTCTGTTTGCTCTATTATTTGTGTTGGAGTTGTACTGTTTTTTGGAACAGTTAATGGAACTAATAGTCAGATTCTGTTGGTTAGTTAATTGTCTAGGTCTGTTGTCGTAATTCGGCCTTATATTAAACTCATCCTGACCAATATATTTATTTAACACTTGTCTAATTTCGTTTACAGTAAATTTATCACTTAATTCGGCAGCTAATGCTCCTGCCGTAATTTGCTTGATTTTAATTGCTAACATAGAGCCTAGGTGATTAGTAATTTGGCCTGGGTATTCACTAAATACGGCTAACCCATGTTGGCTATGCCCATGTTGTTGGCGGTGACGTCGCTAGATAATTTTTTGCTGCTCCTTGGATCTTTTCGTCATAGATGATAGCGAATGCTTGATTAGCTCGATCCCCGTACTCTTCCAGTGCTCTCTCCACTGCTGCTATAAAGCCGGGTAACGTCCCTGGTGCTCCTTCAAAATTTCGAAGATGCCGGAGTTCCTTTTCCGTTTGGCTTCGCCAGGATGTTGGCTGTTGCTGCCTCTGAACTATTTCGGTCAGTGCTAATAAGCACCTTTCCATGATAATGTCTCGGTGAACTTCGTTCATCCCTCTTAGTTGATCTATTACTCGGTTCCTTCCGTCCCTTCTATCCAGCTTGTATATTTCGGTGGGCTGTGTTGTTTCTTCATAACTTACTAAATTTTGTTTTAAGTTACTTCGTTGCTCACTTGTATTCACCGTACACTTTCACTGGGTAGTTCCTATTCGGAATTAATTCGTTTCACTGGATCCTGATTCTACTGAACAGGAATCCTTTACCGACTGCGCAAGTTATATATTTAGGATTTAGGTCCTTTTAACGCCGGGAGGCGGGAGTAGTTCGGGGCGATAACAAAAAGACAAGCGGTTTCAACTATGAACTTTAATTAATTTTTATATTCGGCACCAAAACAAAACTTATATTTTACAAACACTTTCAACTCAATTAACCGAAACTCTTAACTAGATAAAAAAAAAGGAAAGATTCAAGTTTAATTAATTATAACCGCAAGACGAACGAATTAACGATCTATGTCTTCTTCCCGAGATGTTGTCTACTACTCGCCGTTTTTAATCTCAAATCATTTCATTAAAATTATTCTTCTGCATCGAAAGCATTCTTTAGCGGGAGTCGAAATCTAATCACTTTCCGTGGAATTTCGCCGTCATCATTTTCTAGTGGGAACTTGCATCGCGAAGCTTTTCTCACCAAGCCGTTGGCGTTGGTGTGATCGGAATGTTAACTGTATCGGGTAGATCCGGAGTAATTACATTGGAGTCGCATTTTGGGGTCCTATATGTAACCCGCGTCGATTGATCAGCTTCCAAATGATGAAATAACGACGATTCGGCGAACACGTCGCTATCGTTCATACTTCCCGGGTAGCCGACTTCAATTGTGACAAACTGGCGATTTGGCCGTGCTACCGCTTGTTGCACGACCGAATGGAAATGTTTATAGTTGAGGAATTCATTGCCGCAATTTGGGGGTTTTTCGACGGGTATGTGCGACCCATCGATTGCCCCGCAGCAATTCGGTAGGCAGAATGCCCGGAAAAATTCTTCCGAGACAGCTGCCCAAATCTCCTCCGTTGGTTTCGGTAGGTAAAATGGTTGGAACACTGTCCACAACGTTTCATACACATTTTTGCAAATGCGAGCGATGCTACTTTCGCTTAGGAACATCCTGTCACTCAGGTTTGCAAATGTATCCCCCTGCAAGTGCCTAAGGAAAAAAGGCCGTATTCGAAAAATTCGACTGAAAAATGAAACCTACTTACTGCAACGTGATGTAAAACCTTTCTTCGGGTGATATGTTTTTGGGGACAGTTGCTAAATGCGGGGCAAGCTCCTTCGCGATGAATGAAAAACAGTATGAAGACATTCTCGTCCTACGCGAAACCCGATTTTCAATATGTCCTTCCCACATCCTTGCAAAGACCGTCCCAAACTCCCCTCCCCCGGGGTAATGTTATAAACACAATATTATAAATACGTCTATTGGTTGTTGTAAATCTGCTGCCGTAGATTCGTCTCCTTGTCCTTGTGGGCGATCTGGAAAGCACTAATCACTAACGACTTACACGGAGCGGACTTAAAGAAACGCGACACCTTCCCAATAACAAATTATTTATCACGGGTGACGGTAGTCACCCCGAGTGACGCGAGCTTTCTACTGAGGAACGACTATATATACACGAGATTTTGAACTTTTCACCTATGCGACGGATCCAAATGATCTGGGTACCGTTTGAAAGGTCTTGGAACGTAGATCCAGAAAAAGCATAAAAATTTGCAAAACGGTCCACGGGTACCCTCAATAATAGGGTATGAAAGAATGTAATTAAATTCAGTTTTTACCTCAAAATGGGGTCAAAAAGTGACCCAACTTCCTGACTCATGGTCGATTCAGACTGCACTTGCCGAAACCTTTCGAACGGTACCTCGACCATCAAAATCGGTTGACCCATTCAAAATTTAGGGCATTTGGCATTTTTACCGCGCAATTCCCTGAAACAGATGAAAGTGGCGTTTGTCTGTCCACTTGTACTTTTTTGAATCTAATTAAAAGCTTTTGGGAGCTGAAAGCTATTAAAAAAATGAACATTTTTTGTTCCGCCACTTTTCGATCCGATGACTGGTATGGTCAGGGTATCCCTCCAAATTAGAAACTACTTGCAGTGATAATTAAACTGGTACAATTTTGCGTCTGTATTGCATACCAAAACATCCAAAGAGAACACAGACGCAAAATTGCACCAGTTTAATTATCATTGCAAGTAGTTCAATGTTGTCTCTGTAAAAGAGGTCAACCTGTCAACATTCCAATTTGGACTGTCTACCCTCCATGCATGGATTAGATTTATGGAGTGTATCCTGCATATAGCATATCGCTTAAATATAAAGAAGTGGCAAGTAAGGGGAGCCAAAGACAAAGCTGAGTTCGAAGCTAAAAAACAAATGGTACAGACTCGGCTCAGAAAGGATACTGGACTACTTGTCGATGTTCCCCGACAAGGAGGATCTGGCACGACGAACGACGGTAACACCGCACGTCGTTTCTTTGCGAACCCGTCGGAAACAGCGGCTATCACTGGAGTAGACGTATCTCTAATAACTAGATTTGGGGTTATTCTTAGCACGGTTTTCTCTGGTTACCATGTTGATGCTGTAAAATTTAAAGACTATGCTATGGAGACAGCACGTGTGTACACTTCCCTCTACATGTGGTACTATATGCCGGCATCAGTACACAAAATTCTTCTTCATGGTGGAGATATTTTGGCAGCTGCTCTCTTACCTATTGGACAACTATCTGAAGAGGCCCAAGAATCCAGCAACAAGTTTTTCAAACAATTCAGGGAAAAACATGCAAGAAAGTGTTCTCGGTAAGTAATAGCCTAAAACATACCTTATTTAACATATTAATCTAGAGTACTTATTTTACATTTTTCTTTGTGTCTTTCAGACAAGCCAATCTCCAGGACGTATTCTGCAGGTTGCTAGTTTCATCCGATCCCATTATTTCATCCATCAGACCACTACCTGCGAGAAGCAAAAGTTCATTATCACCTGCAGTCCTTAACCTACTCATCCCAGCAAACATATCAGATTCGTCAAACGTAGTTGATACGTCATCTGATGAGGAATAAAAGTAAAATTCTACCGTCTAAATTAATTTAAGATCCAACTGGAAATTGACATAAGTGTTTTATAACAGTATTATACATAATATATATATATATATAAAAAAAAAAAAAATGAGGTTTTCGAAATACACAAAAATAACGACCAATAATTTATCCACTTCGTTCATTTTACCCAATATACTTTTCTTTGTATTTTTTTCTACAAGTATAGACCTTTTACTTTAAAATGAGATATAAATCATTAAAATACAACATTATTTGCAAATGCAGTGATTTTTTGAAAAATGCACGTTTTCCAAAATTTGAAATTCTCAAGTACCGTTATAGAAGCGTGAAAAATCTAAAAAAACCATAAAGTTTAATTTCTTTTGCCAAAAATAAGCGAATGGCATTCACCTTTTTTCGATTTCGTCCCACTGTGCGCTGATTCCCTTATTAAAGTTTGATCACTACCCATGTCTACAAATGCCGAAAAGACTCATCCGTCAATGACGATATTTTTCATTAGAGGGGGACACACCTCCTTGGCCGTCTCGTCCGTCATCACTGTCGCTATGGTTGGTTTGTTGTTTTTATACCATGTTGACACTGCGTTTTAAATCTCCAAGTTTAAGATAATCTCCCTTCCTTAATCTTGCCTGTTCACACTGCGGTTTGAAGATTATCTTTGACAGTTAGTGTTGTTGTCGATATATTGTGCGAGAAAATTGAATTAAATTGAGAGTCATTTTCTAAGAATTATTGTTCAAAAAGATATTAATATATGTATTGTTATTTAGTGGCGCAAGCAGAATTTTTGGGAATTGGAGTGCCAAATGAATTCAGGAGCATTTTTCAACACAAATGTCTGGATGAAACTGTCAATTTACTGTGAAAATCTGTCAAAATGTTCCTTGAAGCCATCTATGTATCAAAATTTGAACCAGTTTATTCACAATAACATGGAGATTACGATTCGAGATTCGAGATCAGCATTTGACAGTTTTTGTATGGTAAATCTCCTCGAAAACAAGGAGATCAAGACGTTAAACCTCGAAACCGGTTTAATCTCGTGATTATCTCGCAGTGTGAACATGCTATTACATTCAGATTCCCCTTGGCCTACTTTTGTGCATTTATTGCACCATAATTTCCTCTTGGGTTGCGGACAATTTCTAGCGAAATGCCCCTGTTTGTTACAATTAAAACATTTAGGTCCTCGACCTTCGTGTTTCATACTTGAACCGTCACTTTTGTTGACGGTAGATTCAGGATAACTTGCAATTCGTCCGATTGGCACTACCGAAATATTTTCCAATGCACTTAATAGATCATTGTTCTTTTGAAAGTTCATCGCCTGCAAGGTTCTTACTAAACCTGTGTCAACGAGCCCGTTTATCCTATCGATAAATTGCTGCGACGAAATCGTTTTTTTTTCAGCGGATCGAATTCCGGTAAGATCCCGATAACCGTAGTTGGATTCGCACTACATGCTTGCCTCATGGTGCAACTTCCTGCCGGAACGCTTTCCTGGCTTACGTGAGTTGTCCTTGACACTGGAGATATTGACTGCCGTTGGACATGTGAGCCCGGTTCACTTTCCCGACTGGCCATTCCCTGCATTGCTTGTGCCAACTCTTCCACCACCTGTCCTAACTCTTTCAACTGTTCTCGGATATCGACACCTTCCTCCTACACCTCTACGTGCACATCGCTTTCCTCCACTTCGTTTCCTCCCAACGTGGTAATCAATTCTGCCACTTTTGCCGCTTTGTTTCCCCTGATAACTAATCCCTTAGCGTTTAATAAACAATCGAGTTGCGGAATTGTTAATTTGTCCACCTGAATTTTCATTTTTTCCATCACTTCGTTTACTTTTCTTACGTGAAAAAGTAACCTTTTTTTTCTTTTCTTTTTTTTCCACTCCCGGCGAATTAAACTGTTTTCCGCACCCCCAGCCGTTCGCTAAGATTTTTCTCGCTTTTTCAATTTTCCGTTGCCAATTCTTCACCGTTGCATTTCTAGGGGAAAAGTTTCCGTTTTCTTTTCCGTCCTTTTTTGTTCGCCTTCGTTTGAGTTGTGGCGGTTTCGTTCACACTCGCGACGCACGATATTTCTCGAATCTCACTTCTGATTTTGTCAGGTATATATTGTCATTAGTTCTGTCACAAACGAAATTAAATATATTTCACATTTCTCCAATATAATCTAAATATAAGCTATTTATTATTATTTAATCATTAACTGCGTTCTGTCTAGAATGGTTTCCGTTCTACGCTTTTGTTGGGTTGTACCGTGCTGCTCGTGTCTCGTTCAGATCCACAACTGTCCTCTCGTTCACGATGCGCATTTGGCTTCCCAGTTGCAAGGGGTGCCAGTGTTGACATAAGTAAATACTAAATAACACATTTAAAGAGCTTACAATTTAATTAATGTCTTTATGTATTTTGAGAAAAAATAGTGCCTCTAAAGGCTAAGCTTGTGTTAGAGGTTCCATCGCTAAATATTCATACAAAAAACTCAGATATCTGTGTAATTATGATAAATAAAATACCCGCTGCAGATGGGTTTACAACTTAAATGCTGAAATAAAAAACAAAAACATTTTTAGAATTATAAATGAATCTCAAAATAAACTAAGCAAAACTAAAATTCATGTAACTATATAGTTCTAAATACAAAACGGAAAATGATTTTAATCTTTAAGTGGTCGCGTCAAAAAACTTCCTTAAGTGGTCGCGTGGAGTCAATCTCACCCCAATTTTAAAATGTGAATAAAACAAAAATACGTATAAAAACAAACTTTTTTTAATTAATCTATTTTTAATTATTTTGAATTATCTAATTTATTAATTCCTCTATTTTGCCATAAATCTCATTGGTATTAAGACGTTTTCGAAGTGGACGAGGAAGTGTTGTCATTCCCGCTCGGGCAAGTTGATGCGTTCTTACCAGTGCAACAGCAAGTTGTTTCAGAAACCCTCTTCTAAGCATTTTGTTGAAATTTTCCTTATAAATGATGTAGGAGTTGATTCCAGCGACGTTCAACAAGTGAAAACAATATTACCATCGGCCACCGCTGAGTTCGTCGACCCAAGTTGTAATTTGCACATATTTGGTCGTCAGTGTCAACAACACCTTTGGTCTTGTTTTAAAAATTTATAAGTTCTGGTTTTTTTTTCTCATCGGCATCATCAATGGCACCATCGCGATGCAGTGTTGCAATCAGCATAACGGCTTTTCTCTTTTTCGACACGTAGGAACAAAAAGTCATATCCTTTAGAAATCCAAACAAACTGGAATGCTTTTCTCGTTTTCTAGAAGGCTGAAAGGTATACGGTATCTCTCTTGTGTTTTTTCTCAGAGTTCCGACCATAGTTAGATTATGGTCTGTGAGAAGCTTGTTCGCAAGCGAAACGCTGCAGCGTTGGTAAACCAGTTGTCCATTATTAAGGTTCTACCTGTACCAGAAATCGGTTCTACCATGCGTAATACCAAATTCATAGTATCGTTAGGTACTTTGAAAGGATCGTCAGGTTGCGTACCAACATATACTTCAAATTTTTGCAAGTAAAAAGTTGCAGAGTCTACGAGAACAAAGTGTTTGATCCATTTCCACATTTTCAGACAAAGAATAATTTTTTATGAAACTGTCACTCATTATGTCACAAAATATTCTTATTGCGGCTAATTTGTCTACTGCTTGCCTTGATCCTTTTGTTTGTCGATCGTCAAATCGTAGGTATCTCAATAAAAACAGGTAACTCTTGTAAGTCATAGTGTTTCCAAAAAATTCAACTCCTGTTCCATCAGAAGCCCATAAATCCATAAAATTTAAGTGTGATGATCGAAGAACTTCTGCCATGACAAGCAATTTCGTCTAAGGAGACGAGTTTTGCCTTGCGTTCTCGATGAAACTTGCTTTGAAGTGATGTAATATACATGCTTGTGTAATTCACTATGCGTTTCACGGCTTCCTTCGGAAAAACTGTCAGAAATGCATCCAAAATAGTCATCACTTCTCTAGCAGGTCCTCTGGGACCAGCAAACTCGGTGAAAATGTGAGACGCTCGTGTTCTGCCAAGGATTCGTTGCGGTTGTTTGTACCACTTTGTGATATTGTCCTTACCGCGGAAAAAAGAAGTACAACGCGCCCGATTTTCTTGCGAAGAACCAGCTAAAGTCGATAGGCACACCTCGTCGTAACTAGACCACTCACTACTGTATTCATCTGCACTTTGTTCTGTGTCGGTTTCATGATCACTTTCTAGTATTTCATGTTCACTTTCAAATTCAAAAGCACTATCAAATGCTCGTTCTTCATCTTCACGCAACAGGTCGTCCATTTGGTATTTTTTGGTTGTTTATCCACGGTAGTTGAAATCGAACTATGTGTATACTATTCCTTTTCCAAGGATTAAAAACAACATCTATCCCAGCCCACAAACTTTTTCGCTTCAGCACTAATATCCGGTTTTTGGTACAGCGCTTATCCTGAAGGACAAACCTGGAAAATTTATATTTAACCCGACCACGCCAATCTGACTCCAAAACTCGTATCGAGTTGATGTCCTTGGACTAATAAGTGTTTGCTGAATGAGATTACATGAACAAGACTATTAGAGATAATGCAAGAAAATCCACTGAATTGCAAAATGCGTGTCCTTCGAAATTAGTCGAATATTGGGTCGGGTTTTGTTACAAAAAAAAAATTCTAGAGTCGTTTTACTTTGTAGTGCACATCATTAGGTAATACTATAAAAATTGTATTCTCACCCAGCAACATGTTCTTATTCTCATATTCTTTCATTTTCTTCCGATTTTCTTCTCTTTTTACACCCCTCATAGCATTATTTATGAATTGCATTTGGGAAATATCATCTATAAAGAAAAGGACATGATCACGAATTGATGTCGAGTAGCACTTATCGCCGCAAGTTACGATGCAAAGGGGAGGATTCAATGACAACAGCCTGAGAAACAGCAACATGTATCATATTTTCGCCATTCGGCAGAAGTTACGTGATGGGCCATAAAACGCCTTCGTGGTCTTTTTGAATTTTACGTAAAAGTAAAAATAAAATAGAAAAAAAAATGCCACATGGAATTCATGAACTATAAACCCATGAGCCCCAATCAGACGAGGCTGTTTTTCCATCATCGAAAATCGAGGCGGTAAATATATACACTAAATAGTTATGACTGAATGTTTATACTCTGCGGTCAGATTGACCCCACGCGACCACTTAAGGGTTAAGGCTAAGTCAAAACAAAGTCCTATATTTTGTCAGTTTAAAACAGTTAACAAAATATTGACATCTTCCAGATGTAAAAGCCATTCCTTAAGTTTTACCTTGAATAAATTTTTAGTTTCTAATTTTTTAATGTTCTCAGGATTTAGGTCAAATATTTTTCGACCAAGAAAGCAAAACGTTTTTGTATAATAAGTATTTCCAGGTTTTGGGAAAAGCACATGATCATGGTTTCTTAATCTTGAACGATATGAATCATTATTTTGAGGTAGGTTTTCACTTCTGTCATAAAAACTTTTGAAAACTTTATAGATGAACAGATTTTTTAAAGGAAGAATTTTCAATGATATAAATATAGGTCTCGACCTATCTCTTCTACATTTTCCCACAATTAACCGTACAAAATGTGTTTGTTGCTAAATTTGAAAGGTAATTTCCAAACCAACAAAAAAAAACCCATATTTCAGTCAGCTTTGCACTAATGAAAAATACAAGGTACGTAAAACGCTTTCCGGACACATCTATTTCAAAGAATAAAAATACCTCAGAACCCCATTTAAAATTGCTTTAAATTTAGACATATGGATTTTCCAATTTATTTCACTATCAAGTGTAATCCCCAAATACTTTATATTATTTACTTTCTCAATTACATGACAATCCAAAGCACATAGACCGTTATTCACAAGACAATGTACACATTTATAATATACTAGCCGGTCTACCCGGTTTCACCCGGTCGGTTGGTGGAACGATTGTTATTGATTATCGTGCCATTGATTCATCATCGTTTTACATTCTTATTGTTGTTCGCCTCTTTATCTATATTCATTGCTTCTTCTGTGCATGAAAACAGGACAAACCTTTCGTATTATAATAACAATATGAAGTATAATGAAGTATAATGTAATACGAAAAAAAAATTTTAAAACAAATTAGTTACTTATTATTTAACTTCACATTTTTACAGAACTTAGTTGATATAAGTAGACAACCTGAATTTTCTATTTTGTGTAATAATTTAATTTAATTATTGGTCTACCAAATTTCACCCACGATGCTAAAGTGAATAAATATTCAGAGGACTTCCTTATAAACAATGTTTTTTGTTTTTTTATTGGGCGGCACTAATATTACCACACTCGTGTGCAAGCAACATAAAACTGACTTTGGGAGAAACAATCTTCCCTTAAATCTACGCCGGCATATTTTAAAGTTTGACCCTGAGATTTGTTAATCGTCAAGGCGAAACAAACTTTGATGCGAAATTGTAGTCTCTTAAAATTAAAGGAGTGGTCATTAGGTATATTAAGGGAATACGTGGCACGATAGGAACGACAGTTTGAGGGACATTTTCCCCGTCAACAAATAAAATTTCCTCAACCATTTTCTTACTGAATAGCACTAAGTCACTCTCGCAAAGGATGCCAAATACGTGGCTGTCGCCCACTTTACCCCTAGTTATTAGGCAGACACCACAGTCACAGATATATCATTCCACCATGCACGCAGTTATGTTCGCCCGTTCGCCGTCAGCCGTGTGCATGCCGCTGGCCGCATCTTCTCAGTGAGGGATCGTTCTCGCCTACGAAGATCCGCACAAAGAAGAGACGTGGAAAAGAATTTCGGTGACGTCATGTTAAAGGAATTTCCGTTATTTACCCCTTTAGGGGCGGCATTTTGAAAAATCCTTTCTTAGCGGATATCTATGTCATTAAAGGAATCCACTGTAAAATTTTCAGCTCTTTAGGTCCAGCGGTTTGGCCTGTGCGTTGTCTGTCAGTCACGCACGGTTCTTACTGTTTTATAGGTAAAGATTGGGCCAGAAAATGTTATGTTTTCTCTTAGATTAAAATTAATAAATTTAGTTTGTTCTGGGCTCAGAAGCATACGATTCCTGGTAAACCACAATTTCAGCCCCCCGGGATGTCGCCCCTAATTGTTTCCCAGTCAACGTCAACCCCAACATAACAAAGGGTAGTATCATCTGAAAATGAAGTTATTCTTCCTCATATCAAAAAAAGAATTGTCCCCAAAACTGACCCTTGTGGTACCCCATATAAGATGTCACCCTTATCGCTAAGCAACCCATTAATTCTAGCAGACTGTTTTCGACCCTTCAAATAACTTGTGAATCAATTATATGCAACCCCCTTATACCACTTTTAAACAGTTTAATCAGAAGTATTCTATGATCCACAGTATCAAAAACTTTTTGATGTCCAAAAATAACCTACTAACACAATTTCCTTTGTTTATACCATTATATAATTTTGGAATTTTGTCGGAGAGGACGAATTGTCAGAGAAGAGAGAGAAGAGTTTTCATTTAGTGCTGTCAAATTGAATTTGTCAATTGAAATTTGTGTTGTCAATTATTGAAATTGCATTTCCATCGCAATTAGAGATTTAGAACTACTCAAAGCCTTGCGCGATTTATATAAAGTGTACAAAAGCAGAAAACAAAGAAATATATAGATTTTTTAGAAGGCACTTGTTTGTACAGTTCCATCTTTTATTAAAACACTTGTGAAATTTTAAAAACTTTATTATACAAAAAGGAGTGCGACACGTTTCGCCCTATCGAGGCATCCTCAGGCTATCGACTAAATTACTCCTGCCAGTTTACAAATTTTTTTGGGTTCAATAGCGGGCTATTATTTTGAAAATCTAACTGATCATTAACAATGTATTGCCCAATAAACTGAGCTTTCCTAATTTCAAATATTTCTGCTCTCGTCAAGATATCGCCCCCGTTAACACACCGTAATAATTCAATACTATTTGAAGATATTTTGTGATTATTTTCCCTTAAGTGTTTAGAAATAGCAGACTGTGGCCTCATACTTCTAGCTCCCGCAATTTGCTCATTCAATCTAGTTTTCAATGCTCGTTTAGTCTTACCTACATAAATTCCAGAACAATCACAACATTTGATTTGATAAACCCCACTTTTTTCAAGCACGTCAAATTGTGGTTTTATTTTATGGTGTGGTGATAAAAAATATGTAGAATTAAACAACGAACAACTTTGCCTAATTGTAAGACATAAATTTGATTGGAGTTCAAAATAATGAATTAGAGGTAACGATTTCAAAGGCAGTCCAATTGACCTTGAACTGTAAATATCTCAAAATTTTGACGACCTACAGCAAAACGGATGATAAATTCGAGCTCAGCGGCCCAATTTTATCTTAGAATCGTTTAGTTTGCTCAATTTGAGTTTTGGCTGTTGCACAGTCTAATTATTATTTCATCTATGAACGGCCGCAACTAAATGAATTTTTGTATCATATAAAATGTCGAATCCCATCTTGTAGAAACGTCTTGAATTAGTTTTTTATCCGTTTGTTTTCATAATTCATCACTCGCGTTAACACTTTTTTATACCCTAGATGTAGGGTATATTAGTTTTGAGCGAACGTTTGCAACGCCAAGAAATAATCGTCACAGAAAAGAAAGAACTATATATTCATGATTGGGAAGTGAAAAGAAAACGTTTTATGCATGTCCGTCTGTCTGTCTGTCTGTCTATCTGTATGTCTGTCTGTGTGTCTGTCTGTCTGTCCAGACGATAACTCGAGAACGCTTGTAGCTAGAAACTTGTAATTTGGTACAATAATATTTGATTAAAATTGCAAGGTCAAGTTCGAAAATGAGCAAAATCGGGAAACTCCTTCTTAGTGTTGCCATATAAGCATGAGTCGTTTTTATACAAAAATGTTGATATAAGAATGAGTATATTTTTCTACATCTAGGGTATCACGTAATTGGTGTGACCAATTGCTTCCTTACTAGTTTAAGATATGCAACTATTGCTTTTACTTTTTTAATAATGTCGTTAACTTCTATGCATCGATTAATAGATTTTTGCACCACTAAGTTTAGAGTATGAGCGTAACAGGATATATGTTTTTTTTTTTGAAAATGTGTCAGCCACTGCTTTTGTCATGTTCGCCGCATTATCTGTAGCAACTGAAACAACATTTTCTAATTTTATGTCCCAGTTATTTAAAATATGTAAAAATTTCCTAGATATCTAGTCACTGGTATGGTTCTCATCCAGCACAAATATACCCAAAACGCATTTTGATATTTATGTTTATCAATATAATGTGCGGTAATACTCATAAAACTTCGCTTTTGAATATCTGCCCATATATCACTAATTGTCAACGAAACGTCCTTATCATTAAGCACTAATTTAATTTTTTGGCGAAATTTTTGTATACTTTTCGTCTACTAATTTTTTAATTGTCTTTCGCGACGGGAGTTCATAATGCGGAGCAACCACTTTCATTAATATCTTGAAACCTTCACGTTCCACTAAACTAAAAGGCTCATAGTCTTTGATTATCATATATATTATGGCATCGTTTATTTTGTTGTATCCTTTTTCACCTTTTTTAAAATGTTGCATTTTTTCAAATGCACTGCTTATTTTTTCCTGTACTGTTGCGGATGTTCCGGGAATATTTTGCTTATCTCCTAACTTTGCTTTTTTAGATGGAACTTCCGCTTCTTCTTCCTCTAGAGATTCTGATTGAGTTGCACTCGAAGTTGTTGGCGTTTCAGATGACGTTGTTGATGATGGTTTAAATATTTCCGTTAATTTTGTAGAGGTAGAGGTTGTTGGTCTTGATTCACGTTTCATTGTTTTTTTTTTAGTTTTTCCGGGTGAAGCGATTCTAAGTGACATTTTAAATAAGAAGTATTTCCACTTGTTTTTAGAGTCTTTTCACAATAAATACATTTCGCACATTGATTTTATCAATTTTCTTGAAGTGCGCCTACACTAAACTTTTCGATATTGGAGGCATTTTAATATTTTTACTCACTGGTCACTGCACTGCACTTTCAATTTTTTAACACGACAAATAGGTTTGGGATCTGAATATCGACTGTCATCTGTCATGTATTTGCTCGTATCCTAAATTGCAACAGGCACCGACCTTGAACAAATATAAAGATGTTTGGTTACTTTTTTTCCAGAAATTGCAAAAAAACCCTCATATGCAATCATAAAATATTGGTTTTTTACGTCGACTGCAGCAACTGAAAGTGCGGCAGGGCAAGAAGTAATAAAACCCATAAATCAAAACTTCAAAAGAAGTGAGTGTGCCATGTAATACATTACCTTATCTATTACATTTGAGGAAAATTTCTCTCGTGTATTGCCCGAGCCGGGTTCTAGTTAAAATATCCTTTTATCTTTTTATTATGGATTTGAATTTTACAATCCTGGTGACGATCATTAACGAACGAATACGACCGACTACGAGACACATTTTTCTCAAATGTGGTTCAAAAATGCCCTTGAATGACGCCTATAGAAATACAAAAAGTGGTTTGCATTTATAATTTATATTTTTTGAATTTATTCTATTATTATTATTATTATATTATTATAGGAAAAATTGTGGCATTTTTTTAAGCAAAACATCGACTAGATACCATCGATGTTCCGATACAATCGGGTCCCTCACCATCGAGGGCAAAAACATCGACTATCGCACAGTGCCGTGCTAGGCGGAAGTGGCGCCCTGTGCAAAAAGCATCGATAGTTCCGATGTTCGATGGTCGATGTCCCATCACTACTACCAACCTTTACAATATGATGCATGTTTTGCCACTGGAAGTACCTTCCAACACATAAGTGAGTAGTTGTTTTCGTTTATCAAGTGTTCAAGTATTTTGTGTCGAATTGAAATTGTGTTGTTGTTTTTATGTTATATGTTCTATGTTTTATGTAGGTACACTAAATTGTTTTTAAAATGTTAACGTTATTTCTTGTTCACTTATTTATTACACTATATTTACGGTCTGTAATTCAATGTTTGTATTGTCTCCTTTTTTTTATTTTCACCTTTTTTATTAGTTTTCTGGACGTTCGTGATGATCCGGAACAAACTCTATATGTACAGTAATAAGTGCTCAAAATTTCATCATGAAGTTCCTATTAATATTCGACCTACATTAGTGCAAAGCGTTGCAAAAGCACGATTTCCATTTGCCGCATAAAATTAGTCATGAAATATCTTAAATGAGTTCAAAAACCCTTTAAAATGAAGTTTAGAAAACATAAAACATTTGATTTCGAATGGACTTACGGGTACAAATCTATGGTAAGACCTCGTTTTCGGAGTTGGTTTAAAAGGGTCAAATCTTTTTTTACGTTTAAGGCTGTTTGCCAGTAATTCTGTTGTGTATTTAATTCCAGTAATGTTGGCGTTACAAAACTGAAACATATCAGCTGCAGTGAGAATTTGACTGCTGTACGGCCGCGGCCGTTTCAAACTTGCCTTTGTTACAGCCCTCTTCGTGGAGCGGCCAACTCCATCACAGGCATCTTTTCTATGACAGGAAGCAAAAAAATACCACTCTGCCTCAGCACCAATCACTTAAGTAATGACAAATATTTGCAAAGTTTTTCTTATTTTCTTAATTTCTAACGTTATTAATTTGCCAACCAAAATCTGAACATCACTTGACATAACTTCCGTAATGATTGTTGCTCTGCCAGTACTAATCCATTGTTTAAACGTTATTTCTTCAGGCATGTCAGACCCTGGCAGCGTCCTCCGCTCTTCTCACCGCTTCTCTCATTACCTCGGCCCTCCTTACCTCGGGCGCCGCCCTCTCCGCCGCCCGAAACTTTCTAACCTCCTCCTTCGGTCCCGCCTCCTCGCCGCGGGGTTCGCACTCCTCCCTCCTCGCCTCCTCGGTTGAGCGCTGCCTCCACGCTGCCAGGGTCGCCGAAGGCCTCCTCCGCGCTGCGGGACGCCTCCTCCGCGCTGGCCTCCTCCGCGCCCTCCTTCTTCCGGCAGTCTTCCAGAATTTCCGGGATATATAATGCGAAAATGTTGACTCCACTCCATAATATTCCTGTTGAAATATGAAATGAAAAGTATATATATTTTTAATGTCACTTTAAAAGTCTTTAGAGTTATTTTATTTATTTCCGCTGGAAAAACCTGGCAACACTGACTACAACTCCAGCGTCGTTTTATATAGAACAAAAAACACAACAACATTTACTACGAAAATGATAACAAAAAGTATGTAAGTTGTATTATATCGATAAATTACTCACCACCAAAAGCTTTTAAGTAATTAAAAGTAAAATTTAAAGTAATTAAACAAAATTACAACACACACAGTATGTTCGTTCGGAAACAATTTTTCGTTTGGACAATGAATCTCAGACAGAATCTCCGAACAACCAAAAAGCTTTTAAGTAATTAAAAGTAAAATTTAAAGTAATTAAACAAAATTACAACACACACAGTCTGTTCGTTCGGAAACAATTTTTCGTTTGGACAATGAATCTCAGACAGAATCTCAGACAGAACAACCAACTTCATGTGTCACTTTTCAAAACGGCGCGGCGCTTACTACTAGTGCTGCTAACTATTCCTACTCGTGGGAAATTTTTTAAACCAAAAAAGGAATAATTATTAAAATAAATAATGGCCAGTAAGTTATTAATTAATATACACGACTTACACGAAAATTTGATATTCATAAATTGGAAAAATATTCATTTTTTTGAAAAAATCACGTTAATTTCCCGTAACAATTTCCCATGTTCTAAACAGATGTCACTAAAATGTCAATAGTTCAAAGTTCAAACTTCAATTCTAATTCTTAATAATGTTTACATTATGTTAAGAAGGTTTTTGCTTTAATAATGATATTTGTCAACAGGATGTAGATGCATGTCGTTTGTTGGTGGGCGTAAGTGGTAACATAGACCGTTGATCTTTATCTAATGGCGAGCTTGTTGGTTGAAATCTCGAAGCCTCTTCTTCACCCCTCATCTGAAATAAAATGAAACTGCGTTAAACATTTATAAAGTATTACAACAAAATACTAACCTTGATTATTGGGCCATTTATTTGGTCTTTTAATTTGTCCTGATTTAAGGGTGTTAAAGTGCTTGTGTTTTTAAGGGTGTAATAGAAATAAGAGCCAAATGGAGATTCTGATTAACCTACGAATTTGTCAGATTTGGCTTTCATCTCTATTACAACCTTTTCTAACGATTCTATTTTGCTCACCATAGCGGCATCTACATGCCGCCGGCTGCATTCGACAGGTGCAGCCGTTGACGCGCAACCAACTCCACCACAACGGCAACGACAACGGCTGCCGGATGGATGAGGATGTGCCACAATCCTCCCTGACACGTTGGTCAAAGGTTTTACTGAGTTGTTGGGGTTAATAATCCTATCAAGAAACCTTAGCCCTTCGTACAACGACCAGGAAGATTGTGGGACCTCAGCCTCCACCCCCGCACCCGACAGCATTTGTAGACGCTTCTTCTCGGCTTTATACTTTTTTGTGGGGTCCCGCCATTTTACCACGCATTCATAAACTAAAATTACATACTGTTGAGTTTATTTCAAATTTAAAAATAATAACCTTACTCGGTCTTCCGCAAGCTGCAGCAATTTTTCTCCACGCTTCTTTTCTCAGCCCCTCGTTTTTATGCTCTGCATCATTCTCGTTTCACAAGAATGTGCAGAGCTGAATCTCGTTTATGAGGCGTTCCAACTCCAAGTTAGTCCAGTTAATGTTAGGACTGAGGGGCTGAGAAACAGTCGTCGACTGCAGTGAACTTGTGGCAGAAGACACCACACCGTCCTCCACCGTCATAATAACAGAGCGAGATAATGGAAAGGCCATTATTCTGTAATAATAAGTACAAAATTTATTGAAATTTACATTAACATTGTATGTCCGCGAACTGCAGTCGTATTTACAAGTTAATAAGGCGATTTATATAGAGTAGAAATGTTCAATGTTCAAAAAATCATTTCCATGGCAGAACACATGGAAGTTCTTGTGTTAATATTTCATAAAGTAAAAAAAGATATTGTGAGTTATAAAAAAAATGAATTACATAACATACATGCACTGTTTGTAGGGTCACAAACAAGTAAATTCATCAAATCCGTATAATCGGTTTTCATTTTAGCACCCTCAATCATTAGTTTCAAATTCTGATGGTATATGCACATTGCACACGCATACACTATGGGTTCCAGATGCACCAGGTAGGACATACCATTTAGGCCGTAACGCACAGAGAGCTGACCGTCCGATTTTATGTTGAGGATATTAGGTTGTAACGTGTTTTGCCTGGACGTTACAAAATAATTTAGAAAGAGGCAAGCCTGCCTCTGCCGGGGTAGGTTCAGCGAAGAAGAAAACAGGTAATGTCCTCTTGTAGTGCTTTATTTACTTCCTCTTTGCTTACGTACTAACCTATTCCCTAACTCTTCTGCCTAAATTACAATTTCTACGGTTCCTATCTATCTCGGGCGTTAGGATTGGTCGGCTATCCGCTCACCTCGCGTACTGGCCTGGGCGGGACGGTAGGAGATTCCGCTCACCACGCGTACTTCTCCGGCGGGGAAGTCTGTCCGCTCACCACGCGTAATGGACTCGGTGGATGGATAACCTTTCCGCTCAACGCGCGTACCGGGTTCGGGTAACGGGGAAGTCTTTCCGCTCAGCGCGCGTACCAGACTCGGTCGGAGGGAGGTAACCTTTCCGCTCAGCACGCGTACACGGTTCGGAGGGGTTTCGGGAGTCCTTCCGCTCAACACGCGTACTGGATTGGGCTAGGCTTGGTCGGGCGTGGATGCTTCGGGGAGCGGTTCCGGACGCTGTCCTTGGAAACCACTGTGTGCTGAAGCCGGGGTACGGAGAGCTTGCCAGATTTGCTATTTCCGGCAGTGACTGGTACTCTGCTCCGCGGAGCGAAATTTATCTGGGGAGAATGTTTACATGTGCGAGGTCGGATTTTGCCTCGTTACACCCCCCCCCCCCCCCCCCCCCCTTCAGAAGGGTCGCCCTCGATTACCGCCTCGAGTATTTACATTTCATTTTTGAATATTTACATTTCATTTCATTTTAAATATTTAGTAAATTCATTTGTTGTTTACTTCCGGGTGTTTCGGGCTGCCTACTTTTCCTCGTTCCTCTCCTTCGGGACAAAAATAGCGTCCAGCTCCACGTGGGTCAGGCGGATGTTTTGTCCGTCGGTACGGAACCGGAAGGCGCGGTTGCGGTTCTTGCGCGGCCTCTTCGCTGGCTTGTTGATCGCTGCTGGGCAGACTGTGATCGGCGCTGTTCGGCGGCGGCTCGGGGTTTCCTCTTGGCTGGGCGGCGGCTCGGGCAGTGCTGGTCGTCGTCCTTCGGCTTGCGGGGGTCACTCTGAGGGACTCGGTGGATCTGTTCAGGGTCTGGATGGCGGTCTGGATGTCGGTTGTCATCGCCTCCGGGATCATCGGTATTGGGGGTGCCATCGCAAACAGCTCTTCTCGCCAGTTGGCGCTGGCGGATGTTCCCGGGGTCGACCCTCGGCTTGGGGGAGTTGCGGCTTTCCTGGGCGGCTTTTTCCCTGCTGGCGGTGGTGGCGGTGCGGCCAGGAACTTCACCCTGCTGGCGGCCAGGGCTGGCCGGTGTTTTCCGGTGACGATTTTGGGTCGCGTTTGTCTCCGTATTGCTGGCTCCATGTCGGCTGTCGGATTCGGACTGATCTGTATCTGCTTCGGCGGTCGCATTTGAGTGAACTGCTTTCAGGTCTTTGACGTGTACTGTTATCCCTCGTGTTCCAGGCGGGTTGACGGCTTTGACAATGAATATTACCGGCGAAATCTTCTTTATGACCTTGTATGGTCCGGTGTATTTCGGAGCGAGCTTGGCTGCGTAGTGTTTCTCGGCCGACGAAATTGCGTGTTCTCTCTTATATACCTTGTCGTTGACTCGAGGTTGCCATGCCCTTCGTCGTAGGTTATAGTGGTTCTGCTGCTCGGCAAATGCTCTAGCTAAATTTATCTTCACTAGCTCGTGGATTTCCTTTAATCGGATGCCTTGATCTTCGGCGTGGTCGAAAAAGCCATTTGGACTGTCGTTTTGGTCGAGCGGTTGTCGCAGTTCCCGGCCGTAATTGAGAAACGCTGGGGAGAATCCTGTTGACTGGTGCGTTGCCGTGTTCAGGCAGAATTGTATTTCGGGGATTCTTCCGTCCCAATGTCGGTGGTCTTTCTTGCAGTATTGTGCCATCATCGGCCCGATGACTCTATTTACGCGCTCGGTCGGGTTAGCTTGCGGAGTGTACGGCGGTGTCAGGCGGTGTTTTATTTCCATCTCGTCCAACGCTTTTGAATACTGGCGGCTGATATACTGGACGCCGTTGTCAGAGATGACGGTGCGGGGGCATCCATGTCGGAGTACGACGAGTTCTCGGTAGGCCTTGGTGACAGCCTTAGCGTTGGCGGATCGGAGCGGTCGGAGTTCTACCCACTTGGTAAATTTGTCCTGGAAAACTAGTAACTGCGTGTGTCCCTGGGTAGACCTCCACATGATCAAACTTTTGGGAAACTGAACAAAACTTTATAGTTACTAAACTATAATTCTGTTGGCAAAACTTACTATTAGAAAGTTGTTCCTGATAACCTCAAGTATTATATCCGCCTATGTGTGTGTGTGTTTTTTTGGTTTTTTATTATTAATAAGACTTGTGTACAAATTCAAAGTTGGTGGAATCTTTCCCTTTTTGATCTCACCAGATTTTTAAGTAGGAAAAATTAAAAAAAATTATATATTGCGTGCTCAAAACATTCACCTTATTGTTTTTATAACAAAAATTTAATGATTAAACATTATTAACATACTTCAAAATAATAAAAACACGTAATGATTTCAATATCATTTGTGAAGTTTTCACTCACTGTCTTCACCTTCACCGTCAGCTACCCATGCTATTATGTTGTGGTAAAATTCTCTTGATTCTTCTGGAATGTAGTGAACCACTTTAGCAATATCCTCGAGTTTCTTTTTTTTTATGGGAACATTTCCATTTTAAGCCTTTTCAACTGTATCACCACCTTCATACAATTTAAAGACTTCACTGCTTACACCATCAATGATAGTTCGAGCCGTAACATATCCTCTCATTGCATCTATGAAGGTCAAGTGCTTGTAGGTACTTATTTTAAAACGCTGTTTAGTTCCAACACTCTTACAAGTTTTTTAGGAAAAGGCCGGCCACCAGTTATTGAAGTTCAGAATTTGTTCATTGGATACAGACTTCACCTCAAAGATGGGGAGTTTGGTTTTGGCAGTGCTAATCATGTTGTTGTATTCTTCAGGGGTATAAACCCTATCGTGGCGTCGAATGACTTTTTTAATCACAGCAAAGTTTCGGTCACAAGGAAGGAAACTGTGTCCTCTAACCGGAAAAAATACATGAACTATATTAAATCGCCTAATTATGGTGAGAGACAGGAACACGAACAATCTCACTAAAGTGTGGTTCCAATTTTGTCCGGGGCATGAGTCACTGAACACGTATAAAGTTTTTACTTGAGGATCAACACTGTTTTGTAATATAGTCATATAGTAAAGAACACACGTTGCTTGCTCCTTTTTTCCCCTCTCCTTCATGGTAGGTGTACATAAACGCTTTTTTATCCCCCAAACTATGAACACAGAACGTGTTAAACCACAACTTCCTTAAATAAAACATTTCCTGAACGGGCAGACATGGCAAAGGGAGATTTTGCATAAAATCATAGCAGATCCCATGTACAATACCATGTACATTGTACATCATCCCTATTGGAACAGAGTTCACTTGTTTCGCGGATTTTCTTGTAAAACTTATATGCTCTACTCTTATGAATCAATAGTTCAGCTACAGAGGTAGTCCAGGCAAAATAGGAAAAATGGCCGAACTAAATCATGTAGTTGCAATTTTTTGAGGAATATGTAGGGGAGGGTCCCCTAAACCTCGTGTAATAAAGTCCCCTCAATTTCCGTGTCCGCGGGGGTCGGGGGGGAGGTTTAAAGGTCCACTTTTTCAGTTTTTCGCTTATAACTCAAAAACGGTACGCCGGAAAGAAAACTTGTGTAGGTAAAAATGCAAAAGGATAAAATTCCCTACAAATTAGTATATATAAGTTTTTTCCTATCTGTTATAGTTGCTGAGATATCCACCAGCAAAAATGGATAATTTTTGAAAAAAGTTGTTTTGCCTAACATTTTTCGTCAAACTTGCCGTTATAGCTCCTCACTCTTTAATTTTACAGATACATCGTCTGAAACAAAGTTAAAGAGCATTGGCTTTGCATCAAAAAAATATGTACAAGTACCAATTTGTTTTCAACCTGTCAAAAGTTATAGCGATTTCAATTTATAAGGTACATTTCGAGATTTCGCTTGAAAAATACTTATTCTCGTTTTTCGGGTATAAATCCCTATGTAACCTTATATATTGCTTTTTCCCCTATTTCACCTCAAATATGTGCCGTTATGTATTTCGTTTAATTTATAATTATTGTTTGTTATGAGTTTTTGTTTATGGAGATAGCTTATACTATTATATATTAAATGAATGGAATATTATTTTAAACTCGATTATAACTACATCAGATAGGAATAAAGCATTTAAACACAAAATATAACTAAATTTTTATATTTAAAATAAAATAAAAAATATTACATTACAAATTTATGTTCATTGTTCAAAATAAATCAAAGTACAAGTATTTATTCTAAAAATTTATTGATACATTTTCATATTCTTCCAAATCTTCATCATGTTCCAAATCTTCTTCTCGTATTGGTGGACTGTTGAGACATGCTCCTTGACATCCACAGATGGATGAACAGTGGATACCTGCCTTCTGGCATCCACATCTTCCGCCACAGTCAGTAGCACAACGACAAAAAAATTGAGTTCAGTAAGCTAGCAGGAGCTATTGAATCCGTTGTTTTGACGGGGCTAAGAACTGCAACATCGTCTCGTTTCCAACCCCAGTGTTCTGGATTGATAGAATTGTTTTCAAGCCATTGTAGCGTTTGTAAGTACACTCTGAAAGAATGTTGCCTAGCTGCACCTTTGGTCGGTGGCAATGAGGCCAAATTAGCTTTCACTTTGGTGGACGATTTAACAAAAGAGTTGTATTGTTGATTGTTCAAATCGCGTTCACTCGGTGGGGATTGATACATGTATAGAAACATCTTCTCTCCAGCTTGAGCTACTACATCGGGTGTTGATGTGGGGTCGTAAAAAATATCAGCAATGGCCTTAGTCTCATTTGGTTTTTTTTGGAAACACTTCATGATGGACAGTTTACTTTTTTGAAATATCGCACAGGTTGTGTCACATCCTGTGAAACTGTGCATGAATAGGATAGATCCACTGAAGGGTAACTCCTGTAATTGTCTAGTAGAATATAACTTGTCTTCTATGTTTCCTCTTCCAGGCTTCATGAAGTATATATTTCGGTCTGGAGGTGTGAGAGCAGTTAGTATGACGAGCAGGTCAACATCTTCTCCAATAACAATTACAGACGCATGAGATGCACTCTTGTTTATTCCGCATCGCACGATACTACCATCAGCATCGCCTGTAGCGGTAACTGCTTCTATCCCACTCGTAGTCAACCTACCAACTAAGAACTCAATCAGCTTAGTTTTATTCTTTTCATTGGAAAGAAAGTCCTCCTGCTGGACAGTGGTGAGCATATTTCCGTTGAAGTTAACATCTACTGATGTTTTACATCTTCTTCTCCGCTTTTGTTCGGTTCGCTTAGTGGAATTTACGTCGTCGTACCCGTCAAAAACTACAGTGGAGTTCTCACCAAAATGATTGATTACGTATGATACGTACTGCTCGCAAATGGAAGAATACTTGATACCAACATTCCACTTAACTCTATGAAGGAGGAAGCCACCATCTACTATAGTGTAACACGTTTTCAGATCTGGTGAACTGCTACACAATGGAAATGTGTCATACAGAGCTGACTTTTTAGTTTTCCGCATGCATCCTTCATCAAAAAGAGTCATCGGGTATGGAGATAACTCATACTTCAAGAGGTCTGCCACATCCTTATCACTTTTCTTGCTTATCAGTGACCTTTGGAAAATCATGAAAGGATCAACTACTAATGTTTCATTGTTAATTTTGATGGTATTACTCATAGCAGCCAAAGGGACTACTGTATTCTTCCTAGATTGTTTCATGGCTGCAAACTTCGTTCCAATGAATGTTTGCATTGTATGGGAGCCAATTTCTGATGCTTTGTGACAGTTTACCATGCTGTTACCTACTACTCCGGTTGAAAGGGACATGATAGAATCACGTACTTTAAAAGGGGGGTGGTCTGCCAACCATTGGGCAAGTTTTCCTCTATCCTTGTCATCTCGGGTTATTCGGGACGTACGAAAGTCAACGTGCTGTTCTCCACTCATAAAATGGACTCCAGCAAACATCTCCAATGATGAACATATGGCAATAGCACCACGAGCACATCCAACCCACTTTACCAATACAGAATCACTAAGACCTCTACCCCTTGTTAGTCCCCCTTCGCTTTTCATGTCGCGCATCAATGTCTGCTCAATTACCATGTCAGACCAGACTCCTGCCCATGGAGTGCCACTTCTATTTATCGTGAAGTATCCAAAATCGATGTACTGTTGTTTAATATCTGGATGGCGATCAGACAATGACAGCATGTCCTGTACATATAGATGTGTACACTTTGCGTAATGAAAATGCCCACTGGCGTGAAAATACGGGATCATCTGTTGGGCACACGAAAGGTAACCGTGCCAATCTCCAGAACGCTGTGCTGCAATGAACTTTTTCATTATGGTAACCATGTAAAAATACTGGATCCATAAAGCTGATGTTGGCCCGTTATCTTTCAATATGGCAAGCTCGTTGTTCAGTTTCTCTTGGACACGGGTGAGGGTGGTATTTGAACTGATCGTTTCTGGAATCCATTCTTCCTTCAATCGCAGTATGTCTATAATTTCTTGTTTTTCCGCTGGAGTGAAAGTGGCACCTTCCAAAATGATTTGTACTAGAGTGGTATGCACAAGTAAATGACCTCTAACGGCTCTGCTATAATTCTTTCCAGTCAACATTTTATCGACTGAATTGGGTGCGAAAGCGCAGCACAACAGGTCCTTTAGCCCGCTACCTGCCATTGTGTAGCCAATACAACCCAAAAAGGACATTAGCATATGAAATCCCCCGAGAATCATTTCAACTTTATTGAACAAAGGATCATTCGAGGAGGAAGCTATGATTTCCCGAGCTTTTAAATACAGTGGCTGATCCATAGTTATGAAACAAGTTTGGAGTCCATGACGACTGGCATCTTCTGCAGCATATCTGAGGGCAGTGTACAACGTATCGTTGTCACTTGGAGACGAATTTATGAATGGAAGCGGTTGCCTGCACTTTTTTCAGAATTAATTGGCTCACACACGAAATGCATGAAGCCTTTCCATTCTGGAGTCTGTGACATCTCTGCGATGTTTAGCCCTGAGAGCCATTTACCACACATCCATAATGTATCTGGAAGACTTGGTGCTAGTGCATCATGAGGTATAGGATTTAAAGTATTCACATCCTGAACAACTACATTCTTCAACCTAGTTTTCTGTGCATTTTCATAAAACTGCAGTTCTAAAACGCCTAACTTTCCGACTTCTACAGAAGGAGAAGCTGATATCAACCGTTGAATATGATCAAATTTAGGAAGGGCTTTTGCTGGAGTAACACATTTGATTCCTCCCAAACTATGGAATGTGTTAAGTCTATCTAGAGTAACCACATTTACATCAGCATTGTCGAAAACATATTGGCAAAATGTTTCAGAAAGTATAGGTTTCTGTGGATGGTAAATGGATGAAACTTCTAGTTGTTGAGCTTCATAGTACGACGCACTAAATCCCAACCCAGCTAATAAATTTATCAAGTTCCTTGATCCAAATTTCCGGTGTATGAAATATGCAATGCCTATGAGGACTGGGGAAAGAAATGATCGTGGACGAACGACTGAAATTTTAGCGTGTGAAATGCACACTACTTTCTTTGACAAGTCCTCTTTATTTTTCCTCCTCTTTGGGATAAGAGCTTCCATGAAAGCTAAGAGAGTAGCAGGTACCATCTCCTCCGCTTCATTTAAAAACTCGTCGCTTGGAGGGTAACTCTTTGTATCGTAAGCTCGGGATTGAATATCTTTTTTTATTATCGCCGCAGCCGTTTGTACAACTCTTATGCGCTCATCCTGATCGTTAGTACTTCTAGACCCATACCAAGCCTCATTCAAAATTTTTTCACCAACGTCACGAAAGCATACAACCGTTTTATGTTTACTGATCTTACTGAAAATGATTTTTTCACCATACTTTTTTTATCATTTTAGTCTGCACCCATTTAATGTCTGGCTTTGTCCCACTTATCTGATCCATCAGCTCATCCATTGATTCTTATCCTGTTTATCCAGATAACAGAATATCTCCTCCATAGCTTCACCAACATATTCCACTTGCGGCCTTCCTCTTTCTTTGCCAGTCGATTTAAGATGAAATTTTTGTAGCAGTCCTCATGATATACAGCATCCGCGGCATGTAAATCGCTTACGTTATTGATGCGTCTCAAAACTGTTGTCCCCCAATCGTCATTTCGAGCTTGAGCATGGTTTGCTATAGTTTTGCCAAAATCAAATGTTCGCACCTTGTACACTTTACGACATTGGTGAATTTTTAGTTTTTTCTGGTTCATATAAAATGTATCGTCGATGTTCTCTGTGCATAGCAAACATTTAGTTTTAAACTGAAATTGAGGGTGTGTTGATCGCAAGCAAACGGCAGAACTCGAGGTAGAAAGCTGCAATAATTTAGTTACTCTCTTGATATCGGAGGGTTTTGTATACCGGTTTCTGCACTCCACGTGAACAACTCCTTAAGCGAAAAAGTGAAAATCAGTGTATTTCTATAAACAGATTGCATTTTTATAAAATATTATTGTAGCAATGAAATAATAGCAATCATTCCAATAATTAAGATGCAACATTTGAGATGGCGACAATTATCTGTTTTCCTCGCTTTGAGCAAACTATCTTTTCCATCTCTTCTAGTAAGGCTAACACTTAACAACGTTTTCATTCCTTTATCGCTGACGCGGCTTGAATCTTTTTCAGCTGATTGCTCGCATATTAAACACTTTTCATTCATTCTGAAGTTCTGAACGCTTTTCATATCCACAGTAAACTAAAATCGAGCCCCACGAGTTCGATTGCCACACTTGAAAATAAACTTACTTTTAGAGTTCTTTCCAGTGAACCCTTCATAAACCTCATCGAGGAAAATTCTAGGAAAATTTCTGATGTATGAGTCTTTGAGCCTAGTAAGAGCGCGATCAATATTTCCAAGAATATAAAACACGCCACTGCTGCACAAGACCTCTAATTCATTCTACATTCTCCTATGATTAGAATTGAAAGACCGTATTTTGGATAACGGCTAGCATTTAGATATCACAGAATATTCACTAAAGATGAGCAGATATGCGAGTGAATGAAAAATCATTGATGAACAACGCTGCCGGCGAAACATCTAAACAATTGACCCTTAGTATAAGCTATATGCCTATATCTCCATAAACAAAAACTCATAACAAACAATAATTATAAATTAAACGAAATACATAACGGCACATATTTGAGGTGAAATAGGGGAAAAAGCAATATATAAGGTTACATAGGGATTTATACCCGAAAAACGAGAATAAGTATTTTTCAAGCGAAATCTCGAAATGTACCTTATAAATTGAAATCGCTATAACTTTTGACAGGTTGAAAACAAATTGGTACTTGTACATATTTTTTTGATGCAAATCCAATGCTCTTTAACTTTGTTTCAGACGATGTATCTGTAAAATTAAAGAGTGAGGAGCTATAACGGAAAGTTTGACGAAAAATTATCCATGCTGGTGGATATCTCAGCAACTATAACAGATAGGAAAAAACTTATATATACTAATTTGTAGGGAATTTTATCCTTTTGCATTTTTACCTACACATGTTTTCTTTCCGGCGTACCGTTTTTGAGTTATAAGCGAAAAACTGAAAAAGTTGACCTTTAAACCTCCCCCCCCCCCCCCCCCCCCCCCCCCCGAACCCCGCGGACACGGAAATTGAGGGGACTTTATTACACGAGGTTTACGGGACCCTCCCCTACACATTCCTCAAAAAATTGGAACTACATGATTTAGTTCGGCCATTTTGACATTTTTGGTCTAGTTTGCCTGGACTAAGGACCGTTTTGCGTTTTCATTACAAGTTGGTGATTTAATTTTTGTTTTTAAGTCTTCACACGTTGAACACACATCGACTTGAGGCCTATCGAACCGGTACCCGTAGTTAACCTTGTAATAATGTAAAAAGTACTCCTACTTTATGATATTTATTAGATCGGGATGATTTTCTAGAAGCATTTCATGCATCTTTACGCATGTCAACCGACCTTCTAAGTATGTGATGGTAGTTGAAGAATAGTGAGAGGTTTGTTTAGGGTAAGATTCGATATGTTCTTTTACCTTTATCAAAAGATTGTTTGAAATTCTGTAGTGATTATCATATTTTCCTCTCATGTCAATAGGTTGTTCACCTTTAGCCAAAATTTTTGTTAGGCGATATACCACTTTATTTGATACAGTATGCAAGCTCATGAAAGCCTTCCGGCAGACTTCTACCCGGTCAGAATCTTTCACAGCAAAATATCTAAAGGATGAGCTATTCTGTTTTGAATCAGGACCTTTAGGCCGATTCCTTGCAACATCATGGCGTTCAATTAGGTCAATTAGATAAGTGTCCTTTTCGTTTTTTAGCCTACCACTATAAACGGGTTTAATTATATTTTATTTCTGTTCGTTACTAAAGCCAACAAAATACATTTTCTTACATTCACAGTCGGGACCAGTTTTCTTTTGCTCAACTAACCTGCCAGTTATATGTTTTCCCCGTTGCTTCTTGCTGTTTTCATCATTTCTGTGATATTTCCGCAAGTTCTTCTCTTCTTAGATGGGCTTTCTTCAAAATCTGATAGTTAGGACATTTTAAGAAAACCAACCAGTAAAGATAAAGTTTTTTGATACAATTCATATATTTTCAAAAATTACATTTAAAATTAATTAAAAAATCAAAAGGACACTTGATTTTATGATAATTTTTAATATGCACAGTGCAAAACGCGGTTATTTTTGAATTATTATTCAACATTTTATCCGTTCTGAAAGATCTCGTCGAGAATTTTCGTCGAGATATCAAAAAGCAATTATCAATTTAAAAACACTCTTTTTAGAACAAGAAAATGAATAATCATGCACGAGGTGTCCTTTCATGGAAAGGACCAATAGAGATAATTGCTCAAAATGGTTTATGATCCCAGCAGAAATGCTGGGTTGCCAAGACAGGCGTCTTGAAGGCCAAAATGATGTTTCCCAAGGTTGGGATGCTTCAAAGGAAGCCGAAAAGAAGAAAAACCCACCATGCCCCCCGCCTTGAAGGAACTTCAATTATTTTCGTCAATGGGGAGGATGCACACTTTGCCGATTGCTCTTCTGTATGTGCCCTTCGCTGTTTTGACGGCAACAACTCTGACATGGCCGTCTGCACCTCGAACAGTCTCGATAACTCGGCCTATTACCCATGAATTAGGGGTGAGATTTTCTTCCTTAAAGACGACCATGGTTCCGATAGTGATTTCCTTGTGAGTTTTGCCCCATTTTGCGCGTTCTTGAAGTTCTCCAAGGTACTCCTTGCTCCATCGACTCCAGAACAACTGTTGAAGCCGTGTAGCGGTTTGCCATCTGCCCATCTCGATAGACGACCTTTGTATAACGAGGAGACGTCTGGTTCTGGGAGCGATTGTAGATGTCTGCCAATGAGAAAATGGCCCGGTGTTAAAACCGCTAAATCGTTGGGGTCATTAGAAATTGGTGTTAAGGGTCTCGAATTCAACAAACTCTCGATTTGTGTCATAACAGTGGTAAACTCGTCCATTAATAGAGTTTCGTTCGAAAGAGTTCTTTTAAGGTGGAGCTTCACCTTTTTGATTGAGGCTTCTTAAAGCCCTCCGAAATGAGGCGATCGAGGTGGTATGAAGCTCCATTCGATTCCTTCATCCATGCAAAATTTTCCGACCTCATCATTATGCTTTTGGTAAGTGAAGGCTTGCCTGAGTTCACCAAGTTCTCTGTTGGCACCAACGAAATTTGTGGCATTGTCTGACACAATCTTTGAACACCGTCCGCTTCGAGCGATAAATCGCTTTAGAGCGCCATTAAACAATTTTGTCGATAGTCCATTGGCTAATTCCAGATGTACTGCTTTAGTAGCAAAACAAATGAACAGTGCTATGTACGCCTTGTAAGGGGAACGGCCTCTGATTAGTCTTTTCAACAGAAATGACCCGGAAAAATCCAAGCCTGTGATTGTAAACGGTTGCGAGGGACGAACTCGATCAGCGGGAAGATCGCCCATTATTTGTATTGTCGTTTTCGCCTTGGAACGGAAAGAAATGATACATTTGTGTAGAACTTGTCTAATTAAACTGCGAGCCCCAGGTATCCAATAGTTCAAGCGGATGATAGTGTGCAGAGTGAGACATCCAACATGCAAATTTGAAATGTGGAGGTGGTTGATCAATGCCTTCGTAAATTGATGTTCCTTCGGTAACAACGCTGGATGTTTCGAGGGGTAATTTAATTCGGACTGTGTGATTCGTCCACCTACTCTGAGTATGTTGTCGTTGTCTAAGAAGGGATTTAGCGACCGCAATTTGCTCGATGATGAGATTACGTGATGCTTACGCAGCGATTTTATTTCGTCATTAAAATGATGATTTTGAATTAATCGTATGATCAAATTCTCCCCTGCAATGCATTCAGCTTGACTCAACTTTAATGGATCGAGTTCGGAAGAAGATGGCGAAAGCTTACGACATCGATCAAGAAACCTAGAAATGTATGCAAAAACTCTAATTAGGGACTTAAATATGTTTGCCAATTTGCAACGAGAAACGATGTCTTCATCAATTGCACCGAGCATTGTAAATTTGTTCACCCCTTGTTCGTTTGTTGGTTCCCTCGCTTCGAGCAGCTCTGGCCACTTCGCGTTGTCTTGTGTCAGGAATTTAGGACCATTACTCCATAGTGAATTGTTTCCCAATTGCATTGGGAGAGCCCCTCTAGATAGAATGTCTGCTGGGTTTTGTTTCGAGTCTATGTGTCTCCATTGAACTGAGTGATGTTCTGAAATGTCATGTATTTGAGCCACGAATATCTTCCAAGAGCAAGACGGAGAATTGAGCCACCCCAAAGTGATGGTGGAATCTGACCAACATGTGATTGAGGAAAACTTTAGTTTCAAAGCGGAGGTGATTTTTTTCGATCATTTCTGTTCGAGTTTTGCGATTGTCAAGCACGGCTGTTCAAACCCTTGAACAGGTTATATTTCAGACATTTGTGCTCCACTCCAAGCGGGCACAAAGTAAAGGTTCCTACGACAGACTTCCACCGAATATTAAAAGGTTGTTTGATATCAGGAAAATATGGCGAAGAGCACTCAAAAGCAAACTCGATAGGAATAGCCACACCTGGACTGCCCCCTGTAAAGAACTGCATAAAAGAATCCAACTCCTCTCAAAAATACTGTATCAACAAATCAACATGCTGTTTAACAACTCTTTCCAAAACAAACTGAAATCTCTCAAACCAGGCCCAAATATCTTTAAAGAAATCAATAAACTAACAGGGAAAAAAGCCACCTCCACAATTAAACATATATTTCTCTTAATGGACATAAAATATATGACGATACAGAAAAAACGTCGGCTTTCAGTAACTTCTATAAAACCCTATACAAAGAAAAACAACCCTCTTCAAACCAGGCAAACATATCCCTTGTAGAAAACACAGTACAAAACTATAAAGACAATAGGAGCTCGGAATCATGTCGGATGATGACCTTCAGCGAGTCTCAGACCTCATCTTCAAACACACTGGGGTTCCCTTTTTTCAAAAGAAAAACGATTAAGACCATTCTAAAATCTATGAACAATAAAAAATCTGCTGGCCCAGACAAGGTGTCGAACTTTGTACTAAAGAAAATCAGTGGCAAAACAATATCCTTTTTGCAGGTAATTCTCAATAACTGCCCCAACATAGGATATTTTCCCACCAGATGGAAGGCAGCTGTCCTCATTCCGATCCAAAAATCCAAAGACAATGATAGCTTAGACAACTTCAGGCCAATTTCAATGCTGTCTAATATAGGCCAAATCTTAGAGAGAAGGATACTTCAGGATTTAGAGGCCCACTGCGAAGACAATTCGATAGTACCAGAAAACCAGTTCGGATTTGAGAAGGGCAGCGGAACTGAACATGTCCTGCTGAAATTACAGAATGATGTAATTAATAACCTAGAAGCTAGGGAATCAACCATTTTTTGCTCCTTGGACATTAAAAAGGCGTTCGATTCCGTGTGGATTAACGGACTTATATATAAACTGATTTCCTTAAACACACCCGATCACCTTCTCAGAATTCTCGTTAGCTACTTCGAAAACAGAACCTTGACTATAAAAATTAACAATGTCAGTTCCAGCCCTTTTCCTGTAAAGTCCGGAGTCCCTCAAGGCTCAGTCCTAGGCCCGAAACTCTACAATATCTTCCATTTTGACTTTCCACATAATCTACTGGATAGAAATGGTCACCTGCTATCACAATCCATCCTATATGCGGATGACACCCTCATATACGCAAAAGATAGGGATCCAACCCTGGCAGTGAAGAAGGTAGAACAGCACTTAAAAATGATAGACGCCTTTTATAGTAAATGGGGTATTCACATTAATATAGAAAAATCAAACTCAATAAGCTTCATAAATTCCTCGAGTAGAGGAATTAGGGGCAACGTAGGGATATGTAGAAACATCAAGCCAAATCTAAACAGCATAGCCATCCCATACAATAAGAAGCTGAGATACTTGGGTATTAATTTTACACAATTGTGGAAATTTAACAAACACTTCAAAGAAGCACTGCTGAAAGTGAACAAAATTGCAAACATCTACAATTCCCTCCTACACCCTTGTAGCAAGCTAAATGTTAATTCCAAACTCTTGATATACAAACAATTAATCAGGCCAGTCCTTACGTATGCATACCCGTGTTGGTTCACGATTTCAACAAGCTATGCAAATCAGGCAGAACTATTTGAAAGAAGAATCTTGAGGAAATGTTTATTCCGAAAATTCAACTCGCAAAACAAATATTACTCAAACAATGAAATATATAGTAAAGCCAATATCCAGCCACTACAAACATATGCTATAGCTACATGGAACAAAAGACTAATTTCAATAGAAAATCACAAAAATCCCCTGATTAGAGACATCTTTAGACAAAATAAAGATAAAAACAAGGACGATACGTATTACCTCTCGCCAATCATATTTGTAAATGAAAACCTCAGAACGCCGACAACCAACAAAAAACAAATAATTAATTTCTACAATGGCAGAGACAGTACTAACCATAGAGGATAAAGAATTAGGAATAATGGAGGAAAATGAAAAGCCTTCATGATGTTGTATATCGGTATATCGATTAAATTGGATCAATGTAAATCGATATACCGAAACAGTTACAATTGTGCAGTTTTACCAAAAAACTGATCAATGAACTCGAATGTGTTTACGCGCAGCTTTCGCTGGAATGCATTGAGTTGTTATTCGAAATTAGCGAACATCCGCCCACTCAGGTTACGCGCACGTCGCACGCCCGTGGGAGAAATTGAAACAGCTCAATCGCACGCGCTAAGCACTTTCCGAGTTCAAGGTAGAATTGCACAATTGAAAAATATTGCAAATCCCAGCAAATCAAACAGGGAACGTAAAAGTTTTCGCGATTAAGTAGAGGAGAGTTGAAGCCTATCAGTCAAGCGACAAGGTTGTGCGGGAGAAAGGCTCAGTCATAAGAAGTTAGTGAAAAATTAAGTGAAGTGTTAAATTAAAGATTCATAGCGTTATTACAACGATCAAATAAAGAAAAGTTATAACCAATTTAAGTTAAAGACTCGTAATATTATTTCAAAGATCAAATAAAGAAAAGTTATAACAAATTTTGGCGCAGCCGGTAGGATTGAGGAAGCCTAGTTTACATTTAAATTACTGTAAGTGCTTTAAAACCCTCAATCCGACGAACTTCGAGTGTTTCATCTATTTAGAGAGCTGGGAAAGACTCCTTACCCTAATCACCTGAAACTGAGTCTGGTTTCAGGGGCCTCTAACAATAAGAGAAACTACAACGCTCCCGGTGCAATAATAATTGTCAATTTTAACCGGTGAATCTCAAGAGTTCCTACAGGGATACTCCAACGCTCGCGGGTAAACAACTTTAGTCGCCTCTGTTCCAGGTGGATAAGCGATTACCTGCTTCTTTACGTGTAATAAGGCACCAACGAGGGACTTATAGGGGCTTCATCCCTGCCCAGGATTTAATTGAATGCAGAGCGATAAAGAAGAAAAACCAACCAAACCCAACACGAAGGAAGATCCACCACCAGCGGCACCGCAGACTGAACAACAGCAGAAACAACCACTGACGATCCTCCCCCCACATCTTCAATCAACTCCACTGCCATCACCCAAGGATCCTCCATCACCAAGGAAATTACGCAGCGGCACCATCCTAGGACAACCCGGACATAGCAAAAAACAACCTGTAACAGTAAGTCTAGATGCACATTTAAATCAATTATTAGAACTAGCACGAAAATCCAATAACTTCTCTGTTCCTCAATGTGAAGAAATAAATCAAAAAATTAAAGAAACAAGAGAACAGAGAGAACTTAAAATAAAGCAATTTAGAGAAAGTTCGGAAAAATTTCGCAAAGAACTAAAATTATTTCAAGGATTTTCGCGCTCGCTCGATTCAGAAGGGCAGAAACAGTTAGACCCTAATAATTTAGACTTAAGCAGTGAAGAAAATAAAGAACATAAAATATCCACCACAGAAATTATAATAAATTGGTTAGAAAATACGTTGTTAGAACCTAGTGTGTCCCCGTGTACCAGTGAGTCGTCGTCTAGTGTATCCACGAGTAGTAGTGATTCGACGTCGTGTGATAGTTTTTCCGACGAAATGCCGGACTATATAAAAGTTGCTGAGTTGATGGCTCAAGTGATTCCTCTCTTTTCGGGCGTACCCGGGCCGCACATGAGCCAGGAACTTCCTTTGTTCCTCGGCTGTTGTCGGCAAGTTTTAAACTGTCTCTCAGAAGAAGAAAAAACCACTTTCTTCCAGATCTTCCCCACAAGGCTAAGAGGCGAGGCTTACCTCCTCTTTGCGTCTGAAGTACCTACTAAGTTTAAAGACATTGAGGAAAAACTCAATCGCATCTACTTACCGCGCGAAAACTACCAAGAGCTAGTAAATAAACTTATTACCACGCAACAGTTCCCCTTTGAGGAACTAGAAATGTATATATCTCGCGTGAAAAAACTTTTAAGACATTGTGAAGAAGCGGCTGAACTAAAATACGATGTTAACACTGCACCAGCAGTAAAAGTTCAATTACAAGATTTCGCGAAAAATGCTTTATTAGGCGGAGTAACCAACCCACATTTATGCCAATATCTCTTAAATCTGACTGAGAAAAGTTTTACTGACCTAGCCCAAAAGGCGCTAGACATGGAGAAGCTCCAACAAGGAGTTTTACTCCGTCAACCCCCACAATTAAATAACCAAACCTCCCCATATTCACCTGTCACGAATGCTACCAACAATATGCGTACATCACCAAGTTATACCGTACCTATCCTAAATCAAAACCTAACTCCCCCAATAAAAGAAGAAGTACCCTCCTTCCATTATCCTCAGGCCGGTAATCAAACTTGGGTACGCAACCCTTTCGCGTCTGCTTTTACAACGTCGCCAAGGCAAAAACTAAACAAATCTAAGCCAGTGGACAGAACGCAAGAGGTAATTGCAAACACCACTTGTAGCTTCTGCAGCAAACGTGGTCACACTTATGCTGATTGTGTAAAGCGCAAAAATACTCCCCTATGCGCGGGCTGCAAAAAGTATGGTCACGATATCAGTTCGTGTCGAAAAAACCAAGTGGCAGCAACGCCGATGTCATCCAGACCAAATGCCCAGCCGCCCTCGGGAGTAGGACAAAATAATAGTAACCGCAGAGTTTATAACGTACAAATAATTTGTGACTTCTGTGGAAGACGTGGACATGATGAACCAAGTTGTAGACAGAAAAGGAAATGGGAGAATAAAAATCCGGGAAACGGAGGTCAGTCGACCCGAAATTCCCCGGATCGGCTTTAAATGTAACAAAAGAAAACAATGGGGTACCTCAGTCTCCCGAACCCAGTGTCCCCCGTGTACAACTGCCGTTGGACATAAGTTTACACGGTCAAGCAAAATTAATTGTGGACACTGGTGCTGAGGTCAGTATAATTAAGGAAAAAGTGCTGAAAAACCTGCATATTATTAACAACAAGGAAAAGGTCACTCTAGAAACACCCTTCGGAACCGGAAAGACACAAGGCTCGTGCAAGGGAAATTTCGTGTTGAATAAAAGAAACATTCCCTGCAAATTCCAGGTTGTTAACAATTTACCCCGCCTTCCCCTAGACGGACTTTTAGGAAATGACTTTTTATCGAGACACTGCAACATTGAGGGACCAAATAAGCAATTAAGATTTCCTCGAACGGAAATCAATAAGAACGAATTTACAATACCGTTAAATAACTTGTCAGGAAACACGCAACATTCACCTAAAACTAAACTAGGAGTACTAGAACACGGGAAAGGAACTAGCAAAGTATCTTCGATAACCCGTAGTGCGCCTACAGCATCCCAAAAAGTGAATGCTGGTTGTGAGATTTTGAGTGGGACAAGAAATTGCGAAGACCGGGTAGAAATACCAAAGGCAGAGGAATACAGGACGCAGAAGGTAACTTTAAGGGAACCCATATGCATACCTGCTCGAGTCCGGATAATGGTCGAAATTCCGTTAATACTGCAGGAAGAAATGCTCTGCTTATCACGAGAGATAAGCGAAGGAGTCTTCCTGGCAAATTGCTTAATAACTCCAAACTCAAACAAAGTGCCTGTAAGTATAATTAACACTACAAGTTGTCCAGTAGTGCTGCCCATCTTAATATTACATTTGGCTCCAGCAAAAAACTACACAACAATCCCCTTAGCGCAAAACAGTGAACAAAACACACCTCTAAATAACTACATTACGCCACGAAACATGAATACTCCTAAAAACCCTGTAATCGTGCCCCACCCCCTGTGCTCAAAAGGTAAAGAAATTCCAACGGTCAGTAGTAGTTTTAAGCAAGATGCAAAGCCAAAAGGCTTGAGTAATAACGATTATGGATTCCTGAAACAACAAGAACCGAAAATAGGTAAAGCCATTCATACCCCAAAATTAAATAATCATCTACAAGAGATAATAAGTACACCTAAGGATGAGGAAATTAAAACCATCTCGCTACATTTTCAAGAAGTAATCCCAAATGCGAATTATAACAGCGAGTTAATTACAGAAAATCGCATCGCCAGGTTAGAGGAAGAGCTTAATCTGTGCCCCAATATAAACAACGAAGAAAGCGCATCAATCAAAGAACTCTGTCGGGAATACTCCGATATCTTTCACTTAAAAGGGGATAAATTATCTTTCACTAGTGCCATAGTTCACAAAATACCGCTAGTACAAAACCAAGCCCCCGTCAACCAAAAAATGTACAGGTTACCTGAAACACAGAGGAGCATAATTAATGAACAGCTAGAAGAAATGCTGGAAAGTGACATAGTACAACCAAGCAGAAGTCCCTGGAACTCACCATTGTTGGTGGTTCCGAAAAAACCGGGGCCGAATGGTGAGAAAAAATGGAGAGTCGTCGTCGATTTCCGTAAGTTAAATGACGGAACAATTGGCGACGCATTCCCGTTGCCCCGAATCGAGGATATTCTTGATCAACTGGGCCACTCGCGTTACTTTACCACCCTTGATTTAGCCAACGGCTATCACCAGGTTCTAGTTGATCCAAAAGATCGACCAAAAACGGCTTTTAGCACTAGCTACGGGCATTATGAATTTAAACGCATGCCTTTTGGGTTGAAAGGAGCCCCAGCTACCTTTCAACGTTTAATGAATTATGTGCTGACAGGCTTACAAGGTCTCGAATGTTTTGTCTACTTAGACGATATTGTTGTATATGGAAAAAACTTAGAGGATCATAATGAAAAATTACGGAAAGTGTTTACCAGATTGAGGGAAAACAACTTAAAGCTCCAACCCCAGAAATGCCAGTTCCTTAGAAAAGAAGTGGTTTATTTAGGACATATATGCTCTGAAAAGGGAGCGCTACCAGATCCTAGCAAAACAACTTGCGTCAAGAATTTCCCAATCCCCAGAACAATGAGGCAAGTTCAATCATTTCTAGGACTTGCCAATTATTACAGAAAATTTATTCCCGAGTTCTCCAGAATTGTGCGGCCAATGACAAACTTACTCCGAAAAGGTGTCAAGTTCATCTGGACCGATAAATGTCAAGAGGCTTTCATAAATATAAAAAATGCCTTAATATCACCACCCCTCCTAATTTATCCCGACTTCTCAAAACCCTTCAACCTTACAACTGACGCAAGTAGCGAGGCGCTGGGTGCCGTACTCTCGCAAGGAGATGTCGGAAAAGACCAGCCCATTGCGTATGCCAGCAGAACCCTCAATAAAGCGGAGAAAAATTATTCAACAATTGAGAGAGAATTGTTAGCCATCGTCTGGGCAACAAGAAACTTTAGATGCTACCTCCAAGGTAGAAAATTCACGGTCTATACAGACCATAAACCACTAAAAGGTGTCTTTAATGTCAAAGACCCGAGCTCCCGCTTGGTACGGTTTCATCATAAATTGTCCGAATTCGATTACGTCATCGAATACAAACCCGGCAAATATAATACTAATGCGGATGCTTTAAGCCGCATCCCCCGGGTAAAACTGGAAGACACAAATGGGCAAACGCATACGATAACTGCATTAGTGCACCACGAGATGGACTCCAACGCAATAAAAGAACTGAAAGTTCCTAATAACACAAAGCACGTCCACGCTCTAACCAGAGCACAGGCAAGAAAAGCGAAAGAAGATACTCAAATATCCAAAGAAGCCGAACAGGATCAAAACCAAGAGGAGGCCATAGAAAACACACCACAGGATCCATCAGAGAAAAACGAAAAACCTGAGATTATCACAAACGCGAAGGAAATCGAAGTCATTCTGCATGATTATCATGATTCCGCTTTCGGAGGTCATCAAGGTGTGATTAAAACGTATAAGAGAATCAAACGCAAATACTGGTGGAAGCACATGCTTAGGGATATTAAACGTTACATAAAACGTTGCCATAAGTGTCAGAAAATGAAGTCCTCTCCGCAATACAAAATGCCGATGGTAATAACTGATATCGCGGAGAAACCTTTCGACAAGGTCTATTTAGACGTTGTCGGCCCTCTCGCGGAAACTGTCACTGGAAATAACTATATCATAACATTTCAGGACAACCTCACAAAATTTGTTGACTGGTATGCAATCCCAAACGCGGAAGCGGTAACCATAGCGCAAATTTTTTTCGACCAAATTGTCACGCGCTACCGCATCCCCAAGAAAATTGTCACTGACCAGGGAACAAACTTCCTCAGTGACCTTTTCAAACAGGTATGCAAGCTACTACGGGTTAAGAAACTGCAAACTTCTGCGTACCACCCGCAATCTAACGGAGCGCTTGAGAGAGCGCACCGGCCGTTAGTCGAATACCTGCGTACCATAGTAGACGAAAACCCTAATACATGGGATCAATTCCTGCGTACCGCTGCTTTCGTATACAATAATAGTGTACACGAGGGAACTAAATTGACTCCGATGGATTGCCTCTACGGCTTCACCGCGGATGTCCCCTCCAATTTAAAACGGGAACCGGAACCCCTGTATAACCACGAAAGTTATTACCATCAATTAAGGTATAAGCTTCAAAAATCGTATTCGACTGCTCGAAAAAACATCCTCGTAAGCAAACAAAAATCAAAAGAATACTACGACAGGACGGCAAAATCCCTAATACTCCATGTAGGAGACAAGGTTCTCCTGAAAAACGAAAACAAAAAGCACAAACTATCGGAAATCTGGAAAGGACCATATCTGGTAACCGCTATCCCGTCATCCGCCAACACAACTATCCGGGTGGGTAATCGCACAGTAGTGGTACATAACAACAGATTAAAACCCTACTATGAGTAAATAGAAAGAAAAAAAAAATATATACACAATGTACATACACATATAAGGACACTAATAGCAATAAAAACCTAAGATACATCATATTCGTCATAGTAAATAATGAAAACACAACAATTGCAGACAATGTGGACAATATTAATAATATGGTTGTCGGGCGCGATCAGGGAAGTAATCTCCAATCAACCGTATACGACAGTACCCATCAACAATACAGGAGTTTTATTTGAAGATATGGGCGTCCTTTTGGCGTACCACAAAACATGGAGCATATTCACCGAATTGGACCTAGAGGAATTGGGCAATCAAATGCGTATCGCTGAAAAAGCCGAACATTTGGCACACCAACTCTGCGGGGAAAAGGACCCCGAAAATGGTTTCTGTAACGTGCAACAGGTACATATACACTCCCTAATAGATAATCTAAAGAAAAGAACTTTAGCAATTAAGGAAGTAACCCCCAACAGAAAACTCAAAAGATCGTTGTTTGATGGCATAGGAAATATTATGCATTATCTATTCGGTACGATGGATAAGAGTAATGAAGAAGAAATATATAGCCGCCTAGAACAGATCGAAGCCGATAAACAAATGCTTGCCGAGTTAGAGAAGCGCCAAATTAGTGTAATCAAAACAACTTTCGAAAAGTTACAAAAGCCCTTCACCTCCCTGACAGAGAGGCAAAAAATAATTTCCGAACGGATCTATGCATTAGAAAATGCAACAGATTTATTCCAGCAAAGGCAGATCCGACAGGAATTAGTAACGGGGTTGCTACTGCAGGTAGTGGAAATCGAAATAAGACAACAGACCTTACTCGATATAATCAGCTCCAGCAGAAATAACCAGATCCATCCTCTTTGTGTTTCTCCAACAGAACTGTTGGAAACATATCGAAAAGCGCAAGTCGACTGTCCGGTTGGCATAAATTGTTTAACGCTTTTGTATCAAACGTCAGAGGTAAAAACACACCAACTCCGAAATAAAATGATAATAAAGATAACGCTTCCCATTTTCGACTCCCCACCCATGACCTTATTCAAAATTAATCGTTTCCCAATATATACCCAAAGTAACCTTTCTTTAATACCCGACATTGACCACACCCACGTAGCCAGCAATTTGCAAACCCAAGAATTCACCCTTTTTAAAGCCAACGAAGCCCAACTTCTACAGAAGGTTACTAAAGACCTCGGGAAAAACACATTCGTGATCAAATTAAACATGCCCATAATAAAAGCATCCGTAACCAATAACTGCGTGGTGAAACTACTTTTTAATCCCCTCAAAGAAAACACCCAATGCAAGCTACGAGTGCAACTACCTCCCCGAGACACCCTGATAAAATTAAACAGACCCAACACTTGGTTATATTCCTTAACGAGACCACTAATTGTGCAAATAATCTGTCCTAAGCAATTGATAACCTCAAAACTACAGGAACAGGGAATAATTACTCTCAATGAACCCTGCAATTTACAAATCGGTTCACAGGTCATACATTTTGAAACAGAGCAAATACATCCCCTCAAAATTTCCCAACCTGCTTATTTCCCCAATACGACCGAAACAGTTATACAGGTCGCAAAGTTATTAAAAGAAAACCCCACAGTCATGGACAACAGGCAGCAAAGTAAAATGATGGTTCAAGATACGATCCGTGAGATATTCGAAGATGATTCGCAAACATTTGACCAAATGGAAGCGGAAATAAATAAATTAAAATCACATCCCCAGGTTAAATTCACACAACGAACATCAATTACTTCGCTGTCCCTGACTTCAATCCTATTGGTTCTACTCCTCATAATAATTGTTTCAAAATATTTAAAACCAACATTAGAAAATTTCAAACGAGCTCGAAAAAATGTAGCGCCCGTACAGAACGCATCGGGTGACACGTGTGTCAATACAGCCACAGAAATGAATTTAAACAACCGTAATACTAGAAAAGAAATAAAAATAACACCCCAAGCCGATAACGAAATAAGGCCTGCCCCAACTCCATTTATTAGGAGTAAAACATTACCCCGACCAAAAATTATGCAATTAGTGTAAACGGTCACAATACAAGAGAAAAATCACCTAAGCCATCAAACATAACCGAATATTAAAGAGACACCTCACAGGTACATAAAGGCGATATATTCTTATATCTATAATCTAAATATGCTTTATATAAATAAACAAATTAGAATTATATTCAATTTATTATAGAAGTAGACAACGATAGTAGGTAAATATTATATACATTCCTCTGTTTAGGACTGTGTAATAATTGATTGAGTAAATGACTAAATTGAGTAAATGACTAAAGTAAGTAAAACCACTCTAATATAATATAAGTGCATCGGTATAATACTTAGCATAAGCTATACGGCACATATAGACCTATATGTAAACAAAAAAAAAAAAAAAAAAAACAACAAAAAAATGTTAGAAAATTTTAAATTTGTCATTTTAAATTTGTTAATTAAACTCATTAAATAGAAATTATATACTAGTACTTAAATAAAAACAAGTAAAAAAAAAAAAAAAAAAAAAAAAAAAAAACTGTGCACTATTATAAATAGATAAACTGTAAACAAAAAAAAAAGAAGAGAAATGTAACGCACAACCTTGCATCCTCCCTCGATGAGACATGACTTCCTACGAGAATTGTTCCTCTTCAAGGAACAATTCTCTTTTTCCAAGGGGTAAGGACTGTTGTATATCGGTATATCGATTAAATTGGATCAATGTAAATCGATATACCGAAACAGTTACAATTGTGCAGTTTTACCAAAAAACTGATCAATGAACTCGAATGTGTTTACGCGCAGCTTTCGCTGGAATGCATTGAGTTGTTATTCGAAATTAGCGAACATCCGCCCACTCAGGTTACGCGCACGTCGCACGCCCGTGGGAGAAATTGAAACAGCTCAATCGCACGCGCTAAGCACTTTCCGAGTTCAAGGTAGAATTGCACAATTGAAAAATATTGCAAATCCCAGCAAATCAAACAGGGAACGTAAAAGTTTTCGCGATTAAGTAGAAAGAGTTGAAGCCTATCAGTCAAGCGACAAGGTTGTGCGGGAGAAAGGCTCAGTCATAAGAAGTTAGTGAAAAATTAAGTGAAGTGTTAAATTAAAGATTCATAGCGTTATTACAACGATCAAATAAAGAAAAGTTATAACCAATTTAAGTTAAAGACTCGTAATATTATTTCAAAGATCAAATAAAGAAAAGTTATAACAATGAGCGAAGCAATACTTAAATTTATTGTAAAAAAAAAAAAAAAAAAAAAATACATTTTATTAATAATAATAATAATATTAAGATAGGAATAAACTGTAAGGTAGATAACAAACAAACCTTAAGTTAAAATTACGGACATACCATACCATATATGTATAATAATAATAATAATAACCTAAGTGCCCTTAAAGTAATCTTGTAGCTTTAAAACACAAAATAAACTAAGTTTATCTAAGGAAAGTATATAATGAAATAGAGAAATCAAAATTAAATTAAATGTTAAAATACGAATGTCAAGCAAGCACCATTGTGAACATAACCTCCTGAGTGGAACTCGAATCCAAACGCACATGCCCGCGTGGGACTGAGTGCTACTCAGGAGGAGCGTCAATCTCTAACTCGTTGGAAGCACCCTGCAGGGGTGGGGAAGAAGGCATGACTTCTCTAGTTCCTGGGGAGTGCTCACAGCACCAAACCCACACAATAACCTCAAAAAAAGCGCAGAAATAATTGCACTGAAGCTTAAAACGAAATGTAATAGATCTAAAAATCAAAACACAATGTCAGAAATAAGTAAACTAAGTAATATAACTAAAACTTCATAGTCCGTCATAGCGTCTTATGCTAAAGATAAATGTTAATTCTAACTAGTAGTAAGAACACATGTATATAGATCACTGTAAATAGCTAGCAATAAAATAATCTTGAATCTTGAATCTTGCGATTGTCAAGGTTCGAATTGGAGCAACCCTTGATTTTGCACAAAGGAGGTGTGAGGTAGTATGCTCGCTGTCAGTGTCACCCTTTGTTCGAATGTAAATATAAGCCCCATAACCCTTTTCGCTCGCATCTGCAAATCCATGAAGTTCGATTTCAGCATTAGAAACTGGTGTGGTACAGCGAGCGAATTTTATTTGTTTAATATCGATCAGTTGTGAAGCAAATTCAGTCCACCGTGAAGCCAATTCCATCGGTAGAGATTCATCCCAATCCAACTTTAGTTTGTGAAGCTCTTGCAACATGATCTTCGCTAGAACAACAACGGGGTTAATTAATCCTAGTGGATCGACAAGAGAAGCTATAGATGCAAGCACGGTACGTTTTGTTAACCGAGAATGTGGAATATTCGGTTTGAACTGGAAGCCAAATTGATCCTATTTTAGGTGCCATAACATTCCGAGAGTTTTGGTGGCGGCATGGTCATCAATATTCATAAGCGGTTTTTGGTACTTCAATTCGATGCTGCTCAACGCGTCTTCACAATTTCAACACCACTTGTGGAGTCTTATTTGTGCCTTTTCCAAAATGCTGATCAGTTGACTCTTTTTTTCCAATAATTCCGTCGCTGAGTTGGCTCCCATGAATATATCATCGACATAAAGCCCGGTCCAGACGCTCAGTTTTGAACAACACTTGTCTGCGCAGATCAGATCGTTGCAGACAACTCGTTGCGTGTGGACTGGAAATCTGCGACGATTTGAAGTCTGCGCAGTTGCAACGATATCTGAGCTAAAGAGCATAGATATCCGTGAATCTGTGCGGACTTCCATGAACTTTGAACACAGATCACACAAAACAGAGCGAAATACGCAGATATGTCGTTGCCGTGTGGACGCTCTAAAAATCGCAACGATTTCATTCGGTCATAAAGCTGCGCAGACAAATCGTTGTTCAAAACTGAGCGTCTGGACCGGGCTTAAGTGTCGTGCCGTAAAATTTGAGCTCCTAATTGTAAAGTCGACTCATATGTTCGCTAATTCCAGAAGGCATCTAGTTGCTTGAAAGGGGCCCGAAGCTGTTCCATAAGTTACTGTATTTAGTAGATAAGTGGAAACCTTGGCTTTCTCCGAACCCCAGAGAATACCTAAGTATTTTCTATCGTCCGGATGTACCAAAATTTGCCGGTACATTTGAACGATATCAATCGAACGAGAATCAATCGATTTTGACGCAGACGACATAAAATGGAAAAGAGATCTTCTTGCACTTTTAGTGTTTATTAATATAAAAAATTACACTAACAAATCAATAATATAGAGGTTTTTATTTTTACAACCATTCACCAAAAAATTCAATGATTAACTAACTATTTTAAAAGTTACAAAACAAAAACCTAAACTGAAACCAACCTACTTTTGTTGTATTTTATAAATAAAATGATAACTTGATACTAATTTCAAATCTCCACCAAAGTAAAAACAAAGTACATATGTATTAATAGTGGAGTAGAAATAGCGTTTGAGGTTGAACTAATTGCAACAAAAATGATTCTTGCTGTAAATGGTAGGTAAAATACTCCTAATCAACGTACTAAAAATATACATCCGTACTGTTGCCCAAAATAGCTTTTTTTTGGCCGCCATCTTGAAAAAAACGAAATTTTTAAAAAAATCATAAAAAATCATGTGAGGTATCAAATTACAGGAAATTTCATGCCGAAAAAGGATATTTTATTTATTATAAAAAATAAAAGCAAATAATAAAATAATGTTCAAAGTAGAGAACACTTTCTCAGTGCTGAAAAACATCTTTTTATTAATATAGTCGGTTTAAAAAGCCACAATAACGTAAATTTTAACAAATTATAAAGTTATTAAACATTAAACAAGGTATTTTTTAATAAAATATAATCAAATCTCCCTTTCATCTTCATCAAAATAAAAACTTTCTCCTGTTGCTATTTTAAAGGATATAAACGAAAAACCGAAAAAAATTCGAAAAATTCGATGATTTTGGTTCATACCAGCTAAAGCTCCATTTGGAAATTTGGCCCTACTCGGAATGTACAAGTACACTGTACATATCAGAAACCTATTTGAAAAATTAAAGCAGTTTCCAGATCTCCACCAGTTTTTTGAAAGCGCACCCTTTTTTTTAAGATAATTTGCTTGGCCTATAATGCATTTGACGACTTCGGTTCTTATTCGAACAACTCGGACAAGGGCTGCAAGGTAGTTTTCAGACGTATAGTTATTCAACAATCGAATGTAATAAGGTACCTACAGATAATATGGCGAAATTAATAATTCCATACAGCAAGTTGTGTGAAATACTATTTAGAAATGAGTGCTCCTTAGATCAGGGATTAAGAGAAAGTTATCCAGATTTACAGGAGGACAAATTTTATCATGCAGTTATGAGTTAAACAAATAAAGAAGAGATTTCTACCAATTTTCAACAAAAACAAAAGGCAGGTAAACCATAGTAAACCAAAATTTTCAAAACGATTTGAAAATTGGTTGAAGGGTGAATTTATTGTGAAATTTGAGAACCCCAGTTGTGCATATGATGTTGGAGGTAGGCTTTACAAAAAATGTTTCGAGTATAGTAGGAGTGCCAAGTATTCCAAAATACATTGTTTGCGTGATTGTTGCTCCCAAGACCTCATTGATGCGGCTGCTTCATCTTCGCGAAAAAAAGAAAAAGGCGCTCGTTATTGGATGCTGATGCCGCGTTATCCTTGATGACGCAGGCGCACTGGTCCAGATACCAATATGATATCATTAGAAAGGCGATAAAAGAAAAAGGCCACTACATATTTCCAAGCAATGACAAAATACTGGAAGCAAAGAAGAAATGTTATCCGAATAACATTAAAATTACCGAAACTACGGCTGAAGCTCCGCTGGAAGATTTACTTGACCACACAGCTACAAGAATTTTCCAATCGCATTCCGAATGTCAGACCAATATCTGGCCAGAAGAAGTCGTCCTTCACATAAAATGGGGAATAGATGGGTCTTTCGGCCAAAGTGAATATCAGCAAAGTTTTTCAGATGAATTTCATCTGAACAAGCTCTCATATGTTCATGACTTCTTTGGTTTCTTTAATGATCACTGCTGGCGGCACAGACAACATAGAAATTTGGAAGAATATACATCCGTCCTCAACGAACTACTGTCGAGCCCTGAATTTCCAATATAAGAGCGAAATCCCTTAACTGACAAGATTTGAGAAAAATCGAGTTGACAGTGAAATCGAGGAATTATGCGAAAACTTGATAACGTACGGCAGTCGAAGTATCAAGGTAAAGCATAAACGGTATTTCACGATGATTGACGGCAAGGTTGCTCAAGTGGTTACCAATACGCCATCTGCAAGTAATTGCATTCTGTGTGGAGCTAAACCTTCTCAAATGAACGATTTGGTAAGGATGGGTTGCTCGATTTCAAACCATGAGGCTCTCAAGCTAGGGATGTCAACATTACATACACGAATCAAGTTCATGGAATTCATTCTGCATCTCAGCTACAATCTGGATTTCGCCGCTTGGAGAACAACACCGGAAACACGTCCTTTGAAAGAAGAAAGGAAAAAACGCGTTCAAGAGCCTTTTTAATTTCTATAATGGTGCACTCCTTGTGTAGCTCTTCAGAGACAATAAATAAGTTGAAAAATAAAAACTACAAAATTAAATTAATTGAAATATGTATTTATAAAGATATTTGGCGAAATAACGTAAACTGTAAATATATGCAATCAAAAAATTAGCACTTTTATATAAAAATAATTCAACCTTATATGGCAAGACTAAGCAGGAGTTGCCCGATATTGCTCATCTTCGAGATCAAACGTCGAATTCTTACGAAGTATAACTGTACAAAATTAGCTATAAGGATTCTCGAGTTATAAATTTTTTTGGACTAAAAACGCCTTTTCCGGCTACCAACACATTCTATTTTTAGAACGCCTGATTTTTTTTTCTCCGTTCTACTATCGATCGCGTGAACTCTCAGTTTCCCTATGGATTTCAAATCATTCAGTCTAATTTTTCAATTTCATGTTATTTTGGATTTCACGTGGTTATGTAGGTATAGTTTTATCATCACAACCTCTCGAAATTATTTTAACCCCCCCCCCCCCCCCCCCCCCGGCCATCACCCTCCCATTTCATCTATATAAACTTTTAACTTTTAAAAAACAATATCATATAGTTTATTACCATTAAATTTCCTGTAATTTGATACCTCACATGATTTTTTATGATTTTTTTAAAAATTTCGTTTTTTTTCAAGATGGCGGTAAAAAAAAGCTATTTTGCGCAACAGTACGGATGTATATTTTTAGTATGTTGATTAGGAGTATTTTACCTACCATTTCCAGTAAGAATCATTTTTGTTGCAATTAGTTCAACCTCAAGGTGTTTTTTTACTTATTTCTACTCCACTATAAGTATAGTGGCAGAACAGTATATACAAAGATAAACTCTGACGAAGTACGTGACGCCACACACTGTTGCTCCACCATTAAGAGATCGTTTAGTGACCTTCCTTCAATACGCGATTGCGTCGCTTGAGGGATTTAGTTTCCTCATATGGTTCAAGGTTTCATATTCCGACATGAAATCAGTATACGCGTTTAAAAAAGGTGTGTCCCGTTGAAATCTTTTAAGAACATGATGCAGTCTTTTGGTTGCAGCTGACAAAGATTCACCCAACGTTTCAAGCTTGCTCTTAAAAGGTAATTTGACGATGAATTGTCCGTTAAAATGTCTCGTCGTGGTCTCCTTGAAATGGTTCTCGCACAACTCTTCTTCCAAAGATTTGGATACTTCAGTTAGGCCCTGATATTTATGTGCAAAATTGTTAGACGAACCAATTTTTCTACTTTGTTTCTCCTAAATATTACATAACTGGCACCTGCAAATCCGTGAACGAGTGCCGCAAAGTCCTCTTCACGAAGAAAGGAAGGGCTTTGGAAAGCATTCCGCCGACGGAGCATGCATTGCGACAACATATAAGGCGCGGAATTTATCAAGGAATTCATGTGTGGGCCAGGCTGTCGTAGATCAACAGGATTTGCCTTCTCCACTTGAGTGGGGCTGGACATTGTCAGTGGACAAGGGATGAATCCGGTTGGATACCCCTATGGACAACCATCGCTGTGCCGTCGAAGGCCTGCCTGGAGCTCGTTAGGTGCGGGTGTAAGAATTGCGCAAATAGGTCACAACAGTGCGTTTGCAGGAAACAACAACTCAAATGCACCGAGCTCTGCAACTGCGATGCAAAGTGCAAGGAGTAATTTTGGGCAATGAAAAAAATTTTTTTTTTCAATAAATACTTTTTTTGATCTAATTTAATATTTTTTTTTGTACTAATTCGATGCAAAATTGTTGTAAAATACTGTTATGATTTTCGTTTTGTTTTGCTTTGGTTTTGATGGGGGGAGGGGCCCGAAGGGGATTAAATTTCTTAATTTTTTGGGTTAGCCTTTTCTGTTCAGTTGCCCTTACCGAAGTGACGATTTTATGATTTTGTTTTAATGAGTGACCCACTTACCTTTTGCCAATGTGCCGGATCCCGACCGCTGGAATTCCTCGCTTCCCGGTTTCGCCGTTCACCATTCGATAGTCACCGCGCACTTGCAGATTTCGTTTTGTTCTTTGTCGCTTTTCACTGCGCGCACTCGCAAAAACAAACAACTCACAGTCCGAAATAAGAAAAACGCAGCACACTTTTTTCACAGTCCGAAATAAAATTGCAGCAAACTTTTTTTTTCACAGTCCGAAATAAAATTTGCAGCACACTTTTCTTTTCGCGCCGGCGGCCGCCATTCCCGGAAATCTGTCTCTCGCACTTTTTTTTTTTTTGTTTTGGCACCGCCGATCCGGCTCTCCAATTTTATGGCAATTGTGACATGTGAGGTTAGGTGTTCCGTCGCCGATTTTCAACAATACTTAAATATGCTATTCTAAACTATTTAGAGACATTCGGGGTGTAAGGGATCACAAATCATGCATTTTACTGAAATTGCCCCCTGAAGATATGCAACCACGCAAAACAGGCTATAGTCACGCCGTGCCCAGGTGGCTACCATCTCGGATCGCAACTACTAGGGCCCAATAACATGTGTGCAAAGTTTCATGCTTGCATCACAATGTGAAAGGTTGTTTGACCTAACGTCCGGACTATTATAGAGTTTTATTCAGTAGGCGATAATATTTATTCGGAAATCGAAACAGAAAACAACCTTATAGTATGAAAATATGGAGGCGCTATAAGCCAGAAAAAGGGAAGTATTTTTCACGTATACATTAGCGACAAAGGCGGCGTAATTTTTTGGATAAATTTAGGGGGTTCATATATATAAAATTCCACAATGAAATTTGTAAAATTAATATGGAAGGACTTACCATGATTTAGTATCTAGTATTTTAAAATATTCATTCGGTCTATGTCACAATAAAAGAAAATTGAGAGCCTAAATGGAAGGAAACATAATAAAAACAAATTAATGTATTTTCACACCAATTATGCTTTGTTTGTGCTGTGCATAGGTAACCAAAATGACGAATAAATATATAAATGATAAAAAAATGATTCAACTAAGAAATTATAAAGAAATCCCCGGGGGGAATATTTTGTTTCCACATCACTGGGGAAAGGTGATATGGAGAAATATCAAAAATATGTCAAAAATGCAACACAAAACAGAGCACTTTATTACTAAAATATTATTTACCACATAATCAATTAATGAAAATTTAAATATTTTATTCCTTTTTACTTCTATTTGACAATAAATTCATTTCTATTTCGCTCATATTTCACAAATTTTTGAAAATTTGTAGTTGATAGTTTAGGCACAGACAACTCACAAGTAGATCTGTAAATCCCAATGCTGGCGCGATTTCATTTTTCAAAGCTCTTTCTTTACGTGTTGCTTACGTGTTTTGTTGAGATTCACGGGGAAACAATAGCTTTTGGTCCCACAACAAGTTGCAGAAAAAATCAATGCGTCGTGCACCAAAGTTTGGTCAGAGGCCACGGCACCAAACCAGCGAGAAACTCTAAGGAAAGGGGCGTGCACCAAGCGAGGAGAAAAACGATCACATACTGATGTAATAAACAACATGTTGCTTTAGAACAGGTTTTTCCTCCTCTAGTTTTTGACTGATTTGGGCCGAAAGGAATCAATTGACTCGATATTCCTTACTACACTTGTTGTCAGCGTGGTAAAATTCAAGACGAGGAGGGAAAACTAGAGGGGGAAACAGATCTTTCGTTTCTTCTTTATTTTTTTGCAGATTTATATCCTTTCCATGAAAATTTCGGATGCTGCAATAAAAAGAATGTTTGGTAGCATTTGCTTTCGCTGGATTCGAAATGAATTTTCTTCTTTGTATTTTTTGCACAATATTTTTTCTCAGTGCTAATATTTTTATGTTTGATTTTATTTAATGCTAAAGGATTTTCAAAAATGTGTTAATTTTTTAACATAATTATGTACCTATTTAAAAAAAAAAAATTGAATAAAAAATAATACGATCTACATTATATTTTAATTAGTATTTACTAGCTGAGTTTTATTGTGTATAGATTCGACAGAGAAAAATCGGGTACTAAGTTGACCGATTTTACACGTTTTGGTAAATTAGCCTCTTAAACGCCTTTGCTCTAAACGATACAATGGATACGATGGCCAAGATATTTTAAAAACCTCTGAATGAATTTTGATGAACTTTATAAAATTATACAGCATATTCTTGTTATTAAAAACTTAATCCAGGTCAAAAATTTTGTTTTATAACCAAAACTTTTAGTTTTATACGCAAAAACCCAGGGATTTTTTCCTCCAAATTAAACAAAAAATCGAAAGGCCAAAATTTTTCGAAATTTGAAAAAAAGAAAATTCTACGATACAGGTTGTAATATCAAGAGTATGCTGTATAAATTTCATCAAGATCCAACCAGTGATTTTTAAAATATCTTTGCCACCTTATCCAAATACGTCGATTCTTCAAAATGCCTATTTTCCACATTGCCTGGTTGCACGGGTCCCAGACCCCATTCAAAAATCTAATAACTTGATGATTGATATGTACAATGTACATATTTTTATATCACTGTTCATGTTTAGGTTTCATAAGTACTAGAGATAAAACAGAATTTCCATTCAGAAGTTAAAACAAACAATACTTCAAAGCTCAACAGCAAAAACACAACTTGTACATTAGGATGTACAATTTGTGCATAATAATTTTGGTTTTATCTTTACTTAATGTCGGAATATTTTCGGATATTTGAAAGGTTTCTCCAGGCCACCTAAGAAAAGTAGAGATTTGCTTATCGTGTGACTCGATTTCCACAAACAAACATGTCATTAAAATATGTGCTTTAAAATTTGTGAATTTTTCTATCATCTGACCCCGCCTTTAAACATAATTTTCTTCTCACTCTTGTTTAATTAAATTCAGACATTTTACAATACATAATACATACCTACCTACACATTCACATATATTTTGCATGAACAAAATTAGAAATGGGTTGGAATTTTGAAAATAATAGACAATTAATAGGACAATAGGTTGTTAATAAAAGTCAATAATAATAATAAAAGTCAATAATAAGTCCTTTCGGTAAAGGTCGCAATGTCGCCATCATAAATAGAGATATCAAAGCGTCAAATAGACGGACTGGCGAACAAATGAGTTTATTGTCATGTTCGGAAAATTCATGGAAATCCTTTATGATTTGTTCAACGAAAGCCGCAAGGCGGTCAAAGATCGCCTTTAACGTTATATATATCATAGATCTTTCATCTTTCTTGTAATATAAATCCCAGTTTGTAAGAAAATATGAGGAGAAGTTTATATTTTTCTAATTTGTTTATGTACTAAAGTGTCCAGTAAGTTTCTGTAGATAGGGTATCCTTACTAATCATTTTTAACTCTTGCGAAGAACGTCATCGTTAAAAATTTTCAAAATTCAGAATCAATAGTGAATAGTGCCACCTAAGCATATTTAAGTGAAATTTATGTGTTTTGTACTTGGTGTTCATTAAACTTTTATAACATAATATTTATGTAACCCATGTAAAGAGTAGCATTGGAGACTACTAAGGTGAAGTTTTTATTTGTGAACCTGGCCTTGTGATTTGTGAATAACGTAATTTGTTTTAAAAATATATTGTAGCGTTGAAGATTACATTTGAGAACTGTGCCCTTTTTTGTGCGTGTGCATTAACAATATTATATTGAATAAGTTCAGCATTACATTGGATTAGGTTTTATATATATTTTGAACATTCATGACATATTTTGTTAAATTTTTTGGTATTATTTAATTATTTTTTAAAAGCAGTAATAATTAGAGATATTAGTTATAGGGTTTATTGAAGTAGACTTGGTTTTGGTGTAGTTGGTAAACTAACAGTTTACGGTTAGTAGTAGTTGTGGTTAACTGGTTGATTAAATATTCTTCTATTGAAATTTCTGTTTCCCAATGTCGCCTTATAAGAGAATTTGCTGCATTGCAGCATGTCGAAATCGTACGAATTCTAATACGCGTGTTAGATTTTTCAATTTTCCTAAAAAGAATTCTGATAAATATAATCTCTGGTTAAGAGCTTGTCATTTATCTTATGATCATATCATTAATTTAAAAACCCCGATTATTTGCGAAAAACATTTCGAGCCCCAATACTTTGGACAAAAAAAGTTATTTTCCCATGCAATTCCTTCATTAAATTTAAGTTCTGACGAAGGAGAAGGAATTGTGGATAACAATGAGGATATCCTTATGTTAGAAGAGCTTCAACATAGTAATGTAATTTTAGAAGAAGCTCAAATAGAATTTAAATGTGATTCTTGCCATCGTAGAGAAAGAAATTTGGACTTTTATAGAAAAGAAAATAATAAGTTAAAAAATAAATTACAAATCGTTAATAATATGAACAAAGTCTTGCGAAAACAAAATTTTAACACTAAAAGAAAATTTTTGCGCCGTAAAATTTTAATCCAGAAAAATAAATCTAAGTTCTCAAGTATGTCATACATGGCGACGTTCATTGTAGACATAATTGCCTCTTTACCCAATGCTTCTATATATGCAAAAACATTTTGTACAATGTTACTAAAAAATAAAGTTAGATACACTGATAACGAAAAACAGGTTGCTCAAGCTCTATATTTCAAATCGGCAGCTACATACAGATTTCTTAAAGAAAAACTAGGGTTCCGTTTGCCATCAGAAAAATCTATTTATAATTGGCTGCCTATAAAGGGACTTATGGCGGGAGTCGACAAGAATATTTTTGAAATAATCAAAACTGCAACTACTAAATTTGATAGTAAGTCTCGCCAAGTTGTGCTTGTTTTCGACGAGATTGCTATAAAAGTAGATTTGAAGTACAACGAAAAATATGATAAAATAGAAGGTTATGTAGATTACGGTGTAGGAGATGAGAACAGAAGTTCGGAGTTTGGCAAAAATATTTGTGCATTTATGATAAGAAGTTTATGCGGTGGGTGGAAGTATATTTTGAATTATGTAGTTTCAGAAAAGTGCATCCCAGTAGATAAATTACAGAATATGATTTTTTCTAATATGAAAGAGTGTCAGAATATTAATTTAACAGTAAGAGCTATGGTTTGTGATCAAAGCACAACAAATCAATCACTGTACAAAAAATTGGGTGTAAGCAAAGATAAACCGTATTTTTTCCTAGAAGATAGAAAAATATATGGCTTTTTTGATGTACCACACCTTTTAAAGTCATTGCGAAATAATTTGATTAATTATCCACTTAAAGATGGCGATGGGCGAATTTCCAAATGGGAAGTTTTAAAAGAACTATATAGAATTGATTCTCAATCAACAACAAGAGTTTGTCCCCGTTTAACGCCTGAACACTTAGCTCCCGATAGATTTCAAAAAATGAATGTCAGTCTTGCTGCTCAAGTTTTTAGTGCAAGAACTGCTGCTGGAATAAGAACATTAAATCAATTGGATTTATTTAGTGATTCATTAAAGGATATAGCATGGAACACTGCAGATATGTTTGAAAAATTGAACAATTTGTTTGATTGCCTTAACAGCAAGTCTCTTCATTCACCAAACCCCTATAGTTGTGCTTTACAATCTAATAATTTGGTCCACGCTTATCTTCTTGATATTAAAACTTATGTCGAAAATTTAGAATTTCAAGTAACGTCAAAAAAAACAAAAATTAATTGTTTAAATGGATTATGTCAAAGTATTAATGCAACTTTAATGCTTTCGGAAGAATTGTTCGAAAATTCGGAAGAATGTTATTACCTGTGTACGAATAAACTAAATCAAGATTGTTTAGAAAACCTTTTTAGCCACATTAGACTCAAAAAGCGAAACCCTTCAATATCTGAGTTTTCTCAAATAATTGGCAGAATTTTTTGTGTTAATTTAATGTATACTTCTAAATTTGCAAATTGCCAAGATGACGATGATGACGTTCTTAGTGTGGATTGGAGCGTCATTATAAATAAAGATATTAGTGAAGACAATTCACAAATTAACACTAGTATTCCTGAGTCTGAGGTTGAGGATTTATTAGGTGAGGATGAGCCTAATGAAACTTTAACTATAAATTCATTACCTAGTATTACTAGTTTGTCGGATAATGCCACTCGATATTTTTCCGGTTATGTATTGCAAAGAATTTTCTGTAAAACAGTTGTGAAATCATGTTCTGCTTGTAGAAAAGAATGCATAAATTCAGAAAATACAATTACGGCTCCTAGTGAATGGCTCATTCATTTTAGGAACTATGATAAAAATAGTAACTTTGGTTCCCTTTATTCTCCAACAGAGCACTTTTTTTTAATTTGCAAAGAATTTGTAAAAATATTTGAACATTATTTTACTTCGAATAGTTATAAGGAAAATATTCTTAAAACTTTGATTAATATATGTGTAAATAAAATAAGTTGGTTCGATAAACAAAATCCCTGCTATGAACATAGACTATGCATGACAAAATTCTTTTTATTAGTTTTAGTACGAAAACATTGTGCATGGGAAATACAAAAAAAAATTGGTGACAGAAATTCTCGTAAAAAATCTGAAAGACTTAAAATTTTAAATTAAATTTCAATATTCAAACCTTGCTCGCTTTTAACTCGGTGAATGGTACCCAATTTCTAACACTGCCTGGACCAAATGATATTTAATAATATTTCAGATGTAGGGTATATATTAATTTTGTGCGAATGTTTGCACCGCCAAGAAATAATAGTGACAAACAAAAACTTTTTCCCTCGGCATTGGTGTTCTGCTACAGGGCGCGTCCTCGGGTTGCGGATAGAGGAATGACCTGCACTGTTGCAGGTTAACTGTGAATATAAAATAAGCAGTCGCGGACAATTACTAGCCTTAGTTATGTACGAAAATGCATGTCTAGATTTTTACATAGGATGAGTGCATTTTGCTAAATCTAGGATATTTCATAATTAATTGGTGCGACCAATTACTTCCTTACTAGTTAAATACTATTTTGACGAACTTGGCCTAAACAATAACCGGTTTACAGGCATCCAAAGATTGCTGCATAATACATCTAAAATTCTAAACAGAACGTGATCGCATGGTGTAGAAAAGTGGCTAAACAAAATATTTTGTGTCGCATCATTTTTGGAAATGTTGCTGGCAGCAAGCTTTCTATCATAGACTGGGCGAACCCATGGAAAATTCAAAGTCTAGCGGCATTTTGTGAAACATTTTGGTAACCGGTTTTTCTAGACTAATTCGGGTCCTCTGAATCCGAATATGCCGGTTACCAAACGGGATTTTGGCTCCTAAGGCCAGAAAACAAGATGGCGGCCAAGATGGCGCGTCAAATGGATTTTTTTAAATATTATACTGCTTCTGCTAGATACTGAAAACAACTGCCTTATAATATATGTATTTATGGTTCCTGATCATTATGGAACATGTTTCGTCCGTCTTTGACAACCGGAAGTACCAATTTCCAAGATGACGGCCGTTTACAAGGCTTAAATGCATTCGCGTATACGTGCTTCAACCTGGTCGAGTGGGGTATCAAATCATAGGTTTTCTCGGTGTGTAAGTTCAACGGAACACAATACAAAGTTCCCCGACAACCGGAAGTACCGATTTCCAAGATGGCGGCCGAAGGATCAAATTGAATGAATTTCAAAAAATTCATATATTTTGTCATAGCAACTTTTGAAACTATTGAAAAATTGAAAAATAAGGGTCACTGTATTCAAAACTTCATGATATAGCCAAAACATTACCCCCTGATATTGTTGGCAATTTTCTTGCATTTTCCGGTCTGTGGGTAAATTTGGCAACCATGCATCGTTCGTCATTCGCCAGTCTGTCACCTGCGTCAAAGACAGTGTACAGTTGTACACGTTTGTGCAAATCTGCTGTGTTTTTGTGTGTTGTTGTGAATCAGGTAAGTTTTATAGCCATATACGTAGGAGTAGTTTTGAAAGTTTAGTTGTTGCTCAGTTGCAGATGATGCAATGGCGGCACTAATCGATTTAAATAACAAAAAAATCTCAGTGACTCTATGCGCGTTATGTCAAGCAAAAAGTACAGAGGTTCTGCGCCCGGCGAAAGAAAATGGGATATGCCGGTTACGTGCCGCACTTAGTGAACGGAAAACTAAGATGGACAAGAACGTAACACCCATTGTGAACCTTGAGGCAGCATTAACTAAACTTGAAGATGGTGAAATTTCTACCATAGTGACACATCATACTTGCTACTCTATGTTCACGAATAAAAACAAAATAAGCGCACTGAAGCCTGTTGGACATTCCTCCTTTGCCGAAACCAAGCGGAAAACTCGATCTTCCGCTGGAATAGACAACAAAATGTTATGTATTATATGCCAGAAGGATATAAATGGAGCTCAGTTGAGGACATGTCAGACTGCAAACGTACACGAGGACATCAATTTAATTGCAAAAACTGATTACGATGTGCTTCGCAGAACCATCAGAGGTTTTGATGGTATGTCGTCGGAAATCAAGTATCATACCTACTGCGTCACCGACCGGAAGAGGAAAGCTATGCGTGTTTTGAAGGAAACACCTGCAGGTATTGCAGTGGATGTGCCGTTCCTCAAGATATGTCATGACCTTCGCATAGCTGCAGCTGCAGGCCAGGTGAGTTATCATCTTGACCCAAAACCTTTTGTAGCTTTCAATGATATGTAGGAAGAGAATATGACGGTAGTACGCATGGGCAGCTAGCTCCTTCTGAAAGTGTGCCATGCATATGCTGCTATGGCTTTTCTAGTGGTGAGCGGCTGCCTACAAGCTTTAATCACATATTACTATATTAGTCGATATTACATTGTACCTCTCAAAATTTACGTTTTAATCCCTTTTGAATAGGTCCTTCATGTATCTTCGGTTTTCGAGAGGTACCAGAAGCTTGCATCGGACTTGAACCTAACGGTACCCGCTTCTTTCGTCTCTCGTCCATCCCACTTTAAAGAGAAGCTGCAAAAAAGTATTGGAGATGTATACGAGTTCTTTCAACCATTGAATAGGGGAATTTTGGAACGTAAAACTGTGATGATTCCCCGAAACTACGCTCATAGTTTGACAGTAAGTGCAGCCTACAATGATAGTGAAGAGCAGGTTTTCCCCACCGTTACACCTTGCAACCACGAATTTCTAGAACTTATACATGTTGCTTTGCGGTTGCGTCGTGATCTCACCGTTACTCCGGGCCATAAGGGCTTGAATGTTAGTGTGGAAGAGGCTGCAGCCGTAGTTCCTGAAAGTGTCCATATGTTTCTTAGCATACTTCTTGGTGGCGACGAGGTTCTTGAAGAGGTGATCGCTGATGAAAGTGAAGACGAGGATGAGTCATCAGACCACGAAATGAGTGATCTTCCTAGTTCCTTTTCTCAGACAATCAAAGATAGAGTCTTATCATTGGGCCAAGATTTGGTGTATGTAGCAAGTAAAGGGCTCAAGTTAACTCCCAAACACATAGGCCTAGCAGCAGCACTGCATCAGAAAACAAGGTCAAAGCAGCTCATCCAACTGTTTTCCAGAGCCGGACATACGGCTAGTTACGATCAGCTTTTGCAGATCGACACTGCGTTGGGTCAGCTCACCTTGGATTCTCTAGATATAGCGACAGGCACGGTAGTTCCTCCAAACTTTAAAGCACGCGACGTCGTATCTACAAACAGCTGTAAACCACTCTTGCATATCACAGGGGACAACATTGACATTCTCATGGACACACTTGATGGAAAAAATACTTTTCATGCGACTCAAATGGTTGCATTTCAGCGTGGTTGTTCAGATACAGACGATGTCCTGCGAGCCAATCTCGCTGCTCTGCTATCAACGATTCAGTCATGTGACATCCAAGCTCACTTGAAGGATTTTGCAGAAATAGAGGGTAAAAAAGACGTAAATTTCAAGTACTGGTGGATGTATCTAGAAATGGTGACTACTCTGCTTTTGTTCACTAGGTCAATGAGGGATGGACTTTGGGATTTGTACCTTAGCTCTCTCAGCAAAATGGCTCCTTTCATTGCATGGTATGACCACTTGAACTACCTTAAGAGCATGTCCGTATACATCGCCAGCATGCACCAACTGCCATCTGAGGTGGAAACTGCTTTCCGCGCTGGGGACTTTGTCACAAAGAGAGCAAGTGGAGAATTCAACGCAGTGGATCCCGATCATGCCCAGGAGTGGCTTGTTGGAGTGGGGAAAGCCTCAGGAGGCTTAATAGGTATTACAAACGACCCGGATGCACTCCAACGATGGGCTCTCTCCTATCACTGGAAGTCAGAAATAACTGAGAAAACAATGGAAATGTTCCATCTGAAAACATGTTCTGATTTGCACTCTGAACTTTACGCTTCCCGTCGAGCGAGGGATCTACAGGACGAAAACAATCTACTCAAAATATTCTCTGAACAGCAAATATTTACATGGACTTCCAACAACAAACTTAAAAACATTGTCACAAACGATGTGGCTACAGATAAAATAAAAGACTCTCTGCTCAGTGCAAAGGATGGAGGCTTAAAAATTGTGCATGCATTTGTGCAGAATAAATTAAGTCCCAACGGTACAGCTTCATATCATGACTCAATGAAAAAGAACATACCTCTCACTTTCAAAGATCTAAATGTGTCAAAACCTGTGAAAGAGAGAACAAAACAGGTAGTTGCCAAAGCGGACAAGGGAATAATGAAAAGGCTGATCGCTGCATATAAGGCTGGGCGAGTGGTTAACATGTCTGCAATCGTAAAGCACGAACTTCTGCCCACCCCTCCTGCACTCTCAGATGCAGATGGAAAACTTCTTGTAGATAAGGCAAAATCTCCGCTACTGCATGCAGTTGTGAAGGAAAGCAATGTAACTTGCTTTCCAAAACTGTCTCTAAATAAGACTACAACACATTTGATCATAGATGGAATGGCTTTTTTGTTTGCTGTAGGGAAACCCAAAAGAGCGGCAACATTTGGTGATCTTGCCGATCATCTAAATCGAAAAATTTCGAAATTTTCACTTGATTACAATAGAGTTGACATTGTGTTCGATCGGTATGTTCCAGACTCTATCAAGGCAACTGCTCGTGCCAAAAGAACGAAGACTATTACCCCTGTACGTAGAGTCATAAGGAATAGAAATGTGCCATTACCTTCTTCATGGGAACGTTTTACTGCCCTACTCGAAAATAAGGCTGATCTTGCAAGATTCATATCAGAAGAAATCAGTAAATTCAACTGGTCAACTGGGATGGTCTCGAGGTAGTTGTGGCAGGAGGTTTTGAAGACGGAACAGAAGTGGTATCATCAAACCTTAGCACTGATGTCACTCCACTAAGAGCCAATCATGAGGAGGCTGACACTAGGCTTGCTCTGCACGCAGTGCACAGCCCATACTCGGAAGTGGTGGTAATGGTTCGAGACACCGACGTTTTTGTAATCCTGCTGCACCATTTCGAGAAAATGAAAGCAGTCAATAAGTGCTGGATGCTAACTGGGACAGAAAAAACTCGATCTTACATACCTATTCATGACATAGCCAAAACATTGCCTCCAGATATTGTTGCTAATTTGCCTGCATTCCACGCTATTACGGGCTGTGACGTAAGTTCATACTTATTTGGCATCTCAAAAAAGGCAGCGTTTAATGTATTTAAAAAATATAGTGCCCTGTTGTCCCTCCTTGGAGTGTCACCTCTAAACCAGGGAGCATTGGATGCGGCTGAGATGTTCATGGTAAGGCTGTACGACAAGGTGCCGGGTAATATCACCACACTTGACCAGGCTCGTGATTTTTTATTTACCACTGTGTCTGAACCAGCGAAGTTACCATGCACAACAGATGCTGGGCGGCAGCATATTAAAAGGTCGCACCTACCTGCCCTGATATGGCGTAATGCCCACGTTGGAGAGCCTGAAATTCCTCCACCAACTGACTGCGGTTGGCAACGTATAGACGGCGTCCTGAATCCCATCCTAACCACCCTCGAAGCAGTACCAAAGGCCTGCATTGAGCTTTTGTCGTGCACATGCAAGGGTGGTTGCAAAACCAGAGCATGTCGTTGCGTCAAGATTGTAGGGCAACCTTGTCTTGATATATGTGATTGCCATGGTATCTGCTACAACGGCAGTCTCGCACCAGAAGGATGATGTTTGGCTTATGCGTATTTTACTTGTTTTTTTAATAATTTGTGTAGATTTGGATAATATAATAATATATGCAATGTACTTAATAGTTTTAACAAAATTCTGTTTTTTTCAGTATGATTGACAAATATAATTTTCTTTAGTGTTTTTCTGAAATTCGTTCAATTTGATCCTTCGGCCGCCATCTTGGAAATCGGTACTTCCGGTTGTCGGGGAACTTTGTATTGTGTTCCGTTGAACTTACACACCGAGAAAACCTATGATTTGATACCCCACTCGACCAGGTTGAAGCACGTATACGCGAATGCATTTAAGCCTTGTAAACGGCCGCCATCTTGGAAATTGGTACTTCCGGTTGTCAAAGACGGACGAAACATGTTCCATAATGATCAGGAACCATAAATACATATATTATAAGGCAGTTGTTTTCAGTATCTAGCAGAAGCAGTATAATATTTAAAAAAATCCATTTGACGCGCCATCTTGGCCGCCATCTTGTTTTCTGGCCTTAGGAGCCAAAATCCCGTTTGGTAACCGGCATATTCGGATTCAGAGGACCCGAATTAGTCTAGAAAAACCGGTTACCAAAATGTTTCACAAAACGCCGCTAGACTTCCGAAAATGAAGGTATTTTGAATGTTCCGCCCAGTCTATCAGGGGGCCATCAGCTCGTTTTTATTTCAAGATTTTGGTCCTCGCTTTTACAAGGGATTTACAGATCTACTTGTGAGTTGTCTGTGGTTTAGGTTTCACAGTCAAAATGACACATGGCTTCACTACACGTAGTACGATTTACACGTTTATAGCGCCTCCATATGTTCATACTCTAAGAAAACAACACATTGCGGAACAGATTGATTTTCGCGACTTGTGGCGAATTTGAAGAAATTTTGTGGAGGCATGTATATTAGTTAAAAACTCAAGAATGTGCAAAAAAAATTTTCCATGACTCATATAGTCTTTGAAAAAATTACATTTTACAAAACATTAGAAAAAGACAAAATTATGAATGTGAAAAGCATATGAATGCGTAAAAAAGTTCAAAAGAGTGAAAAATAAAAATATATTCCTCATCGGAATTTTCGACATGTTCATCGGACAAATCACCGTCGGGACTGCATGATGGCCACATAAATGCGATGTTTGATAGCGTTTGAACGCAGCTCAGGCTGAATGATAAACACGGGTGCACTTCGAATTTGGACATTTGAAAGAGTTGGCGTTTGTCAATTTCTTCGGCAACAAATCATTACACATCATACAAAAGTCGATGTCTTCATCGGATGATGATGATGAAACTTTCTTTTTGGTTCGTCTTTTTTAGCTGGAGTCTTCTTATCTTCTGCTGGCATTTTTCGTGTTCGTTTTCCTTTTTCAGCTGCCTTTGCTTCTTTTTTCTTGCCCGCTTTAGCCTTTTTCTTGGCCACTTCAATTTTTTTTGTCCGCTTTCATTTGCAACTCAGCTCGACTTTCTGGGCTTGTTAAAACCACACTGCGCATTGCTTTTCATCCACGCTTCGCTGTGGTGACATTCACATCGGCTACTTTGAGTGGACCGATATCAACCAATGATTGCCTTAAAAATGACAACGATGAACGTGCGGTTCACCGAGATATGCGAAAGATGATTATCTATTATGAAAAGTGTTAAGTTCTCTTTCGTAGATGATGTGTACTGAACGAAATGTGCCATGTATTTGATGAAGTGATCCATCCACCCTGAACCATTTGCAAAGCCAATTGCTCCTGCTGTTGCTTAGTCCATATAATAATCGGATAACTTTTTCGTGGAAACAGGAAAAAATGTGGTACGATGTGTAGACCACAAGCGCTAACACCAAGGCACATAGTGACATTTGTTCGGCCGATTGAATTCGTCCAACTACTTTTGCGCCTTTTTCACTAACCACTTTGCCTGGTGTAGTTGGTACCGTCGGGCAATTGGTTTCGTCTACGTTGAAAATTCGATGTGCCGGGAAAAGATGAACGTTCATAATAGCGTCGTAATTACGGAAAAATTCATCAACGTTCTCCTTGCAGAAGGCTTTTGCTCTGGCTTTGCTCATGTTTGTGGGACGTCGCAACGACAAATTTTTATGGCGATCCATGAAACCATTGTTGGAGTTTTCTCTTCTAAGAAAACAAAAATAAATCCACATATTTAAGTATTGCTAATTTATTGCTAGGAGATGTACGAAAAGAATTCAAATAAATCCTTTGGTGTTTACCGGATACATATTTATAGGCACCTGGAAAAGGAAAATTGCTTTAAACTAATTACCCTATCCTTGGGAAAAGATCTTGCACAGTTTTATTATGCTGTTTCGGGTATTCCGGTGGTAAACATCTGTTAGCAATAAATGTATTTTATTTTATTTTTGGAAATGTAGTTAGGATAGTTTTAGTTAAAAATAAGTTAGGCAGTCTTTCGGAAATTGTCATAAGGACAACGTAGCGTCATGCATACATTCCGAACTGTGATTAAACAGAGAAAATAAATTAAATATATATATATATATATTAGGGTGGTCATTAGTTGTACCAGTGAAAATTAAATTATTATTCTTTCATACAGGACCCCGCCATTTTGTACAGTACTATTAAGTATAAAAAAGTGCACAATTTGGGATCGATCGGGGCACGGGAACACGTGTCGTATTGGGCCTGAAATTTTGAAAAATCTCAAAATTTAAGGTTTTTTTACTTTCGTGCCCCAGTGCTAACTGACGTTTCGGGCAAATCCCTTCGTATTTTATTTATTGCATTTTACATAAAATTAGAAAGCATTTAAGACCAAATTAAATAAAATTGGCTGACTGTGAACGATTTTACAGCTGTTTTAGCAGTTAAAGTACCCATCGCGAAGTACAATCATGGATGAACGACAAAGAGCGAGATATCTGGGAAATCCATAGGCGATCTCATTCGGATCGATTTCTTCTAATTGACGTTTTATCCCCACTCCTAATGTTTTAAGTGTTGAAAACTTGAGAAATACTATAAACCGCTCTATCTCAGGCAAGATGTGCTCAATTCTAGATGTTACGATTCAGTTAAAACAATATTTTACCAGACTAGCTACCCTTAAGTATTTGTAAAATATGCATTAATCAACCACTTCGGAAGTTATGTTTCATTTGGAAGGGCTTTCTTCAAAATTTAAAATAAAATACGGTTTATAAATATAATAATTTATTATAGGATACCATGTATAAAAACACTACTGACTTTTTAATTTGGATGGAAGGATTGTTGCATTATCGCCTTGATATTCCCTGGATACTGGGTTCTATATTCTTTAACAACCTGGGAAAAGAGAAATATTAATTAAAGCATTACCAAAGAAATTGTGAATAATTAATTACTGGTAGAATATAATCACGTTGCTCTTTATTCCGTGTCATTTTGTCGCTGAAATCTTGCATTAGTTTTATAGCTCTCTCGGCTATTTCTAATCAAAGTTTTTCCTTCTTTATAGCTTTTTTGCTGATTCCATATTTCAGTCGGAAATTTTAAAAAGTCCAATGAAACTCCAAAATCTTTAAGAACTTTCAATGAATTCATTGTAAAGTTCTCAACTGTTATTCCGCCTGAGAGAAATTCAGCAACGTCTTCATGCCGCAGATGGATTCGTTTTTCAACAGGAAACTCTTCATCGTCGTCTAAATTTTCTTCTTGATCAAGATTTATTATTTTATTTGCTATCTTGCATCTTGTTTCATTTTCGATTCTTTCGTCAAAAACACAAAAAGGAATGCATTCTTCAGCAATGTACCAAAGATGCCCTAAAAATTTTTTGATGGCACCTGTAGCTATTTTTACCCACGACGGCACGGTGATGGTATATGCGTTTGGGGTGAGAGGATGTTTGTGCAAACCAATGTCGCCATTTATCTCCAAAACTACTAGTTCGATTTTGATGCGGTTTTCAGTGATGGGTTTGGGTTTGATTGGTGCATGTTCTTAGATAGGTGTTACGGTGACAACTCACCAGGGGGCGCTGCAGCAAACATTTGTTTGTGCAAAACCAAAACTACTAGTTCGATTTTGATGCGGTTTTCAGTGATGGGTTTGGGTTTGATTGGTGCATTTTCTTAGATAGGTGTTACGGTGACAACTCACCTGGGGGCGCTGCAATAAACATTTGTTTGTGCAAAACCAAAACTCCTAGTCCGATTTTGATGCGGTTTTTGTACGTAATGATATCGAGTTGAGTTACAACAAAGCCCCGGGCAAAGTTTAGTTGTAAATACTTATATTTTATTACTATCAAATAAACTATATTGATATGTACTACAATGTACATATTGCCCATGCTCTCTAAAAAGCTTGAAATAAAAAAGCAAAATTAAAAATTTTGAAAAAACCCACGACGGTTAAACGTAATTTAAAAAGGATAAAATAATTTAAAAACCCGCGATTTAAAGAATTTAAACCCAAGAATATCCGTCGGGGGCTGCCATTACTATTTTAAAGTTTAATATAAATATAAATGAGTATTGCAATATATAAAATATCGCCAATTATTCTCGTTACTATAAAACTGCAAGCGTGACATAAGTTTAGAGTCCCAATGCATAACAATTGAATGAACTGGAGCATCCAGGAAATCTGCTTTAATTTTTTCCGCCATTTCTTGTCGATTGTGTCGCCTCGCGTTTCGAATGGAGACACGATTTATAATATATTCCGTTGGGTCCAAATTCAATGAATCGAGGACAGCTTTTATTATGTGCACCGCGACTCGGTCAGAGATCATGGTCTTGTCTAATGCAGGAGTAAGACGTGGTGTAATTATTTGTAATCGAGCTCGCTTCCTGCTAGGCCCTGAAGTATTCCTTATGTCTTCTTCTTCTGGTTGCTTCTCAATTTCCATTTCATCTTCCGAACTGCTTGAAATGATACCTGATGAAATCCAATTAGAAGAACAATGAATTAACATAAATTATAAATTAAGAGGAGGATACACCTAAAAATTTTTCCGAATTGAAAACTACTACAAACAAGTCAAACCACACAATCGCAGGTCCCTTTTGCTTGTGTGTGTAGCGACGGCTTTTTTGTTCTCTGCTCTCTGGGGCACACAAAAAATATCGATTTTGCGATGGCCTTCGCCTTGGTGGCTTCTGCTGTGCTTCTTTACTACTTTGTTTTCTTGCGCATCTCGGCCAGTGCTTGGCGCTTGCGGAATAAAATGATTTTACGGGAAGGGCGAAGTAGGGGACGGGGCAGGTCTTTCGTTTATAGTTTTGGGTAAATTTCATTCTTGAGTGAATTTTACGATTGTGATTTGTAAATGCCCGATAAGAAATTTTGTTGGATGAATTTGTTTTCTTTTAGTTTGAGTTTTCTAGACATTTTAGAGTTTAGATTATTATAAAAAATAGTTCCAATTTGAAGTAATATTACGGAATTCTTATAAATTAATTAGTGATAATCAGCCTTTTCTCAATCTAAGAGTGACATATTTTTGCATTTTAGCTGCATTCTGTGCTACTACTTATGAAACATTTTGATTTAATTAATTTACACTTGATCATATAGGAGTATGATTTTGTAAAGATTAGTAATTAATAATTATTTTATCAATTTAGTCGAATAGAATTAGAGAGAGGTGGCAGTATCAATTGACATACTGATTCGACGGTAAAAAATAAACTCATGATCACATAACCTACTCAGAGTAGGCATTTCAATAATTTATTGATTTGCCTATTGATCCAAAATTCAGCGATGGCGTTTGTGTTTTGTTTGCTGTTCGCAGCAAAGCAAAACATTTTTTTCATAAGCTTGGTGCGAATATTCGCTTTGCGTAAAATAAACTGACTTTAGAACCACGATTTTTGGGTTTGCACTATTTGACACAGTAACGAAGAATGTTTATTTCAGGAGTAATTCTTCAGGCCGTTTTTCGCGTACGAGACTTGTGAGAATAATTCAAAATTTCACTACTCTGTACAGATCGCCACACATAACCATAACACAGAACCAATCTGATTCATAGATTTTTTAAACAGAATTTTCCCCCTAAATTTTACATTTTTACTTCGGGTCCTGACGAGTATTTTATAGGGGAAACATTGTTTACAAAACACTGTTTTGGCGAAAACTAGGAATGAAAGATCTGCTCCATCCCCCGTCCTCTACTTCGCCTTCTCCAAACCATGAAAAAGTTGCATATTATAATATACCATATAGCATGAAAACTGAATACGGATTAGTACTTAGATAAATGTAATTATTTACTATGTCTATGGTTATTTTAAATTATTTTTTTTCTTTAGTTGTTTTGCAATCTTATCTACCTACGTACAAAATTATTCAAATTATTATAATATTGTAGACAACTTGCATTTTTACAGACAAGTTGCATATTAAATTGGTACTAGAAAGTAGAAATTCATAAAAGCAAGCCAAACTCCTTTTCTCGAACATACGAAATCCTAAAGTCATGAATGAAACTTTTCTAATGAAATATCGTATTCGCTTGTACACATACGTCACCCTCCCCGTCCTAAAAAACGTAATGTAGTGCACCCGTAGTGCAACCTTGAAGATGAGCGTCGCAGCAGAGCAGCCACAAGGCTTGTACTCACACTGGAGCTTGGGGAGCGGGTATGGAGCAGCCACAAGGCTTTAACTCCTTTATTAGGAATTGGATCGGAGCAGCCACAAGGCTTTGACTCCAGTGGAGCAGCTTTTCAGCGTTGACTCCGGTTAGGTAAAAAAAGGGGTTGAGTGGAGCGCTAGCTCCTAAATGTTTCTTTAAAAGCGACAAACTCTAAATCCCCCTTTATTCATAATTGCTTAGCCTATTTATACAAAATTATACTTACATCTACATATGGGTGTCAATGGTTCAATCAATACCTCTGCTTAATACATTCCCGAACATATTTCCTTAATCGGCACTTTTCTCTTGGTCGATGCACTTGCGCAAGGGGCTCAAGTGCAGGGTAATTCGACTCGCTTGTGCGCGAAGTTCCATTGAGTAAAAGTTTACCCTGGAACTGCATGCTTGCATTTTTTATGTGATTTCTAAAAGTGTCAGTGCACCCGATCAAGCTAAATGAAATGTGCTTTGTTAAGCAGAGGTGTTCTTGACCTAGTTTGTTTATTTACATTTGTAATAATTTGTTTATCACAGTAAACTTACAATTCATTGAAAATACAAATGCCAGCGAGAAATCGTTTTTCCCCTTTATCTACCCTCCCCGTCCCTAAATGAGTCAACTGGATAAATTGCCTGAACAAGAAAAATGCGTGTAGGCAAAAATCGATTTTTCTTTTCTCAACATCACATCGCACTCCTGAAATCTTTCACCGCCGCAGCGCAGCCTCTAAGTGCTTGTTTTTTGCATGTTCTACCTACGTCACTCGCTACGTCGCGTCGCTGAAATTTCTCTCAGAGGAATCGTGTACATGAACGGCGGCACGCTCATATGATACACAAAGTGTTTGAGTGTGTTGTCAAGCAATTCTTGCTTAAAAAGTGCGAAAATTGCCTATCCTTAGGCGGTTTAGAGTAAATTCTCTGGATTTTACATTAAGAGGAGGATACACCTAAATCGCGAAATTGACCAAAGTTGATACCAGATAACTCCTTTATTTCTCAATGGATTTCAATGAAAGATACATCATTTGATAGATTGAAGGTTCGCATTTGATGTGAATAGAGCGATTTTTAAACAAGGTCCTAGATTTTTTTTATAGCAGTTTTAAAAAAGTGGTTTTGCTAAATTTGGCGAATTTGGTAAAAGTTGATACCAGATAACTCCTTTATTTCTGAAGGGATTCCAATGAAATATACTTCAGTTGATAGATTGAAGGTTCGCATTTGATGTGAATAGGGGGATTTTTAAACAAGGTCCTAGATTTTTCATAAAGGACATTTTTCTAAGAGTAGTTTCTTGAATTTTTTAAATGCATTTTCCTCTATTTTTGGACGGATTTTTTCAGATTTTCCTTCATTCATATACAGAGAAATGTCATTTCTTTTATTTTTTTAACTTTTTTCAATAAAGAAGTGCATAATATTAGCGATATTTTGATGTAAAATTCAGAGAATTTAATTGTAAACGCCTAAGAATAGGCAAAATTTCACACTTTTTGACCAACAATTTGTTGACAACTTATACACTCAAACACTTTGTGTATCATATGAGCGTGCCGTTCATGTACACGATTCCTCTGAGAGAAATTTCAGCGACGCTGCGAGTGACGTAGGTAGACCATGCAAAAAACAAGCACTTAGAGGCTGCGCTGCGGCGGTGTAAGATTTCAGGTTGGCTAGTGGGATGCAATGTAGAGAAAAGTGGATTTTTGCTTACGCGCATTTTTCTTGTTCGGGCAATTTAGCCACTTGACACATTTTGGGACGGGGAGGGTAGATAAAGGGGCAAAACGATTTCTCATTGGAATTCGTATTTTGCAATGGATTGTAAATTTACGTTTTTTAGGACGGGGGGTGACGTACACAGCGAATACATTTCGTTAGAAAACTTTCATTCTTGACTTTAGAATTTCGCATGTTCGAGAAAAGGAGTTTGGCTTGCTTTTATGAATTTCTACTTTCTAGTACCAATTTAATATGCAACTTGTCTGTAAAAATGCAAGTTGTATACAATATTATAATAATTTGGATAATTTTGTACGTAGGTTTGTTTCTTTTAGTTTGAATTTTTTTATACTCTAGTTGTAGGGTATATAGGGTGTATTATTTTTGAGCAAATGTATCCAATGCCAAGAAATAATAAAGACAAAAAAAAAGAATTATATGTTCATGAATTTAGGGTCAATAGGCAAATCAATAAATTATTGAAATGCCAAGTGAGTAGGTTATGTAATGATTTCTTTATTTTTTACCTCCGAATCAGCACGTATGTCAATTAATAGCGCCACCTCTCTCAGTCTCTCTAATTCTATTCCACTAAGTTGATAAAATAACTCTTAATTAATAATCTTTAAAAAATCTTACTTTTATTTGGTCAATTGTATATATTAATTAAATCACAATGTTTCATAAGTAGAAGCACAGAATGCAGCTAAAATGCAAAAATATGTCCCTCTTAGATTGAGAAAAGGATGATTTTATCAATAATTAATATATAAAATTCCGTAATATATTACTTCAAAATGAAACTATTTTTTATAATAATCTAAACTATAAAATGTCTAGAAAAGTCAAACTAAAAGAAAACAAATTCATCCAACAAAATTTCTTATCGGGCATTTACAAATCACAATCGTAAAATTCACTCAAGAATGAAATGTGCCCAAAACTATAAACGAAAGACCTGCCCCGTTCCCTACTTCGCCCTTCCCATAGAATCATTTTTTTCCGCAAGCGCCAAGTACTGGCCGAGATGCGCAAGAGAACCAAGTAGTAAAGAAACAGCAGAAGCCACCTGCAAGGCGAAGCCCATCGCAAAATCGATATTTTTTGCGTGCCCGTGAACTGCAGAGAGCAGAGAACAAAAATGCCGTCGCAACACACACAAGCAAAAGGGACCTGCGATTGTGTGGTTTGACTTGTTTGCAGTAGTTTTCAACTCGGAAAAATTTTTAGGTGTATCCTCCTCTTAAAATATTGCTAATATTATGCACTCTTTTATTGAAAAAAGTTACAAAAATAAAAGAAATGACACTTCTCTGTGTATGAATGCAAGAAACTCTGAAAAAATCCGTCCAAAAATAGGGGAAAAATGCATATAAAAAATTCAAGTAACTACTCTCAGAAAAATGTCCTTTATAAAAGACCTAGGACCTTGTTTAAAAATTCCCCTATTTAAGTCCTATTCTAACCTTCAATCTATTAAATGATCTAGATTTCATTAAAATCCATGCAGAAATAAAGGAGTTATGAGGTATCAACTATTACTAAATTTGGCAAAATCACTCACTTTAAACCTTTATAAAAAGGAATCTAGGACCTTTTTTAAAAATTCCCCTATTTAACTCCTATTCTAACCTTCAATCTATTAAATGAGATATATTTCATTAAAATCCATTCAGAAATAAAGGAGTTATGAGGTATCAACTTTGGTCAATTTCGCGATTTAGGTGTATCCTCCTCTTAAGTTATATAATTTTTACTTACTAGTCCCCAGTTCATTTTCATGAGTGGTTTTAGATTCTAATTTTCTTTTTCTATCTTCACGTCTCTTTTCAACACCATCCAGGATCATATCTTTGCCGGTCATACAGCCAGGTCGTCCTTTTTGCCTTTGCGATGCCAAAAACTCCTTATCTTCATCAATTTTGATAAGACTTTCAGCATTTCTGTGCGCAATATCAAACACGTCATCTAATGACGTTCCAAATGTTTCTTCCCTTCGCCTACACAGGGAGCTATCACGATTTATGTTCTTTTCGAGTTTCCTCAAATCCTCATATATTTTATTAACTTTTTTACACAATCACTTCGATCTTGAGTTAGTATGCGTGCTTTTTTCCAGAAGATTAAATATTCGTCCATAGTTAATACTGCACTTTCATGTAAATTTAGTTTTCCAAACCACATGTTATAAAATAAAACACTCAAACAGTCTCTCTTAGATGGTAATTTACTTCCAGTAATTTGTAAATTCATATTACCAACAAGAAAAACTTTCCTTCGCACCATTTTAAACAGCTTTATAAAATCTCACAATAAAATCACTAGAACTTGACTTTCTGAAATTCACCAATAAACTGATAAATCGGTATAAAAATAAACATGGATTTATAGGAAAAAACCAGTAATAAAAGTGCTTCAACTCAAAACTTATTGTTTTCTTGAAGAGTGGGAGGTCGGCGGCATTTAGGTGTGGTGGGGAAAAAAACGAGTTTTACTTTGTTGCAGTGACACTTTCAACATTTAAAACATTAGGAGTGGGGATAAAACGTCAATCAGAAATCGATCCGAATGAGATCACCTATGGATTTCCCAGATATCTCGCTCTTTGTCGTTCATCCATGATTGTACTTCGCGATGGGTACTTTAACTGCTAAAACAGCTATAAAATCGTTCACAGTCAACCAATTTTATTTAATTTTGTCTTAAATGCTTTCTAATTTTATGTAAAATGCAATAAATAAAATACGAAGGGATTTGCCCAAAACGTCAGTTAGCACTGGGCCACGAAAGTAAAAAACCTTAAATTTTGAGATTTTTCAAAATTTCAGGCCCGATGTGGCACGTGTTCCCGTGCCCCGATCGATCCCAAATTTTGCACTTTTTTATACTTAATAGTACTGCACAAAATGGCGGGGTCCTGTATGTAAAAAGAAAAAGTTCGAAAATAGTGACCACCCTAATATATGTATACATATCAAGAAACATATTCTTTTATTTTAAAGTAACCTGATTTCCCAATAACCATAATACCACATTTTGCTTGCCTTTTGATCTTTATCCCAGCCAGGCGGATAATCAATTTCATTTTTCTTAGCATATTGGTAAGCCAACAATTTCACATCATTGATGCGAAGCCCATAATTTAGTTTCGAACATTTTATAATGTATTGTACACGGTTAAAAATTTTGGAGTAAATTCTAATATTTTTTGTATTGTATATATGACAACGCCAATATCCGATTAGAATTTAATACTTTGAATATATTTAAAATATTCATTTAATATGTCCTATATTAAAATGTAATATGTTTTTATGTATTACTTTTGAATAAACGTGTATTATAATTTAATACTGACAAGCATTACTCTTTACACTAAATTTTATTACATTGCATTAAATTGCATATTTAATTTAAATATACCTAATATTACATTGTAATACAACGACTATTGACTTTGAATATACTCTTTGATTACATTTGAATAATGTATTGCTATTGGTATTAATCTCCCATTATATTAATGCAATGCATATAGAAAGGATTTTATTACGAAAATAAACTATCTTTCTTCTAGTGTAGTAGAATAACTATCTTTATTCTCATAATAAAACCAAATCTGAAAAAGAATGAAGGATATAAGGATGGAAATAATACAATAGGTAACTATTTTCAAAGTTTTTATTGTAATGTATAAGACACTAAAATACATTATTTATCATTTATTAAGTACGAATGGTATTGCTTTTATAAACTAATGATGAATATTTTATAAGTAAAATACATGAATTAGTCTTTTCAACAACATAACAGTTCACAAAAGAATTGAATTCAACAACTTTATAAGTTTGACAAAATTTCCGTCGTTGCACTTTTTTTCCACTTTTACAAATTTAATTGAGTTTTCTGGCAAATATCGCACTTTCACAAAAAAAACTAAGACTTTCCATTGCAAAAATGAATATGAAAGAAATTGAACTTATTCTTTGGAATAACTCTGTCACAATGCCGAGTTCTTAAATATTGCGGAACTAAGGGCACCCGGAGCCGGAATGGCACTATTATTAGATTTTAATACTTCCACATTACTTTTTAATATGATGTATATTAAATTTAAATACGATTCTAATACTGCACGCTATTGATATGAACCATATCTTAGATTACAGTTGTAGTTACATATCACTTGTATTACAATATACTGGAATAATTGTTAATATTAGTCGATATTAAATTTAAATATAATGTTATTTAAGTAAATAACAAAGTCATCAAATATTAAGAACTAATACAAAAAAATTACAATTTCGTTTTAATATATGGTATTTATTTAAATCTAAGTTTTTCTGTATTGTATATGCACCTAATACAAACGCCGTATTTAAAAATACCCCCAAATTCTTAACCGTGTACCAATGCCTTTACTTGAGTAAAGTTGAATACCTGCAAGATAATCAAAAGTCCATTACAAATCCATTACATTACCAAAAAGGTTTAAAACATATTTCAGGTATCTACTTACAAAGTTGGTGCTATGCGAAGTGACTTCGTTCAATAATGCCAACCAATCGTTATGTGTGACTTTGGTAAAATCGGTGAAAATCTCTTTGGCACGCTTGATGTATCGCCTTAAATTTGTTCTTGGAAGAGAATGAGCACTTGCAACAGCTGGACAAGAGTTTCCTTGAACCAAAATATCTTTCAACGCTTTCACCTATTTTTGCGAGTCAAATGCCTTCTGATTTGGATCCGTTGTCTTTTTAGATGGTGTTTTAGGTGCTTTTTTGGGCGGCACCATAACAATAGAAAATGGCGTCAAACAAAGTGGGGCGCATCAGGGTACCAAAAGTGGGCCACTTCAGGGGAATTAGCAAATTTTACACGTGTTTTTGCCGAGACTCAACCACGAGAGATAATCGCATTTTCTTTGCCGATTTGTAAAGATGGTATCTAATATAATGTGTTTTGGCCACTTACCTTTAAAAATACGCACACAAAACTTCAGGAAAAAATTTTTCGTTTTAAAAAAAGTAAATTTTTTTTTCACTTTATTTCACACAATTGTTTTGGATATACAAAAACACATCCGAACACTTCGAAGTCTTCACAGAATACGAAAAAAATTGACAGAAATCGATGACAGTAGTCGGTTTGACTCTACTGTCATCGTGTCCAAAAATACAGTGGGCGGGCTGCATCAGGGACCGGGCCACATTAGGGGGCTTGTCTCTAGTAATGGGTTAAATAAATAAGGTTAAAACATTATCTTTAATTAAATATGCGTCCTTATGGGAAAAATTGTAATTTGCATGCTGCGCGGCCAAAAATGTCAGTGAGTTTTCCAACAAATTTTCAATAGATTCATCCAAATTTTCAAAGTTTTTCTCAACCAATATTTTTTTCATTATTAACGTTCTTAACACCACAAATAGAAAAAGAACTAACGGTATCGCAAATAACACTTCTAAAACATTTTTTGTTTCATTACAAAAATTATCTGATTTTCGAGTACAATATTTTTATGCTTGCTTAAAATGTGTTTCTTATAATCAGAAACGTTTTTGAAAAGTTGATAACAACTAAAACAGCGGGAATTATCATCAGATTCATGGAGTCTTTTGAGGTGTTGAATTAGCTTATTTATATCTCCAAACCTTTCTCGGCTGATGAAGCAATGCATATCTATTGAAACTATATATTTGTGACCTTATTTGGAATGTAAATTACATATATATTATTTTCTACTTACCAGGACTTCAATTAATTATCCAGCTGCGCTTTTTTGTTATGATTTTATATTCCACATAAATTCACGGTTGTTATTTTCTCAATATTTAAACTTTGGGAAGTTAAGAAATGTGCACAGAATACAATTTTATGATGTGTTCACAACGGGAGTTGCAACAGAATAAAGCGAAAGCTAGAATATGAGCAATTATGTACAAACGATAACGGTAGATCGTCATTCAAGAACAATGATAGTGCAATCACTTTAGTTCTGAACCCCAAAAAAATTGCAACACGAGAGATTTTTCAGTACAGTGGTTTAAACTTTGCAAAATTTAATTTCTCAAGAATGATCTCAGGCTTTGTAGGCTTTTTACGCAAACCTTCCATTATTATTCTGACTCAGTGGCTCATTAGATTTTCTAGTATATAACCTTGTTAGAAAGGTACATTTATTATCTTTCTAATAAGGTATAAAACATTAGGGTAACTTAAGTAGTTTCAGAGATATTGGCATTTTAGTGCAACAACCTTGCCCATCAAAGAACTAGAAAATCCCCTCTAAATCGGAAGGGGATGGAGATAGAATTTTTTCGTTCAACAATTTTTTGTTCGCCATGGAGTCCCCTATCACCCTGTTTCGGGTTGCCCATCTTCGCTATTACATCCTGCATAGCAATCCGAAATTAAAAAATTTGAACTTTTTTTGAACAATGCAGATTTCAACCAAATACGGATCAGCAGATTGCAGCCATACCGTACGTCCGACAGAAAAAGTGTAGATATAAAAATTAATCAGCATTGAAAGAGCTACAATTTATCTGAAAAAACTTTTTCAATACATCGAACCGTACTCGAGATATTAGCTGAATTGAAAATTTTGGCCGCAATCTTCGCGGGCATCTTCCATTTTGACCATGTTGCGAAAGTGCGATTTATGCCGATTTTGGAGGGGTGATTAAGGGCACTCTTAGCTATCATTTAAAAATAAAATCTCTCGTGTTGCAATTTTTTTGGGGTTAGGCCGCATTTTCTCATAAAATGATTCCACTATGAACATTTTTCATCATATTAATGAAAAATTCGACATGTGATGCCAGGGCCAGCCCGAGGGTAAATTCCAACCAGTTTGCCTCATCGTAAAAAGGGAGGGTTAGTATCCTTTTTTGAACTCCTGTGTGTTTTCCCTTCATGTTTGAACCATTGTCGTAGCCTTGGCCCCTAAGTTTATCAAGCGGCATGTTTAAGTCCTGAAGCTGTTTTAAAATGGCGTTCGTTAAGGACTCCAGATGTGTTTTCCATAGAAATGAAGCCTAAAAAATGTTCTTTAAATTCAGCCTTCTCTCCAGAATGACATTTAACAAAACGAATTACAAAAGTCATTTGCTCTACGTGACTTACGTCAGGTGTGCACTTGTGCATTCTACAACAATTGAATAATTTGTACAATAGCTTGCGAAAGATCATTCAAAATTGATTTTCTAATTTTTGATGCCAAAATATCAATAATCTCATTTTGTATTCGTTTGCCTAAGTAGTGCACGTGTGTTTCATTATTTGTTACTCTTCTAACTAGCCCAGGCAACTTAGACAAATTTTGACCCGAACCCAGGAATAATTCGCCAAGTGACGGTATGGAAGATGAATTCTTGAAACGACTGACGCTCGGTTGACTGTTAACGACTGAATTGCTTGTAACGGCGGACTTGGTGGTAACGGCTGAAATTCTTCCAACAGTAACGGCAAACTGATCCTCTTCCCCGCGTCCTCCATATAGAATTCCTCACACTGTCATCGGTTAATTACCCGCAAAATTAATTCGGCCTTGTTTGCTCCAGTCGGCAAATTTTTCCAGCTTAGCAGTGATCTAAGCTGTTCGACTTTTAACTTATACACGTTCACTTTTCCCATGGTTTAATGCTCCGTATACGGATTTGGGGGATTGATCGTGGTATATGCGAGAACTGAAATAAAACGATTGCTACTAGATTTATATCAAACACACTTTTTATTCGTCTCTTTTTTTCATTTATTTGACTTACTCAGCAGTGTACAAGTTTTTTTTTGACAGTTCATTTCTTATTTCATATCTTACTGAGCTATTACGTTTTGCTCAATGCTTTGATAATTCTAATAATAGATTTCTGTTTCATACATACGAGACTTATTTTTTTTTTTTTTTTTTTTTATTTAGGTATATTTATACATCTTTAAGTTTTTGTATTTTGCGAGCTTGCAACCGGCGTGCTTAGCTTTTAAATTTGACTCTTTTTTTTTTTTTATTGATCCAGACCACTTATCCTAACTTAATCTAATTAACCTACAGGGTGAACATTTATTGGGGTAGCCTATCCTATTATTCGAACTTTGTCAGCTACAAATGCTCACTATCACCAGTTCGTACCGTACTCTTAGCAATTATATTTAAAATTTTATTTCATTTCATTAATTCATTGGTATCGATTAACCTATATTCGACACTGTTGGGTTTACCTATCTTATTTCAATAGACTTATAATAATTACATCTTTTCTATTATCTATAATTTTTTTTTCTTTGGCTAAAATCGAATTTTGAGTTCACTTTGTGTAATAAGATATAAGTTGTGTGTTTTACACTGATTTTTTGTGGTCCTGGGTAGTTTTTTGGGGAGGGGGAGGAGGTTGAATTTTCATTTGAGGCTAAAATCGAAATTCTAGTCCATTTTAATTTGTTTCGGCCATGGGGCTGTGGGGGGATAGAATTTTAATTTTGGGGCTAAAATCGAAATTAGATCTCATTTATAGAGTTGGCCTAAGAAAGTACGTTTTTACGTTTTTATTTTAAACTGTCTGGCTGCAGTGGCGAAGCTAAAGATTTGTTATTGGGTGTTCAGAAGTCCAGTTAGTCCTCCTCAGACCTCCTTAACCACCAGAAATTTGAAATTGAACACTGAAATTGAACAGTTGAACTGACTACTACTACTATTGAACGCTATAAAAACAGTAACGACTGCAATTTCAAAGTTTGAAAAAGTTTTTTGCTCTTTCTTCCCTGACCCTCTTTCTCTATATTCTATGTTTTTCGGTGACAATTTCATTTCAAATTTAATTCTATTGACTATTTACCTGAGACACAATTTATTATATGAGATTCATGGACAATTCAAGTTTGGACGTCGAAGACAAAATTTGTTTATACAATTATTTGTTTATTTATTTATTTATTTCATTGTGACGTAATTAACTCGTTTAATAACTTCCCTGTGCGTGGGGCTTAAGTTGCAGATTAGAATTCTTGCTGTCAAGGGGGCGGTGGACGGCTGCTCCTATGCTACTCCTGCGCTGGCTGTTGCTATTTAATTATCCAACAGGTAGTAGTGTTAGCGCGGTCCATCCCGCTTTTCTTAGTCGACGGCAAGGACTTCAAAAATTACTCCGAATCTTAATTTCTTTTTGAGCTTTTTTCTACAAAAATATTTGAGATCCCAACAAAAACACTGCGTGTAAAAAAGGTGGCCAAGTCCCCTCAATCAATCGATCTTGCAAAAAGTTTCGCCATCTTATATATTGAGATAAAAAGAGCCAAGTTCTTTAGCCAATGAAAGTACTGATATGAAAGTGGCCAAGTTCTTCATATCATAAGCAAATTTTAACTTGCTTGATTGACTTGGCCACCTTTTTTACACGTAGTGTTTTTGTTGGGATTTATTATTCTTTAGAATGGGTATAAGTTTTGATTTTTTCCATTCCAAAGGGAAGTATCCATTATTTAGACAGTGGTTAAAATGGATTGTTAGGAATTTGATGGAGTCGTTAGAGATTTTTTTTATCAAGAAATTTGAAATACCGTGTAGTCCACTGAACTTTTTCCGGTTAATTCTATATTTAATGAAGTCATTTAGAACTTTGGTTTTAATAAAATGATTGCTTGTCGGATTACATGCACTATTTGTATTTGAGAATGTTGTCAGTGGTGAAAATACTCCATTTAAACTACCCTGACTGTATTTAAAGTTGGAGATGCTTCAATTTACATCATCGATTAGCCCCGGTATATAAGTTGGTAATTTCTTCTTATATAGCTCTTTATAATATTCTTCAAAAGCCTTAATCTTATCCTCTGTCACTCTTAATTCCTCCCCATTACCATTTGTTAGAATAACAGAGTTCACCCTTTTGGTTTTTCAATAATAAACCTATGTAATCGAGCACGAAAAAAAAAAAAAATATAACCCCCCCACCCCCCCCCACCCCCCCCACCCCCGAAAATTTTGTCAGTTTACGTTTTGTGATATGTAGATTTCAAAAAACGAATAAAAAAATCCGTCCGTCCGCCGTCCAGGCTTTTTCTCGGAAACTACTGGAGATAAATTAATTAAATTTGGTTCAAAAATCAAGTGACATCTGACAACGGTCCTAACAGCTCGTGGGTCCGATCGACGTATTTTGAGGGGGGGAAATTGAGGAACCAAATATTGAAAATTCATATTTCCGAAACCGTTCAAGCTTTTTTCATAAAACTCGGAATATAGAATGGTCTAATATTACTCAATAGAATACATTTTATTGCATGAATTTATCTTAGTTAGTTTTTGAGTAATGGAATTTTGAAATTTTTAGTCTCCATGAAATATTCCATTTCTTAGTGGATTAAAAGACGTGAAATCACTTCACATGATCACTACTGGGTCATTCCATGTCAATTCATCCAGGTCATGACACCCATGTTTTCACGTTGCAAATCCGCTTTACTTATTCTTTTAATCTTATTTATTTCATTGTTATACCCTAGATGTAGGGTATATTAGTTTTGAGCGAACGTTTGCAACGCCAAGAAATAATCGTCACAGAAAAGAAAGAACTATATATTCATGATTGGGAAGTGAAAAGAAACCGTTTTATGCATGTCCGTCTGCCTGTCTGTCTGTCTGTCTGTCTGTGCAGACGATAACTCGAGAACGCTTGTAGCTACAGACTTGTAATTTGGTACAATAATATTTGATTAAAATTGCAAGGTCAAGTTCGAATATGAGCAAAATCGGGCAACTCCTTCTTAGTGTTGCCATATAAGCATGAGTCGTTTTTATACAAAAATGTTCATATAAGAATGATTATATTTTTCTACATCTAGGGTATCACGTAATTGGTGTGAACAATTGCTTCCTTACTAGTTTTTGTTTTTCATTGTTCCTCCTTTCTACCTTTCCAACTCAAGAACTCGACCCGAAGGCCGGCCACTTGAGCTAATGTCAGACTAAAGTTTTCGTTTTCTTTAGTTATATTAGCAATACCAGTACTAATTAACTACACTAACAATACTTTATTATTTTCTGGTAATTTAATTATAACACTTATATTTGCTTTGTTTAATATTTCCAAAAATTCATCCGGAACTCAAAAGTATCACGTGCGCACTCTCTCTATCCTTTATTCGTCTCTCTAAACTCTAAAGTAAGCAATGTAGACTTTCTGTCAGATTAGATTGTTTAGTTCCCTAGTTTTCAGGTAGGTCAGCGGCACCAGCGATACAATGCCTCTGCTATGGAAAGTGCTGCCACACGTATAACACAACGGTCTCGGTGTGGAATCCAGATACGGCTTGGATTCCCAAAACAATACAGTAAAGGCTTCAGCGTGGGATCCAAATACTGCTTGGATTTCCAAAACAACACGGTAACGATTTTTAATTCCTTAGCTTTATCGAATGATACACGACCGATGGATTTAGGACACAAGTCCTTTATACCACTTCTGATATGTCAGGATGCTAATTTGGGCAATTCAATAAAAGAACCCGGTTTTGGTTAAAATTACAATCTACTTTATTTTCGCATGTTAATCGTTATTAATTGTATCATGCAGATGTACAGGATGGCTGATTCGAAGTGTTACAATTCATCGTGCGATGAATTTGTTGACCGTCTTAAGGCCATAGTCTGCGCCAAAGGTGGCCAAAAAATATTTATAAGTAAAAAAAATAGAGCGTTTTGAATTTGTAACACTTCCACCCTGTATATATTCTTCAAATCGCAATTTTTTCTGATTGAATCTACTAAAAAAGCGTTAAGTTTCAATTTTCGCGTACATGTCGACAGCATATTGATGAAAAAGTTTTCTACATTTCAAAATATGGTTGTCTTCATTTTCCCTAAGCATAAATCTATACGCATTATAGGTCATCGAGCTGATCTTTTTATTCGTTTCCGCACCTTTGATAATATAAAATAATTTATAGTGATAGAAAATAATTATTGAATATATGACATGTATATTAAAAATGTAATTTCCATTTGTGAGAATTTTTTTATCTACTTACCATTTACCGGGTTTATCATTTTGATGTTTAAATGATAGCCATCTTCTCCTTGCCAAAACAATATTGGGTATTGCAAAGCATCGTAAGACCGATAAGTTTCAGAGACACGTTGAAGCTGCGAATTTCTGCGATGAAGTACAATATCGCGTTCGATTGAAATTCTTCTCCAACAACTACTACTGCCACATCGTCAATTGTCGGTGCATTAAATCTCCTTGCATAATCTCCAGCAGGTGTTTTGTTAGCTCGAATCACAATTTTATGATTGTCTTGACGGCATCCGATCAAGTGCTGTTTGAAACATTCGAACGAATTCGTTTTCCTAATGAAATAAATTTTGTAGTTGTTAAACTACATCAATTCTTCCTTAAAAGTTGGCATGAAATTATCGTGGATTATATTTAACTACTGTAGAATAGAATGCTCTTTTTTTAGGTAATTAAGCCATGTGATTAAAACACCTTTTGTAAAACAACTATGCACTAAAGTTTATATTTAAGATAAATTCGAATATATTACAAACCAAGAATTTTAGGAATATTAATGTGCCTCGAGCGAGGAAGCATTGTAGAAAAACCGATACTGAATTATAAACTATAACAATGAGTGACTCAAGCGAGCGAGATTCAAAAGTGAACTGACATGATTAAATTTTACAGAGAATTCAAAATGCAAAGCTAACAGTTAATTATTTGTATGTATAATTCTAAATTGTATGACTTAGTAAGTACAGTTCTACTGGTGTGTAGCTGTTCATCCTTAACAACTACAATGAAAACACCAATACGGTCCTTAAAATTCAAACAATATTTATTGCGAAAATTGCCGACGTTTCGAACCCTTTTTTGGTGCTTTCTCAAGGCCTAAATTCTCCCAAATATTTGGCCATTGCGATTGTTCTCTGCGATAGTTCTGGCAAATCACTTTCCAGGCCGGCTCGAATATCTTCAAACACAGTATCAACTACTCGTTATATAGCAGCCTTCCTTTGAAAAGAACTAAGACCGGAAACCCAATCTGCGAGGTACTTTATCAGAGGGAAACGCAACAAGTATTTTGCCAAGATAATTATATCGTCGATATATATCATTACTGTTCCGTCATTCTGTAGATCTCTCAAAATAACGTTAGTGTACCTCTGAAAATTCGCAGGTGAATGGCATTTTTTTGAGTTGATTTGAGTTGCCTTTATGCGTAACGAATGCTAGGTACTTCCGACTATTCCTCTCAACATTCACATGAAAAAACCCATTCTTCAAATCAAGCGTACTGAATACTTTTGCATCCGCCAAACCGTTCAGCTGATTTTCCAGCACTGGCATTGGATAACGATCCTTTGCCGCGACTCGATTTACTTTCCGATATAATCGATACAAATCCTCGGTGACCCATCTTTTTTCTTGACAACAACAACTGGGCTGGCAAATTCTGACGTAGAGGGTTCTATTATTTCTTCTTTGAGCCACTGTTTCACGTGAGCATCAACTATATCTCTCTCCTGATATGGAACTCGTTGGGTCGTGTAAATATTGAAGTCTCGTCTTTTAGAAGTACTTTCATCTCTACATCAGCACCCTTTCGTCTTTCGCGCTATATATATTAATTTGAAATAAGTCGTTTCCTTTTTTAACTTTATTTATTATTATCCCATCGTTTGAAATAATCATTTAATCAAGTCTGCAATATTTAGAAATGGCGTCCCTAAAATAACCTCCGTTTGCATTAAGTTCTCTGGAACTACATGCAGCTATACACTAAAAGATTCATCATCTAATCGCACAGTAGTTTTTAGGCATGTTTTTATAATTTGTTTCTGTCCGCCAAATCCTGTTAAAGTCATGTTCGTACACTTTAAAGCTAATAAACCTGCTCTTTTCAACATATCCTCTCTTATAATCCCAACTAACAACCGCCTAGACTCAATTTGACAGTAGATTTATAAAGCGCTTATAGTACATTTCATACAGGAATAATTCGCTAATAAAGGTATTCTGTAAAATTCTTTTCTAATGACGTATTTGCATTTTACCCTTAAAAGAGTTTTTTCTCGCATAGTGTTTAAAGGCATTTGCGAGAGAGTTCACTCTGTTTGATTCTTTATAAGACATGTTAATCTGATTACTGTCTTCAAATTGTTTTGTGCAGGAGTATTATAAGAACGGATCCTATTAATGGTTTAACTTAACACCTTTTTAAAGACAAAATGTCTGGACTCTAGGTCTTACAATCTTATAAGATCATTATAAGTGTGGAAGCTAATAAAGATCTAGTATAAATGCGTTATGATTTCTAATGGTTTTGTGCTGGAGTATTATAAGAACGGCTCTTATTAATGGTTTAACTTAACACCTTTTTAAAGACAAAATGTCTGGACTCTAGGTCTTACAATCTTTTAAGATCATTATAAGTGTGGAAGCTAATAAAGATCTAGTACAAATGCGTTATGATTTCTAATGGTTTTGTGCAGGAGTATTATAATAACGGCTCCTATTAATGGTTTATCTTAACATCTTTTTAAAGACTGGACTCTAGGGCTTATAATCATATAAGATCATTATAAGCGTGGAAGGTAATAAAAATTTCTACATAGTGTTTGTATAGTTTGAGAAAGAAGAAGGCAGAGCAAAAATGTCAAGAGAGTTTAGTCAAGTGGAGCACTTGATGCTGGGTGTGAGTAGAATTAACAGAAATGAACGAATAGTGTAATAACCAAAAAACTTGTATTAATTAGAGGACTCCAAATTAGAAGTTAGATTTAAGAAAAACAAACTTGAATTTGTTAAAAGTGAAGTGTTTGTATAGTTTGAGAAAAAAGAAGGCAAAGCAAAAATGTCAGAGTTTAGTGGAACACTTGATGCTGGGTGTGAGTAGAAGTAAAAGAAACGAACGAATAGTGTAATAACCAAAAAACTTGTATTAATTAGAGGACTCCAAATTAGAAGTTAGATTTAAGAAAAAGAAACTTGATTTTGTTAAAAGTGAAGACGAATTCAGTGTGAGCTGTCAAAGCTGTCAAAATGTGTTATTTGCCAAATACATATGTGGATAAAGTTTTTAATTGTGAAATTAAGTTGAATTAGGCCAAGAATTAAAAAGAAACAATTGCTAACGTGGAGGATATCAATTTGTTAGATGCTCGTGAATTATTACATTAGAAGAAAGTATGATTTTAGTCTAGTTTTTTTAGTGAATTATTTCAGAATTACCGTGAAATGCAAATTTTAATATTGATTTTTTTTTTTCGAGATATTTACGAGAATATTCCCTGAAACACTTTCTTTGATATGAATAACCTTCGTAATGTTAATACTACAAACAAATTTCCACCAATCAGGACTTCTACATTGCATTCGAGCATTTTTCAGCAATCTTTGGTGAATCGATGCGGAATATTAAGATGGAGAAAATTAAAAAGAAGTGGAACGTTTTCTAGAGCGGTCAAAAAGAACTATTCACTGACTGTACAAAAGGAAAATAGAACCATTCCCATATGTGCTAGTGAATCTGGTGTGAACATTAAAAATCTTAATTACGAAAACGGTAATGTTCTTGTGGAAAAGGATGCAGACAAGGACGATGAAGCTGGTGTGATCAGTAAAAATGTAAATTACGAAAACATTGATAATCTTGTGGAAAATGAGTCAGACAGCGACAGGGGCGATCTTGATTTTGAAAATTTGGACGAGTTTAATATTGATATTGACTTTAAAAGAGCTGTTTTTGTAAGAACCTTAAAGAGTTGGGCCCTACAACATAATATAAGACATTGTGCACTAAAAGATTTACTTAAAATCGTGAACACTGCTGTGCAATTTGAATTACCCAAAGATCCCAGAACACTACTGGAAACACCACAATCAGTTCATTTAATTGCAATTGGCAGAAGTGGTCAATACTGGCATCAGGGGTTGTCGGTTTGCTTGCAAAATTACTTCCGAAATGCAAAGCATTCAATGCGAATTTCTTTAAATATCAATTTTGATGGATTGCCTATTGCCAAAAGTTCAAGACAAGAATTTTGGCCGATTCTTTGTCATATTCATGAATTGCCTAATTCTAAGCCAATGGTTGTAGGCATTTACTCTGGCGTTGGCAAGCCTAGTAGTCTTGAGGACTTCATTTCTCCTTTTGTGAATGAAATGAAACAGTTAATTTCTCATGGAATTCGCATAAATGGTCATCTGTTTACAATCTCAATTAGAGCCATAATATGTGACTCTCCAGCAAGAGCATTCATAAAAGGTGTTGCAAATTTCAATGGTCAGCATGGATGCCAGAAATGCACAACAATAGGCGAATATTCATATGAGTCCCATTGCAATATTTTTCCGCGAGCACAATGCCCAAGAAGAACTAATGAAGGCTTTCGTAAAAAGGTGCTTAATTTGTACTAATTTTGCAAGAATTGATGAGTTAATCAGTGGTTCTAATTTCAGATATATGGGACCCATCATAAATGTGTAACACCATTGGAACAGCTGCCTATTGATATGGTTGAAGACTTTCCTGTTGGAGACGCCTTACACTTAATAGATCTAGGCATAATGAAAAGGTAAAAAGTTTTTTTTGTAAAGAATATAAAATATTTATTTAAATCACTCGAAAAGCTAAGAACTTAATTACATTAACTTTCCAGGTGCTTATTTGGTTGGAGGGACGGAACATTTAAAACCTTTAGAGCTAAATGGTCAGCTAAGAATAGTGAAGAAATTTCACAATTCCTTTTGAAATGTCAGTTACCTAGTGAAATTCACAGACAAGTTAGAGGTTTGGATTGCTTGTCTCACTGGAAAGGCGTAGAATATCGATCGTTCTTCTACTACATAAGCATAGTAGTTCTCAAAGACCATTTAGCGAATGACGTCTACCAACATTTTTTATTATTTTTCTGTGCAGTAACAATTTGTTCTTCTCAACATTATAGAAGTAAATACATCGATATTGCCGAGCAACTCCTCGAACACTATGTCGAGATTTATAGAGATATATATGGCGAGGCATATATGACGAGTAATGTACATAATCTTACACATTTAACAGAAGATGTTCGGAGGTTTGGAATATTATCAACATTTCATACTTACCCATTCGAAAATATGTTATATCAAATAAAACTCTTATTACGACAAGGAAATCGACCATTAGCACAGATAGCTAAGAGAATGTCTGAAATTAGTAAATATGTGCACCACGAAGATCAAAACAACAATGCAAAGCAGTATCCTGTTCCAAAAAATAAATTGTTTACCGACAAAAATGGAAAAGTACATTATTCAAAAGTTCAACTTGCAGATGATTTTCTTATAAGCAACGACATGAAGAACAAATGGTGTCTCACAAATGGAAATAAATTGTTCGAGTTTAAATATGCCTCGGTTCGAACGGGTGTTCTTAAAGTTTTTGGACATTACATAACAGATTTAAAAACATTTTTTGATACTCCACTACGGTCATCGTATTTAAATATATATATGTCTGAATGTAAATTAGATGAATTGTTAGTAGCAGTTGAATTATGTGAATTAAAATGTAAGATGGTAGCTGTTAATTATAATCACATAAAAACAATTTTTATACCATTAATTCATACACTAAAATAAAAGATCTTATTAACTTCAGTATTATTTATATTCAAATAAAATCAAAAAGAAAATAAGAAATAACAAAACCAACAAAAATAACAAAAATAACAAAAACAAAAAATATTAATTTTATTAATTTTCAAGTTCAGAAAAGCTGCGAACTGGAGCGGTACCATTATATTAAACGTCAACGTGATCCTCAATATTTTCTTTTGTAGGCACATCTTTATTGATACGTTGTCTTATCTTTGTACTGGATTGCCGTACACTTGTTTGGGATCTTGCTACTGCATTCTTTAAAACGTTTTTGAAAAATATTTGTAGATCTCGTTCTGAAAAGTTAGCATCGTTAACGATTACTACTTCTAAGAACAGTCTAAAAATATTCGAAAAAATGGCAAAACGTTTCTTCGGCTTTTCCGAATCCCGTGTGCCTCCAGTCCAAGAATATTGCAAAAATACCTTCCTGTCAAAAATCCTGTCTATAAGAATATAGCAAACGTTGATTCCTTTTTGAGGAGCAATTCCAATTATTGTTCGGAAAGCTTTTTTCTACAACATAAAATCATAAATTATGTATAAACGAAAAGAATTTATAAAAAAGTACCATATTTTCAAAGTATTCTGTAGAATGTAAGCGTTCCTCAAAATCTTCAACGCCGGCAGTTGTTTCCAACTTATTAATTGCTTCCGAGTTAGTGTTTTGTGTAGTATTGCTTGCGGTTAAGAGATTAGGCTGATAAAATTGAACATTTCAGAAAGATAATAGATATTTATATTCCCCAGTCTTTACCAATGCAGCAATTAGTTTTCCTAAGGTATCTATTTTTGCTTCAATCCTAGCTACGGATTTAATTAGTTCCTCGATTTTAAGGCTTTCACTTGGTATCAACGATGACAAATTAAACGAAGGCATAGCATCATTTGATGCTACGATAAAGGGTGCATCCGAATACGTAAATTCATGAGGAAGAGAAGCCTTATCTGGAACAGTTTCCTCCGAAAGCGAGTCCTCTGGGAATGAATCCTCTTGAAGAGAATCCTCAGGCTCTAAGCACTGTCAATGAAAATGTTTATCATAATGTTGTTCTTGCTTGTTATTTATGTTCTTCAAATTACCAAGGGTGATGCTTTATTGCGGTGAAGTTTCTCGATGGACGCATTGAAATCTAATTCAATCGCACCTCGTTGTCTACTTGTACGAGTAGAAGTAGGAGGAGGTGCATCGCTGTCTGTCTGCAACATCATTTCAGACAGCATTCCCTCAGCTACCTGATAGGATGATATTTTATCCCTTTTTTTAATGCAAGGCATTTGTATCCAGTCCGCTGACGGTTTCCCATTGGCGGTACGAATTAATTTATCTTGATTTTGCTTTGATTTTGTTTTGGGTGGCCAAAAAAGCTTCCCTTTCTCTTCCCAGCCTTCCGGTACAATTGAGAGCAATTGTCTATCGTTCTCGATGGTTTGCACTATTTTAAACATTTTACTTGTTGTAAAGTTTATCTTTCTGTTGTTAACTTTCAAGTTTCTTTTTCTTAAATCTAACTTCTAATTTGGAGTCCTCTAATTAATACAAGTTTTTTGGTTATTACACTATTCGTTCGTTTCTTTTACTTCTACTCACACCCAGCATCAAGTGTTCCACTAAACTCTCTTGACATTTTTGCTTTGCCTTCTTTTTTCTCAAACTATACAAACACTTCACTTTTAAAAAATTCAAGTTTGTTTTTCTTAAATCTAACTTCTAATATGGAGTCCTCTAATTAATACAAGTTTTTTGGTCATTACACTATTCGTTCATTTCTTTTACTTCTACTCACACCCAGCATCAAGTGCTCCACTAAACTCTTGACGTGTTTACTCTGCCTTCTTCTTTCTCAAACTATACAAGCAACTTCTTTATTTTAGATCTGAATGAAGCCAAAACACTTCAATTGTTGACAGGTCTTTTTCGACTACAGCTCGATCATCCTGACATGAAGATCGCCTCGATCTTTTACAAATGTGATACTTCGAGCTTACATTCTAACAAAATATAACTAACTAGCAGGTCTACCCGGTTACACTTGGGCGGTGAAAATTATAGCCTATAACCTTCCTCAAGAATTGGGCTATCAAATGCAAAAAGAATTATTCAAATCTGACTGGTAGTTCCAGAGATTAGGGCGTTTAAGTAAAAACAAACAAACAATTGTTAAATACCGACTGCAGCGCCATCTGCCGGGCTGATTTGTGAATCTAAACCATCCAGGGCGCCACCCAAAAGCATACAAAAAAATTCATTTAAATCGGTCCAGCCGTTTAGGAGGAGTTCAGTGACATACACACGTACAGTAGAATTATATATATATAATTCTATAGGATTTCTAACACATCTTAACCTACAAAATTCCTGACAAAACTTAACCAACAAAATTCCTGACATAACTTAACCTACAAAATTCCTTACAAAACTTAACCTAAAGGACACTTTTTGTATTCGTGTCTAATAGATCCGCATCTGTAACAGGATCCTCTTGCCCGGGGTTGTTGGGGACACCTCATCCTATCATGACCTACTTGATTACAGTTATAACATCGGATCTTGCTTGGGCACTCATAATGCATGTGCCCAATTTTCCGGCAGTTATAACATTGGCCTGGCCGGTGTTGTCCTCTGGTAGTGTCGGGTTGATTGGAGGTACCAGGTGGTGCTGCTTGAGCCTCCTTTAATTTAGCTTCCATATGGTATACCTCATCCCTCATGGAAACAAGATTCATCACCAACCGCCCATTGGCATCCTCAAGCCGCTCGACCTTGTCAGTCCAAATCATCCGGGTTATTACGGCGTCCGCCACTTTGTTCGATAAAGACAGTTCCTGCTCTTTTAATTGTTTATTGGCTTCTTGGAGCTCAATAACTTTGCCTTCAAGAGCTACTGCCCGGCTTCTCCATTCGTCTAGTTCGTCTTTGAGGTTTTTCACTGTTTCCTCTAGACCAGTGATGTAGTCGTCTTTGTTCATTCTTCTAAGTTCTAGGGTCTCTAATTTCGGGTTTATTTTTTTTTTTTGATTATTTATAATTTCTAAAAAGAAATAATCTATATTAGCATATTTTTCTACAATTATTTTCCTTATTCTGTTATGTTTTTTTCCAAAATTAACTACACTTCTATTTACATATTGTCTACAATCTACACAGCTGATGTCCATCTATATCCTTCACCAGGTATCTGTGATCGTTTACTTATTCCTGGGGTACTTACATGATTTGTGATCATAATGTTATCGCCTATTTTCTTTCGCAGGGTTTGTGGTTCCTTCATTATTTCAAACACTCTCACTAACTTTTTTGACATTTTTGCACTGCCTTCTTCTTTCTCAAACTATACAAGCAACTTCTTTATTTTAGATCTGAATGAAGCCAAAACACTTCAATTGTTGACTTAAGTCTTTTTCGACTACATACTTTAATTTTTAACAAAAACCACGAAAAAGTGACAGAATAATCTCCGAGTGTTTAACTTTGGTATTTAAGCATATTTGACAGCTAGATAACGCATTGGAGTATTTAAGCAGACTTATCAAAGACAAAAGTTTGAAAAGGAACTTTGATAAAAATGTATTCTTAGAATGCACTTATAAGAGCTGTTTTGACAAGAAATTTCTTAAAGTCGACTCATAAAGACCTTGAGAAAGAGAATAATAATCGGCCATGTTTTGTATGTTATTAAAAAAAAAACATGTAGTCGCAATAAATAATAATATTTATTATAGTTGAAAAATGAAATAGTTCATCGAAATTTCAAAATTTTCATGTTTTACTACAACGTTAAATGCCTTGGAAATGAATTCGGAGCATATTTTTGACATTTTTTAAAAAATATAGTAACAAAAAACTGATTTGTCTATCAATAATAATGATAAATTTGCAACATTTTTAGAGCGATAAGTATTTTTTGGAGGTATCATACTACATTTCATCAGTGAAATTTCTCTCGCAGTAATATTTTCACTATCCATCTATAAATATCTAATATCGCAATTGCCATTTTATTTATCATACATATAAAAGTAGGAGACATTATTCTTCAAAGTTTTTCAATTACGCATATCTAAAGAAAAAAGCACACATATAAATATCAAATATTAACAACCCAAATGTCATTACAAAACGCACACAATCTTAATTAAAGGTTATTTGTCGGTGATGCTCTTGTAGAACAACATATGATAAGAAACCATTCTTATAATGCTCTTAGCGAAAGTTGTTTTAAGTAATCAAGCTCTTAATACACACTTTAAAAAGTATTTTATAAAGTTTAACACTATTTACTGCTTTAAAATAATTCTTATAAGAGATTTGGAGAACTTGTTCAAGAAATCATGTAGAGTCTAAAACGCATTAAAACATACGCCAATCATGACTAGTAAGAGTCTTCAAGTAATCTAAAGGTGTCATTTATCAAGGTTATTATTCTTAGACAAGGATATATTAGCTCTTGTTAGATTCTTCAAGAGCCTAATAAAACATGAATTGTTAGTTGGGATGTTCACCTCGCAACCTGTATCTATTAAAGCACTTCCTACTATACCATTGATTTACACCATTGGTCCTTTCTCAAGGCCTAAACAAAAAGTTATTTAATGGACTGAATTTCACAAACGCAAACCAAAAAACTTACTAGACTTGCTTGTATATCGCTTAAGTCAAGAAAACATTACGGGAATTATCTTAATTAACTTAATTAAACTTGCCTCATTGGAGTTCATTTACGGGCTGATAGCAGACAACCGGAAACAGCAGATAAAGACCGAGGCCAGCCGCCATGAGGCACGTGACAGCCAGCAAATATGAATACAGCGGTTCCTGGAGTGGTGAGAGGGCTGCCAGATACGCACAACGACAACCTTTACGGAAATTCCCTGAAGAGAGCGTTGTAGATGTCGCTAACGTTCCTAGATTCGACGCTTTTTGATTTAACAGAATTATTACAGTAACGCACGAATCTATTTCCACCTTACTATGAGCGAACCCGCCAGCGCGCCCTTTGCCTGGTTTCAGAAAAAGGCCTAAGGTTGCCGGTTACGCGATACTAACTGTACTCCGTATGTTCATTTGCACGGACTAAACAACAATCACCACGAACAAGACCAGACAAGTCCTCCGCTTCGACTCTCAAGACTCGTCTAATCGCTTCTTCTTCCTTAAGGAAGGTCTTGACCGTCTTTTTAACTTTATGAACGATTGCAACGCCTTTATTTGCTCCCAGCCACGCTGACGGGCTGCCCTCATCATCTCACCAACAGATGGCAGCAGCTTTTCTTGCTGAATGGTCACAGGGCTTTCGTGCCATATAATTTCATCGCTTACATTACTGGATTTATTCGTAGCTCCTCAAGAAACATGCGTTTGCTGTATACTCGTTTCAAGAACTGTTACCTTATCAAAGTCAAAATCATAGCCCAACGTTACAGCGTGGCAAGCCAAAGCACTTTTGTTTACTCGATGGTTTACGCAGTCCAAACTATTGTTATGATCAATTCGACCAAATTAAAAGTTAATTGTAAACAAAGAGCAATTAACTCCAAAAGTGCAAGCGCATAATACATACCACCGCAAAAAGCGTAAGCAATGGCTAACGACCTAGGGCAAGAAATGTAAACAAAATTGTACATAGCAATACAAGGTCGAGCCATGACAATTAAATATATGCTTGGGCCAGTTACGATAAGCGCTCGCATAAAAAGAAGAAAACAACACGGTAGCGAGTCACGTTGCTCGAAGTAAAAAAAGAATGCAAGAAGCGCAAGTAACTGGGCCGTCAAGAAAATTGTCATAAACGCAAAATGATGGGAGTCAGCATAAATAACCATATCAATATATCGGGTATGGATTGACCCCATCGCGGTTAACAATAAAAGCAATTTAGCAAATTGCAATTAATAAGTAAAATAAAATTAAACAACCTATTGATGGAACGTGCACTATTGGAAGGTGATTGCCTTTTGCGTTGCAATTAAGCAAGTCAGCGGAATTGCGCAAGCGTAAGCATTCCTTAGGGAATGTATTGCTATTTCAGGGGTTAGGTAAAAAGTACATTGTACCTTACCAATAATAGCAATTAATCAATTATTGAAAAAGAGTAGGGAGAGCTTTGTACAAATTAAAATGTATAAAAGTAATTGTCACCCTAGAATAAATGTTCAGTTTTATTGTAAAAAGAGCTAGTGGAAACTCTGCCCGATTGGGGTCTCGAAGTTTGTTAAAAGTCAAGTAGTAGTCAAGAACAAGTTTTGTATCGGTTTAACCAGTGAAATAAACAGCGAATTATTGTGAAGAGTAATACGGCAGTTGTGAATTGAAGTGAGGTAATTTCAACCCTTTACCCTGGAGTTCTGCATTCGTGCTGCTCCAAGCGATCCCCGGAGTTAAAGCGAATCCTCGCTGCTCCAAATCCTCCTCAGGAGTTAAGGCGCTAGACGCTGCTCCGCCCAACCAAAATTATCCACGGCCCGCAGCTCTGCCGCGGCCAGCATTACCTACACCCAAGCCAGCGAACAACGCGGCAGGGTTTCATCCCTCAAGCCCGCTATCCCAGCGGCCCATCGAGTTATTACCATCGGGGCATTCACCCAGGGGTGTCCTCCGCATCACACCCTTTGTCTACGCATCCTGGTACAAGAACCAGATTTGCGCTCAACGAACGCACTAGGTACAAGAACCTAGTGTATCTCTCCGCTGTCTGATAGATTACCGATTCTCTCCTGCACACAAACTTATCCGTCGTATCCAAAGCTAGGGAAGACCATAACATTTTTGGCGCAGCCGGTAGGATCAAGGAAGCCAGGTCAGAGACTTTAAGAGCTTGAAAAACCTTGATTCTGCAATCAGGGAACCTCGCACGGTTCAAAATTTCCTGCAGGTCAACGACGGAATAATTACACACCGTGTACAGCGAAATAAACAACTTCGACAAATATAATTGAACAAGAGTAAAACATAATTCGGCGCTTCAATCTGTTTTTCTCAAAACAGAACAAACTAAACCCATTCAGGCGAAGATCTCAACCCTAGTGAATGTCCAAGGAAACGGCAGGACTCCAACCTCAGGACGAAAAAGACAACAATCAACCGTCAAGTAACGAGGGAATAGTCCTACGAAGTGGTTTAGTATACCACAACACAACTACGGCAACGAGTTTAGAGAGTTATTTGGCTAAAGTTGTCGAGAAAACCCAACGGACAGGAAAAATCACTGTACAGCAGTGCGATCATCTAGACAAGCAAATCGAACAAACTCGTAAATTACGGCAGGAGAAAATAAAAAAATTGAAAGAAGAAACTCTGCTTCTCCGTGAGGCATTGCTTAATCTTGAGAGTGATCCACGCACGCCTAACGCTGAGGGAGAGAACTCAGACAAATCCCGGGTGGAACAATATCTGAACCAAAGCCTAAATCAGTCTAAAGAAGACCCCCACGAACGTTCCGCAGCCGAAATAATACTCGACTGGTTAAACGCATCCTTTTCGAGCTCAGACCGATCACACGATTCGAGTTTTACCTCTACCTCCTCCACGTCAACAAATAGCATAGAAATGGCCACACACAATAGCGTAGCAGAATTAGTCACCCGAATGGTACCTATATTTTCAGGTATACCAGGGTCCCACATGAGCCAAGAGCTCCCCATGTTTCTGGGTTGCTGTAAGCAAGCCTTTAATTGCCTCTCAGAGGAGGAACAACCCTTTTTCTATCGCGTATTCCTCACCCGACTCCGTGGGGAAGCATACGGACTCTTCGCGAATGAATTACCCACGACAATCAAAGACATTGAGGAGAAACTCAACCGCGCTTTCCTCCCCCGTGCAAATTATCCGGAACTGAAAGCACAGCTAATATCCGCGCATCAGTTACCCTTTGAGGAACTGACCGAATTCATCACACGATTAAGAAAAATGCTTCGGCTTTGTGAAGAAATCACTGACACAAAATATGTAAAAGAAGGGGCAACGGCGGTAAAATCACAGGTAGAAGAGTTCGCGAAAAACGCTCTGTGGGGAGGGGTAAATAATCCACATGTGTGTCAATACCTACTAACGGTCTCTGAGGGAACTTTCGACAACCTGGCGCAAAAAGCATTAGACATGGAAAAACTCCAACAAGGAGTTTTCGCCCTACAAAACACACAGTACCGGCAAACAATGCCAGGATACCAATCAACAGGGAACGAATTAAGGCAGCCAGCGAATAATGAAGAAAGATACACAAACCCACGCGGACAAAATTGGATGCGTAACCCCTTCGCTAAACAGAAAACAGTTCCGCCACGGCAGGATTTCAAATCACACATACCCGCTGATCGAACTGAAAATGTTTTAGCTAACACTACCTGTAGCTACTGCAATAAACGCGGACATACATATTCAGATTGCATAAAGCGCAAAAATACACCCTTATGTGATAATTGCAAAAGATATGGCCATGACGTGCGAGAATGTAGAAGTAACAGAGCTGCAGCACCTACCCCCGCAACGCGAGGTGCAAGAAATTTAACGAATCAAAACAATCAAAATGATCAAAGTGGAAGCCGCAGAGCTTATAACGTGCGGTTAAATTGCAATTTCTGCGGGCGACAGGGGCATGACTTGTCGACCTGCCAGCACAAGAAAGCTTGGGAGAATCAGAATTCGGGAAACGAAACTCAGTCGGCCCGAAACTCCCAGGATCGACTCTAAATCAAAAAGCAAACGATAAAGGGTCTACCCAGCCGCCTAATAATGGTATCCCCATTGTGGAACTCCCACTTGATATTGGCCTAAACGGCCAAACAAAATTAATAGTGGATACCGGCGCTGAGGTTAGCATAATTAAAGAAAAATCACTGAAAAATACAAAAGCCATTAACCGAAGACACCAAGTTACGCTCGAAACGCCTTTCGGCAAAGGTAGAACATTGGGAACTTGCAGAGGGAAGTTCGTAATCAACAAAAACGAAATACCCTGCAACTTCCAAGTTGCAAAAAATATGTCCAATCTCTCCTACGATGGACTCTTAGGAAACGACTTCTTATCGGAATATTGCAATGTTGAAGGACCAAATAAAAAACTCCGATTTCCTCGCACGGAAATCAACCCCAAAGAATTCGCGATTACACTCAAAAATTCTTCGGAAACCCAGTCAAATACATTCGAGGAAGTGGCAAGGGCACAAGAAAACAGGCAAAGTTCCATAGAGAAGGCAAAGACCTGTAGTGACCCGAAAGCAGTTATCGAAGTGGATGCTGCATGCGATGCTTCCAATGCGACGGAATACAGGCAGCAAAGGGTAATTCTAAAAACACCCGTACGCATACCTGCGCGCACAAGAATGATGATCAAGGTTCCGGTGAAATTGCAGGAAGAAATGCTCTGCATGTCGCAAGAAATAAGCGATGGAGTCTTCCTTGCGAATAGTTTATTACCTTCAAAACAAACGGAGACAATCATCAGCGTCTTAAATGCAAATACTCATTCAGTAGTGCTGACCAGATTGCAGTTAAAACTGGCCCCAGCGAAAAACTACACGATAGGATCGTTATCCCTCAGTCAAAACCAAAAGCAAAATTCTGAACGAGCATACCAAGGCAAAATAATAACAAAAACTTCACCGAAAAATATCATCCCCAAAAAGCAACTCATAGATAATGAAAGAAAATCAAAAAACGGTGATTGCGGGTACCTGGGAAAGTCGCCCGAAGAAGAGCGAATGGAAACTCAAACCCCAACACACGAATTAAAGTCAGGGACACAGGCAAAAGGAACCAAAGACAAAGGTATCCAGGCCACCCTACTACACCTCCGAGAGTCACGCAAAGCAGACCGAGAGGCCCAGATTTCCAAAGAACGTCTGGCTAGGTTAGAGGATGAGCTCAACCTAAGCCCAATTCTCGATAAAAATGAAAAGAAGGAAATTTTAGAAATATGTCACGAATACAACGACATATTTCATCTAAAAGGGGACAAGTTATCGCACACAGATGCAATTATGCACGAGATACCAGTGCTTCCCGGCCAAGCGCCAATTAATCAGAAAATGTATCGACTGCCGGAAACTCAGCGGAAAGTTATTAACGAGCAAATAGAAGAAATGCTCGAGAACGACATAATCCAAAGAAGTAAGAGCCCCTGGAACTCTCCATTGCTGGTGGTCCCGAAAAAGGCCGGACCAGACGGCAAGAAAAGGTGGAGAGTAGTAGTAGATTTTCGCAAGGTCAACGATAAGACGGTTGGCGACGCCTACCCACTCCCAAGGATCGAAGACATCCTGGACCAATTGGGACATTCCAGATACTTTACTACCCTTGATCTTGCTAGCGGTTATCATCAAGTACTAGTCGATCCCCAGGATCAACCCAAAACCGCATTTAGCACAAATTACGGGCATTACGAATTCAAGCGAATGCCATTCGGACTCAAGGGAGCGCCTGCCACATTCCAACGCCTCATGAACTACGTACTGACGGGGCTACAAGGATTGGAATGTTTTGTGTACCTAGATGACATCGTCATCTACGGAAAAAATTTGGATGATCATAACTGTAAACTTCGAAAAGTTTTTAACAAATTACGAGAGAATAATTTAAAACTACAACCGGAGAAGTGTCAATTCCTCCGGAAAGAAGTAGTGTATTTGGGGCATAAATGCTCGAGTGAAGGGGCACTCCCAGACCCCAGTAAAGTAGCGTGCGTACAGGAATTTCCTGTCCCACGTACGGTAAAACAGACGCAGTCTTTTCTAGGACTAGCAAATTACTATCGGAAATTCATTCCAAATTTCTCCAAATTGGCACGGCCAATAACTAATCTGCTTCGCAAAGATGTGAAATTCACCTGGACTAACAATTGCCAGGAAGCATTTGAAGCGATTAAAAATGCGCTTGTGACACCACCACTTTTAATATACCCAGATTTCAGCAAACCGTTTAACTTGACAACGGATGCTAGCAGCGAGGCGCTAGGAGCGGTGCTATCTCAAGGCACTGTGGGAAGTGATCAACCCATAGCCTACGCCAGCCGAACGCTGAACAAAGCGGAGAGAAACTACTCCACAATAGAAAGGGAGTTGCTTGCCATTGTATGGGCAACTAGAAATTTCAGGTGTTACCTTCAAGGAAGAAAATTTACGGTTTACACCGATCATAAACCCTTGAAAGGCGTGTTTAATGTGAAGGATCCAACTTCACGATTGGTGAGATTCCACCACAAACTTTCCGAATTCGATTACACCATCGAATATAAACCTGGGAAATATAACACGAATGCAGATGCATTGAGTCGAATCCCAGTTAACAAGGATCAAGGAGAAGAGGGAAAAACCCTCGTGGTAGAGGCCCAAATACATGACCCCCCCGAAAAACAGTTAGACAAAACACCGCTGCCAAAAAATCAACCAATGAAAGTAACTGCAGTCACCAGGGCGCAGAAACTAAAAGCGCAACGCGACGAAGAAAACCCAACTAAAACACAAGAACCTAATCCGGAGAAAAGCACTCCCGAAACAAAGGAATTAGCAATTGAATGTCCAATGGAGAAAAAGATCACCCCGGAAGTAATTACAAATCCGGAGGAAATCAAAACCATTCTGAGAGACTATCACGATTCACTTTTCGGTGGACACCAAGGCATTGCTAAAACGTACAAACGCATTAGGCGTAAATACTGGTGGAGACACATGCTAAGGGATATAAAACGGTATATAAAACGTTGCCCAAAATGCCAAAAGATGAAAGCATCTAGGCCATACAAAATGCCAATGTAATTACCGACATCGCGGAGAAACCATTCGACAAGGTATACCTAGACATTGTCGGACCCCTCGAGGAAACGGGAAACGGAAACAAATATATCCTCACATTCCAGGACAACCTGACAAAGTTCGTGGATTGGTATGCCATCCCGAACGGGGAAGCGGAAACAATAGCGCAAATTTTCTTCGACGAAATCGTCACGCGCTACCGAATTCCCAAAAAGATTGTCACCGACCAAGGAACCAATTTCCTTAGTGATCTATTCAAGCAAATGTGCAAGTTATTGCGGGTGAAGAAATTGCAGACGTCCGCTTATCACCCACAATCAAACGGGGCACTGGAAAGAGTACACAGACCATTGGTTGAGTACCTGCGTACGATAATTGATGAAAACCCCACAACCTGGGATAAATTTCTGCGAACCGCAGCGTTCGTGCATAATAACAGTGAGCATGAAGGAACCAAGTTAACTCCCATGGATTGCTTATTCGGATTTACGGCAGATATGCCCTCTAATTTAAAACGGGAGACGGAACCTGTGTACAATCATGAGAGCTATTATCACCAACTAAGATATAAGTTGCAGAAATCATACGAAATCGCACGCAAAAATATTCTGATCAGCAAGCAAAATTCCAAGATACGATACGATAAGACCGCAAGGCCACTTGCACTCCATGTAGGTGATAAAGTCCTCCTGAAAAGCGAAAACCGAAAAAATAAGTTCGCCGAAATCTGGAAAGGACCGTCCCGAGTAACCTCGATTGTATCCCCAGTAAATACGGAAATTCGAATTCGAAATAGATTCAAGGTCATTCACAATAACAGGTTAAAACCCTACATAGAGTAGGCCAAGGGCAAAAATAGAACACATGGGCCCCAAGGCCAAGAACTGGCCAGTGAAAAAAAAAGAAGTTTCAATGTGCACCAAAAACCAACCACCAACCAAGTACCTAACAAAAAAAAAAATAAGCAAATCACATGAAGTAAAGCTCTAGTTAGCCAGCGAAAACGAGTGGGACTTCAAATTACAACAGCAGCAACGGTGAATGAATTGCGGAAAAGGCAACGCCGACATTCTACGCCAAGTCCGATCCAAAGAAAAAAATGCCAAACAAACAGTATACGAACGAAAAGAACGCTCAATTTGTTTTTTTTTTGATGACATTTTCCACTCTTTACATGAAATTTTCTTTTATTTTAAACAATTGATTTAGAATGTGACAATAATAGATATAAAAATTACAGGAAACTTTTGTTTTGGAAAAATGGCCACTTTTAAGATAATCATGCTGATCGCCACTATCGGACTGGGATGTAATTTGATACTGGACAAACCATATGCAATTCAGTCGTTAAACAATAATGGACTAGTATTCGAAAATATAGGGGATTTGCAAGTTTACCATGATACGTGGAGTATCTTCACGGAACTCGACCTGGGAGAGCTCGAGAATCACACAATATTTACGGTATATGCCGAACATCTAGTAAAGCGATTGTGTAATAAGACCACGGAAGCAATGGAAAATTGCGACGCACAATATAGTCAGATACACGTGCTAACAAAGAATATCCAACGCCGGACGGCTGGTATTCAAGAACTCGTGAACAGCAAACGAGTCACCCGATCCATATTTGACGGTATAGGATCAGCAATACATTACCTTTTCGGAAATACAGATCACTCTACTGAACAGGAAATTTTTAGTAGATTGGAAAAATTGCAAGAGGACGAAAAAATGCTAGCTACCTTGCAGTCGAAACAAATCAGTATTGTGAAAAACGCCTTATCGCAGATGCGGAATCCAATAGAGTCGCTACTCAAACAGCAAGGGAAAATTTCACATAAGTTGGATAACTTGGAAAGAGTCGCCGATTGGAACCAAAAAGTAGTAGCTAGACACGAAATTTTGATGAGCCTGACTCTAATGATAATGGAAATAGAATTCAGCCAACAAACCATCCTGGATATTATAATCGCAAGCAGAAATAATCAAATACACCCGCTTCTGATATCTGCTAATACCCTCATTCAAGAATACTACAAGAGCAAACCACTGTGCGAAAAAGACAATAGTTGTCTGCCATTGATTCAGCAATCAGCAGTGGTTCAAGGAGCAAAGATAGACGGATAGCTGCTAATAAAAATAACATTACCCATTTTTAACCTTCCCACGTTCACACTCCACAAAATTCACATATTCCCAGTTGTAATCAATAATTCCTATGCACTACTACCAGACATAGCATATTCCCATATAGCAGCAAATAATCGAACACAAGAATTCCTACTCCTACAACCAGCAGACACTGCTCGTTATAAACGCATAACTCAAATCCAGCGAAAACCCACATATGTCGGACGACTAGGGGTACCAGTAACAACGCCAACGGATGCTAGGGAATGCACCATCAGACTATTATTTAATCCACTAAATGAAGAACCACAATGTAAGTTCCGAATCCAAATCCCTATTCGGAATACAATAATTAAATTGGCGCAATCAAACTCTTGGTTGTACTCGCTCCAAACACCTGTAATTACTCAATTAAGGTGCGAACATCAATCCGTTACAATAAAATTGGAGCAACCAGGAATTCTGACCTTCAATGAAAAGTGCCAACTGCAACTAGGCTCGAAATTATTATTCTATGAGGAAGAGAAAAGCAGCAAATTTCTGTTTAAACAACCAATTTACGCAATCCCCTCGAATCTAACAGATCTTCAAATTAAAATGCACCCGTTAGGAAGGAAACAGACCGACACAACGGAACTCTTTACGAACGACGATACTAACAATATGCTTCAGAAGACTACGTATTCGCTGCAAGAAATACAGGACGAGCTGGATAAAATCATTTATCGGCAGGGCAACTATAAGACGCACGCCCTCACCATAAGCTCCATATCCCTAACCTCGCTAATAGTAATGGGAATGGTGATCATAATAGTGATACGGTACATAGTACCATTATTAAAAGCCTGCAATTGTTGGAAAAAGCAAAACCAAACCGAAGCGGGAAAAAGAGAATCACCTGTAAAGCAAATGGAAGAACAACAGTTACCCCAAACTAGCGCGGCGAAGGCAACGCAACAAATAGGCCCAACACCACCGGTCAGACGTGAACCCTCGATAAGGACCAGCACAACAAAAACCGTGCAATTAGTGTAAGGTAAAAAAAAAAAAAAAAAAAAAAAAAAAACTATTATATATATAGACAAAAAACAAATATATAGAAGAATTGCACGGAACAAAAAAAAAAAAAAAAAAAACAAAAGAAAACAGACCTTAGAAGCAAACGAAGAGACAAACAACGCAGAAGAAAAACGGAATGCCACCGAAGAACCAAATAAGCAACGAAGACACAAAAAAAAAACCCCAGCGAAGAAACACAGAAGAGGAAGAGAAAACAAAACAAAAGCCATCGTTGAAACAAAAAAGAAAAAGGGGACTTTTAATGAAACAGAAAACCCATTGAGAATAATATTTATTCCATAAAAGCCACAGAATAAAGACGTACACCCTAATGACACCCTAGTTAAGTGGAAGCCGCCTTAAGTGCCCAATGAGGGAGAAGCACGCACCTGGAAAGAAAACAAAAAGGAAAAATAAACAAAAAAAAAAAAAAACACGGAAGAAGATAAAACAATTTACCTTCACCTACCAGGGTGCAATCGTCACGCAACACCCAACGCACCAGGTAGGTGCACCCGGCTGGTGGCACGGAGAGCAACGGTAGCGAAAAGCCATTATCGGGCCTCCGCTTCAGCATGACTGGGGCTTCCCAGTCATGGACTACCCCGTAGACGACAATGCTTCTAACGAAGAACACGCAGTCCGAAGGGACTCGCACCGACGTATAATAAGGCACGAAAAGTTGGAACATCCCGGCTCCTGGGTTGATAGACGTGAAATGAGTTGTTAACTACTGTGGCTAACAACCAAACTTGAGAGTAGTCAAAAGAAATGCACACAGCGCATTTAAAAAAAAAAAAAAAAAAAAAAAAAAAGAAGCATATTGCTAGTTAATTCAAGGGAACTTGCAACCGAAAAATGTCAAACAACACGGAAATCCCAGGAAGACGACACGGATAACATAGTAAAACAACACCAAGTACAACCAACCCACGCGAGCAACAAGGAAAAATTACACCGTAATACAAAAACCCGGCGCCGGCACAAAAATAAAGAGAAGAGCAACGAGGAAGAACAAATCAACCCACATAAAACACCAAATCACCCAGCAGCGTCACCTGAGATGTCCACTTACAAGCGTATGGTCAAAAATAACACAAAAAAAAATATAACATAGATAAGAAAAACTAATTGCTAGATGAGATACTAACATTAGGTAAGCAGGGATTCAAATAAAGATAGGAATTATTAAAAAAAAAAAAAATATATAATAAAAAAATAAAAATAAAAAGGGAAATATTTTATAAATAGCGACATAAATAGGTAATTAACCAAGTAGATAAACAAAAGGGAAAAATTAATTGCATTATCATATTTTAGCTAACAGGGATATAGTTTAGGTAGCGTAAGTACAATGTACTTGACCTTATTGAAAACAAAAAGAAAACCCCAAATCATAATAAATATACATATCCTTTTAACCTCAATTCGAGGATTATTCCTCTCCAAAGAATAATCCTCTTTTTCAAAAGAGGGGAGGAATGTTATGATCAATTCGACCAAATTAAAAGTTAATTGTAAACAAAGAGCAATTAACTCCAAAAGTGCAAGCGCATAATACATACCACCGCAAAAAGCGTAAGCAATGGCTAACGACCTAGGGCAAGAAATGTAAACAAAATTGTACATAGCAATACAAGGTCGAGCCATGACAATTAAATATATGCTTGGGCCAGTTACGATAAGCGCTCGCATAAAAAGAAGAAAACAACACGGTAGCGAGTCACGTTGCTCGAAGTAAAAAAAGAATGCAAGAAGCGCAAGTAACTGGGCCGTCAAGAAAATTGTCATAAACGCAAAATGATGGGAGTCAGCATAAATAACCATATCAATATATCGGGTATGGATTGACCCCATCGCGGTAAACAATAAAAGCAATTTAGCAAATTGCAATTAATAAGTAAAATAAAATTAAACAACCTATTGATGGAACGTGCACTATTGGAAGGTGATTGCCTTTTGCGTTGCAATTAAGCAAGTCAGCGGAATTGCGCAAGCGTAAGCATTCCTTAGGGAATGTATTGCTATTTCAGGGGTTAGGTAAAAAGTACATTGTACCTTACCAATAATAGCAATTAATCAATTATTGAAAAAGAGTAGGGAGAGCTTTGTACAAATTAAAATGTATAAAAGTAATTGTCACCCTAGAATAAATGTTCAGTTTTATTGTAAAAAGAGCTAGTGGAAACTCTGCCCGATTGGGGTCTCGAAGTTTGTTAAAAGTCAAGTAGTAGTCAAGAACAAGTTTTGTATCGGTTTAACTAGTGAAATAAACAGCGAATTATTGTGAAGAGTAATACGGCAGTTGTGAATTGAAGTGAGGTAATTTCAACCCTTTACCCTGGAGTTCTGCATTCGTGCTGCTCCAAGCGATCCCCGGAGTTAAAGCGAATCCTCGCTGCTCCAAATCCTCCTCAGGAGTTAAGGCGCTAGACGCTGCTCCGCCCAACCAAAATTATCCACGGCCCGCAGCTCTGCCGCGGCCAGCATTACCTACACCCAAGCCAGCGAACAACGCGGCAGGGTTTCATCCCTCAAGCCCGCTATCCCAGCGGCCCATCGAGTTATTACCATCGGGGCATTCACCCAGGGGTGTCCTCCGCATCACACCCTTTGTCTACGCATCCTGGTACAAGAACCAGATTTGCGCTCAACGAACGCACTAGGTACAAGAACCTAGTGTATCTCTCCGCTGTCTGATAGATTACCGATTCTCTCCTGCACACAAACTTATCCGTCGTATCCAAAGCTAGGGAAGACCATAACACTATGTTGTCTCATCCTTGATGAAAGATTCTGCGATGTTGTGCCAATGTAACACATCCGACAATTCTTACAGTCCACTCTGTAAACCACGTTTCTAACGTCACACGGTAGTTGTTTGTCTTTCAATTTAAAAAACAGCTTTCCAAGATTATTAATATTTTTGAACGACAATCCGAATGTTGTCACATATTGACTATGTATTATATAAATATAACTTAAATATTGGAAAGGATGTTGCAGTAGGGGACAACTAAATAAATTCAAAACAACTTTGTAGTAAAAAATTTAAATATTTTCACTTAAAGCCTACCACTTGGATTATTAGCTTGTCCCCGTCTGCAATATCCTTTCCAACATTTAAGTTATATTTATATAATACATAGTCTATATTTTATTATTTGCTCAAGAGGTATCGAACACATAAACATTTCATATTGTGTTATACATTGCTTTTACAAATTTCTTTAGATTAAATATAACTTGTTTTTCGCTTTTCAGTTGATACTTCTTAATGCAGTCGGGTTTTTTGTTTTTTAAATAATTTATTTTTTTTCTTTTGTTTTACAAATTGACTTGTAACCGTTGGATTCGAATTGTCTTGAAATTTTTTCTTCCGTTTAATGTGTGATTTATAATACTTTAACCGTGTTTTTCCGTCAACAATATGGTCATCATATAATTTTTCTATATTTAATTTCCTAAACTTTGCGTGATTCTTACCTCCGCGAATTTCTCTTAAGAAACCTAACCCCGATTCTATCTCGACGTCTTCCCTATTTTTATTTAGCCTGTTTATTGTTCTTTCTCTGATTGTAATTGCCCTATCTTTGAATTCCTCGAAATCTTCCCGTATGGAATTCGATTGGTTTTCTATTTGTGGTGGAATTGATTGAGTTCTTGTAGAAATGAATGCATTTTAATATTTTTTCTTCGACGGAATCGATATCTTTATTAGGATCATGTCTTTACAGTCGGAGGTGTTCGTTAATCGTATTATAAAGTCTTTCGACATCTGAGTTGGAGGTATGATTATTATTATTAAAGGTAAAATGAGTTTCGATGTTTCTTTGTTTTAGAAAATCTCGCAAGGGGACTGCTTTAAAACCTAATTCGTTATCGATTACTAATTTCTTTGTATCGCCATATGTGCTTAGGAATTGCAGGAGCGCTCTTTTAAACTCGGTCCAAGATCGTCCTGTGATATATAAATGTAAGGAAGAGGCTGTTTGAACTATGTGAACTATTTCGCCTGGGGCGGACGGGGTTTCGGTTATTTTATGTTTGAGTTTGTTAGGCTTGCGATCGTACTTTTCTATGTTGCAGATCTCGCAATTATTGATGAATTGAGTGATTCTAGAATTTAGTTTGGAATGGAAATAATTTAGTCTTAATTCCTTCTCTACCTCGGTTATTCCGCTATGGTTATATCTAAGATGTTCTTCTATCAATTTTCCGAGTTTCTTTCGTGTTCGACGTCATTACATTGTAAAATGTTGATGTTTCTGCCGAAACCTTTAATGAATTGTTGCTGTTCAATTTATAAGTATGAGGAGGAAACTCACGATAGATTAGTAAAAAAGGACACAGAATTAGCAAAAACTTCAAATTTTATTGTACTTTAATTTCATGACTACTTCACCTCTTCACGGTACAAGAGTTCACAACAAGTGAACTGGCTTCAAAATTTATACAAGTATTCGAGCGAGAGCTCGTGCAATTCAATTACAGTTATGCCTTTCAGAGACTTGTAGAATATCAACAAAATTTCAAAGTTATTTAATTCTTTAGATTACTGTTTTGCAAGTTAAATTGTTAATTCTAAACAGTTGCTGAAATGGATGCCGGTTTTTTTAAATAAAAGTCAAAGTTTTTCAAAGAAGAATTCACAAATATTTTCTTTTTATTTCCACTCTATTTTTCACAAATATAAATTTCAGTCGCAACTTTATTTCAATTTAATTCAGTTTTAATTCACAATTTCTTATACTTAAATCCTTAATTATAATTGAATTTTAATATTTTAATTCAAAAATTTTATCTATTTAACAGATATTTTATTATTTTTGATTTTGGTTAATTTGTTTTTAAGTGTTGCCGTGTTTTTATTTTGTTTTTTGGCGGTTTTTCTCTTTTCGCCTCACAAGTTTCCTTCGTCGTATTCTGGCTGAAAAAGAGAATGCAAATATCAGAACCACTCAGACTAGTACTCTGATGTGATAAGAACAAATTAGTACTCTGTTCTGAATTTTTGTATCATTCAGATTACTCCTCTGAAAGATTGTATTTCTTTCAGATTAATACTCTGAAGTTTTGAGATGGTTAAGTTTCAAATTAGTACTTTGGAAACTTTGTGGTGTGAATTTCAAATTAATACTTTGAAATTTCTTGTAATATGGTTCAGATTAATTCTCTGAAGTATTATTTCTGAATTGTGCTTCAGAATTGCTCAGATTAATGCTCTGAGGCTCAGGCTAGTACATTAATTCTCTACTAGGGATCGTGATGATCTGATCTGCCAAGTTTTGGAAGTGCGCCTTTATACTGTTTTAGGAGTAGTGTGAAGTTGTGTCTCGTTCTGACGGAGTCAAACAATCAGTCGTTTTGGTGAAATTCATTGATCAGCTCATTCGATCAAATTAGTACTTTTCGATAAATTCTGACTGACAGTTTGACTTCCGTCAGAAGTCACAACAGTTGAAGTTTTTATTTCTTGAAAAGTCATTAAGGTATACGGTTTCTATAGATTTTAGTAGTTCTGGTTCTTGCACATATATCGCGTTTAATGCATTGGGGTTGAAATGATTTTTAATAAGGGCAATACAAGTTTCTCAGTCTAAGGATTTAACGTAAATGATTTTGTGGCGTCTGTTAAAGATGATTTTATTTTTAATTCTTAAGGATCCGGAATTAGTTTTGTGAATAAATATTTGATTTTTGAAGACGTTTAAAGGAGATTTACTTATTGGAATTCCACCTTGTACTTGTTCTTCGGAAAGATTGACCTCAATGCGAGGATATGCTAGAATGGGCTCTGTCATGAGCAGGTTTTTTAAGGTTTCAATACTACGCAGGTATTCAGGGTCATTAATGTCGCGCTTGGTATTTTTTTTCAAGTATTTTCTCGAGTAGTCTATTATAAATCTTCGGTAGTAGCCTGTTAGGTATAAGAACTGTTTTATTTGTTTCGAATTTTTGGGTGTAGGGAACTTCTTGACACACTCAATCTTTTGAGTGTGAGTCACTAGGTGCTCTAGAAATTCAGTTTCTCTTTTAAGAGGCAAATTTACCAAAACGTGTAAAATAGGCCCACTTAATGACCTATTATCTCCGTTATTATTTGGTGAATCTATATGAAACCTTTTTTAAAAGATAAGACAAAGGGTTTTGTGTCGACTAAGTGGAGCACATTTTTGAAAAAGTTTTTAGTTTTTTTTTTTATTATCCTTGAAAGAAAGGTCTAACTCCATTTTTTGACCCACTTAATGACCAATTTTCTCGAAAACTATTTGACAGAATTTTGTAAATTGTATTTCCAGAGGTACGTTAAAAGGTTTTGTGTCGACTAAGTGGAGCACTTTTCCAATTTTCGACACAGGAATTTCCCGAGAGTTTTCCGAATGAGTTCGGTTTTTCCAAAAAGAAATCTTCAGTTTTTTATTCTCTTTTTCGTATTTTGCGCTAAATTTTCCTAATGTTTTTCATACTGTTATGAAGACTAAGGGATTGGTAACGGTTTCCGTAAAAAATCTGATTATGTTTCTTGGAAAATATTGGAAAAATTTAACAAATCGAAAGTTCTTTTTTTGCCTAATTTTCCTGAGTTATCCTATGCAAAACGGGGACCACAACCAAATTCTCGCAAATTTGGTTCAAAGAGTTGAATGTAGATGGCCATTGGCCAGAATTGCTAGAATTGGTAGAAAATACGTCAGCTGCTTTCGATGCAGTAAGTGGATATTTTTTACACACACATCTTACTAGCATGCTACACTTGCTATTGTGTAGGAAAGCGCAATTTTTGCTTGTTTTCTGGGGTGATGTTATTTATTAGTTTTTTGCCGCCACAACCAGTTTAGGTAGAAGGAACTTTTGCGGGTGTGCGCGGTGATGCCGATGCCGAATTGTAGTTCTTCCTGATTATTTCAGTGCCGGCAAGAAAATGAATTTCTTTTATGCTGGGGCACACTTTTTTCATTCTATATTTAGATTTGATTTTCTGAGCTGTCGTCGCAGGATTATTTTCCCTTTTTCATTTACTGGCCAACATTTTCGTATAAAAAAGCAAGTGTTTTTCTGGTGTTGAAAATTTTGTTTCGATTTGTTTTTTTAGGATGCACGTATTATTGAGTAAGGTGTGAATTTTTCAGTTCTAAATAAATAGACAATGTCAACAAAAATTTTGTAATGAATATTTTATTGCAATTTCAAACAATTTCAAGTATTATTGATTTGAATGATAGTTGGGTCATTCCGCGCAACAAATAAAAATATGATTTGTCACACTCAACCATCATCTCAGATTTTGATGAGACTTTGTAATTTTTATCTATGCATAGTTATGAAAAAATACCACATTTTATCTCTTTAGCCCTATTATTATTAGAATTAGGTAACTATATTTTAGAAAAAAAGTTTAATAATACCTAATTCCCTACAATATTGTTGAAATTTAATTTTTTTTTTTAAAAATGAAAAACCCGCACCTTCCTCAATAATTCGGTCACCCTGAAATAAAAAACAAATCCAAAAAAAAAAATTGTCAAGGCCGGAAGAACGAACGCACTTGTTTTTACCCGACTGCGGCAAAGCCAAAAAGAAGGGTTATAAAAATAGGAGTCTATGTATGTATGTATGTACGTATGTTCCATCGTAGCGTCTAAACTACTGAGCCGATTTTGATGAATGAGGTGTCAATCGATTCGTAATTACGGTCCAAGTGACAATAGAATGGATGTTACATCCGGATGATAATATAACGGATGTTACATCGAAAAAAGGGGGGCGCTGAAAAAAAAATTTTTTGCTATCATATCGAGTGAGATGTCAAATGAAAGACAAGAAAATTCTGAGTTCAAAAATATAAATATAGTGTAATATTAAAATAAACCAAGCGACAGAAAAACTATTTTACTAAGTAAATTTCTCTACACCATGGTAAGCGTAAGCGGGATTGTAATATCTATCTATTGATTCCATTGGTTTGATAACCACCCCCCCCCCCCCCCCAACCCCCACCCCTTAGAACTTGTTTCTTACTTTTTAGTTTATTTTATTTATCCCTAGTCGGGTTAAAGATTTTGGAACTTTTTCCTATAATTATATTTTTTCGTAGTCGGGTTAAAGTTTTTTAAACTTTTCTTTTTTTCAAAAGAAAATGTTGGCCAGAAAGCGAGGGCTGCCTGGGCAGATCTTGGTTTTCGAAAACCGAATCAGAATATAAAATGAAAAAGAAATACTCAGAAAGAACATCAATTCGACTTCCGCATCACCGCAGTGCATACCCCGCAAATATTCACGTTGCCTGTGGTGGCAAAAGAATAATAAAAAAGATCACCCCAGAAAACAAGCAAAATTTGGGCTTCAATAGCAGGCAAGTATGTGTCTGTAAAGTGTAAACCGAATATCGATCCATTGCCATTGAATGAAAGCAGCTCTGTGACGTATCTCTAAACACGCTGCTGATCTGCTGGAATAACTCCGCGCGCGCTGCCCGAGTTTTCTTCTTTGTTTTGTCTTGTTTGCAAAGTGTCTCCACTACTGCGGTAAAATGTCCATGCTAAGAAAACGATTTCTGCTCTAGGTAAATTTGCCTCTTAAGGAATTCTGACTTGTCCAACTCAATTTTAAGATTTACTTCCGATAGCCGTTTAAATATTTTATCAAGTGAGTCGATATGCAGATATGCTTCTGTAACGAAGTGGAGTAGACAATTATGTCATCCAAGTAGACCAAGCAGATTTTATTTGTGTAGATACTCTTTTAATACGAAATTCACGAATTTGTCTAATATCTCTTGTATATTAGGTATTGGGTATTTGTCATCGATAGTGATTTGTTCAACTGCCTGTAATCATTCACGAGGCGCCATTTGGCTTTACCGCTGGCGTCCATTTTTTTGGGGACAATCCAGACGGGTGCAGAGTGCGGCCAATTACTATGTCTGATGATGCCGTTTTCCAGCATCTCGTTAATTTGTTGTTTCACTTCGTTCTTATACATGTTGTCCTGGAGAATTCTTTGGAAGTTTGGGAAGTCAGGAAACTTTCTGTAAACACTTTTGTCCGTCACTCTTGGGCTTTTTTATTTATCATTCATGATCCACTTTTATTCGTTTCGCTTAATGAATTTAAATTTCTCTAACTTAACTTACTGTTCCCTAATTCTTTCTCTAACACTTTATTCTTTATTAATCTCGATACACTTTTCTTCTTGACCTCTCTCGATCCATGATTTTCTTGCACTGTCTTCTCTGTCCCTTTTTTCAGCTGATCTCCTGTCACTCTATCTACCTAACCTTACAATTGTTTTTATTATGCCCTACAAATGTTCAGCTCAGAGTCTTTTATGACAACAGCTCGGCCGTCCTGACCTAAGATCGCCCCGATCTTCCTATGCTAAGGTTACTCAAAACTTACTTGCTAGAAAACTCACATATATATTACCAAACTTATAGGTATTCCTCAAACTTATTTGCTACAAAACTTATATATATATACATTACAGGACTTATTGCGTAAACTTAAACAGTGATATATGTCTCAACTATTACTTATTTAAATTACAATTTTTTAGCATGTGCCTAAGTGAACCTTTTTTTCTACCATCCCACTTCTGAAACTGTTGTCCTGGAGAATTCTTTGGAAGTTTGGGAAGTCAGGAAACTTTCTGTAAACACTTTTGTCCGTCACTCTTGGGCTTTTTTATTTATCATTCATGATCCACTTTTATTCGTTTCGCTTAATGAATTTAAATTTCTCTAACTTAACTTACTGTTCCCTAATTCTTTCTCTAACACTTTATTCTTTATTAATCTCGATACACTTTTCTTCTTGACCTCTCTCGATCCATGATTTTCTTGCACTGTCTTCTCCGTCCCTTTTTTCAGCTGATCTCCTGTCACTCTATCTACCTAACCTTACAATTGTTTTTATTATGCCCTACAAATGTTCAGCTCAGAGTCTTTTATGACAACATACATATACTAGCAGGTCTACCCGGTTACACTCGGGCGGTGAAAATTATAATATAATGTGCATCATATTACATTAAAATTTATAACTACCCCCAAACACGACGTATCTGGTAGATCGGGCTGCAATAATAGGTGGTTAGTTTTTTTCAGTCAAGTGTGGTTTTGAGGGGTTGAATTAGGATAGAGGGTAGTAGTTCTCATTGAGCTTTTTTCTAGCCAAAAGGCCAAATACAAATTTTTATGAATTTTTTTACTTCATTGATGGTGATTTTCCATAAGAAATTTCATCCCCTATTTTACCCCCTTAAGGGTGGAATTTCAAAAACCGGTTCTTAGTGAGCACCTATGAGATAAGTTGAAGTATGTACAAAATTTTGTGGAAATCGGTTCACTGGTTCCGTTGAAACCGTTTTCACCCCTTTTCACCCCCTTAAAAGTTGAATTTAAAAAAACTGCTTCTCAGCTATAACCTGTGAGGCAAGTTGACGAAGTATGTCAAATTTAATGGAAATTGGCTCAGTGGTTCCGGAGAAACCGTTTTCACCCTTTTTCACCCCTTTAAGGGTTAAATTTCCAAAAACTGCTTCTCAACGATCACCTAAGAAGTAAGTTGTAGAAGTATTCCAAAGGACAATGGGCAAAAGTGGTCCAAATGTCCACCACTAACGAGACCTATGTAGCCGAACAATACATTAAATATGCAACAACTTTTACTATTACACAGAAAAAAAATATGCTGGCATTTAGAAGTTATGACCAAAAAAAGATATTGCTTTTTTGTAACAATAATGTAAAAATGACAGCGTTCTGCACTGTGCATAAAGTAAATTATCATAAAATCAAGTCATCTTTTTCTTTCTTTCGGTTAATATTATTTGTCAAAATAGATGGAATATAGTAAAAAACTTCTTTGAACGTCTTTATTATATGAAACACTCTGTTTTCGCTACGTGGCAATTTAGCCACTTGACACATTTAGGGACGGGGAGGGTAGATAAAGGGGCAAAACGATTTCTCATTGGAATTCGTATTTTGCAATGGATTGTAAATTTACGTTTTTTAGGACGGGGAGGGTGACGTACACAGCGAATACATTTCGTTAGAAAAGTTTCATTCAAGACTTTAGAAATTCGCATATTCGAGAAAAGGAGTTTGCCTTGCTTTTATGAATTCCTACTTTATAGTACTAATTTAATACGCAACTTGTCTGTAAAAATGCAAGTTGTCTACAATATTATAATAATTTGGATAATTTTGTACGTAGGTAGATAAGAGTGTAAAACAACTAAAGAAAAAAATAATTTAAAATAACCATAGACATAGTAAATAATTACATTTATCTAAATACTAATCCGTATTCAGTTTTCATGCTATATAGTATATTATAATATGCAACTTTTGCATGGTTTAGAGAAGGCGAAGTAGAGGACGGGGGAAGGAGCAGATCTTTCGTTTCTAGTTTTCCACAAAACAGTTTTTTGTAAACAATGTTTCTCCTATAAAACACCCGTCAGGACCCAAAATAAAAATGTAAAATTTAAGGGGAAAATTCTATTTAAAAAACCTATGAATCAGATTGGTTTTGAGTTATGGTTATAGATGGCGATCTGTAAATAGTGAAATTTGAATTATTCTCACAAGTATCGTACGCGAAAATCGGCCTGAAGAATTACTCCTGAAATAAACATTCTTCGTTACTGTGTCGAACAGTGCAAACCCAAAAATCGTGGTTCTAAAGTCAGTTTACTTTTCAACAACGCAAGGCGAATATTCGCACAAAGCTTATGAAAGAAATGATTTGCTTTGCTGGGAACAGCAAACAAAACAAAATCGCCATCGCTGAATTTTGGATCAATATAGGTAAATCAATAAGTTATTGAAATGCCTACTGAGTAGGTTATGTGATCATTACCATGATTCATGAGTTTATTTTTTACCGTCAAATCAGTATGTCAATTGATACCGCCAACTCTCTCTAATTCTATTCGACTAAATTGATAAAATAATTATTAATTAATAATCTTTAAAAAATCATACTCCTATTTGATCAATTGTTTATTAATTAAATCAAAATGTTTCATAAGAATGCACAGAATGCAGCTAAAATGCAAAAATATATCCCTCATAAAGGGAGAAATGGATGATAATTATCCATAATTAATTAATTGATAAAAATTGTGGGTATCATATTACTCCAATATTATTATTTTTATCTATAATAATCTTAAATTCTAAAGTATCTAAAAAATGAAACTAAAAGAAAACAAAGCCATGTAAACAAATTTTCTTATCGGGCAGGCACTCACAATCGAGAAATTCAAGAATTAAATTTATCCAAAACTTGGAACGAAAGACCTGCCCCGTCCCCTACGTCGCCCTTCCCTATCAACCGTTTTTTTCCGCAAGCGCCAAGTGGCCGAGGTGATCGTAATGCAGAAGACAACCAAAAAGCGAAGCCCAAGGAAGGAAAATCGATATTTTTTGCGTGCCTCTAAAACCAGAGAGCAGAGAACTTAAAGGCCGTCGCTACACATACAAGTAAAAGGGACCTGCGATTGTGTGGCGATCAGAATTTTGGCTTGTTTGTAGTAGTTTTCAACTCGGAAAAATTTTTAGGTGTATCCTCTTCTTAAAGCGAATTGAATTACATTTAGCGTACAATCAGTTTGATCAGTCATTCCATTAAGGTAAATTGATTTTGCACACTTAAGCTATAGTTTCCCAAGACCGAATATCTTCTGAAATTCCACCCCTAATGGCGTAAAATAGGGGATGCAAAGAGTCTTGGTCAAAATGGGCGTAAAACCAACATAGTTGAATTATATTTTATATGAAACCCTATAATTAGTAGTTCATTTCATATTTTGACAACGAATACAAAAGTCGTGGGAGAACAGAGGTATATGTTTGAAACTGCTGACTGACTGACCCAGTGTTTTTGAACTGAAATTCCCAAATAAACAATATTTTCGTATAAAGACACTCGTATAATACAGTACCTATATTTACGCGTATTAAATAGAACATAATTATAAAAACCAATGAATTTTTGACTGCAAAAAATCACATGAAAATAGAATTCCCACGCAACTCGCACGCGCGACTTATATTTTTTGGGTTTTATAACATTTATTTTTTTTTAAATAAATTAAACACCAAAAAACATTCTAAATAAAAACTTTATTTAACTGTCATATTCGTTATTCCTGAAATTCACAATCACTACTTTCACAATAATTGATTAATAATTTAATTAGACTTTTTAACTTTTAAACTGATTACTGATCACTTTTATACAAATACACAATTACGTAATTTTCCCGAACAATCCAAAGCTACTTAACTGATTCGATCTTCAGATCAGAATGCCAATTTATCTTTTTGACTTATTCTTCTAGCCTCCTAGTTCTAATCACAATAATTTGCTTATCTGTCATTTTTAAGAAGAGAAGGAGTCACGTTTCCTGACGGTTTATTAAAATAAGACCACTTCGTGGGGGTCCATTGGACATTGAATTTTAAGTTTATCTAAGGAATGTGCCATGTCAGCAGAAAAGTCTATTAACTCTATCTCATTAAAGTTTTTCTTCGAATTAAAATTTGTATGTTGGTTATCTTTGTTATTTAAACTGTTAGCGTTTTTTAAACCGTCAGCGAACGTAACTCGCGCACACTCAGTAGGCCTGTATTCATTGTTGTTTGCCTGCAAGGTGTAATAAACGAATGAACACGTAAATTTTTATATTATATATACACATTTTTGATCTCATTTTTCTCAACAACCCCAGCGATGATGAAGATGAAACACGTGTAAACGTTATTTAGACATAAAGTACTATTCATAAAAACATAGTTTATTTCTGCTGATTTTACGCCCAGTCTCCATACAATAATGCCCATCGTTCTTTATTTAGAAATCCGTCCTTTTCTAAGCATAAAATTCCAAAAAATTGGTATTTGTCCTTTTGTTAGAAATAAAGAAACACGTACTCGTATATCAACCTTTTTTCAAATTCCACCCATAAAGGAGTAAAATAGAGGATGTAAGTTCGTCTGCAAATCCGCCATTTGGAGGTAATTTTAAAAACAGTGGTATTTTGCCTTTCGTTAGAAAGAAAGAAACATCTGTATCAGAATGTTTTGAAATTCAACCAGTAATGGGTTGAAATTTTCTACGAATATTCCCCATTCTTGAAAAAAAAATAATAAAAATTGGTATGACTTTTTGGTTAGAAAAACAAAGAAAGTTAAATAAGAACTACCGACTTCTATCCTAATTCAACTCCCCAAAACAACCCTTGACTGAAGAAATCTATACAACTATTATTTTAACTCGTCCTACGAGAAACGGTTCTATGTAATATATGTAGCCTTTGTGGGCAGTTGCAAATTCAAAAAGTAATATGATATACATTATATTATGATTTTCCCGTCCCGAGTGAAACCGGGTAGACCTGCTAGTATTAGTATAGATATATGGGTACCCGTATGACTTCTCATGGATTGGCACGTTACTAGTGGTGCGTATGCAATGTCTTATTGCATTTGTGAATGAGAGTTTCGAATTTTCTTGATAAAACGCGTTTTGGTATTTATTTATCAATTCAAACAGAAACGATTTTTCTTCTTTATTAAGATGCTCGCATCAGATTTGTTGTTTAACTGGCTTTAGATTATTTTCTTCGATAATATTGAAATTTTCACTGTTAACAACTAGGGTTTCTAAGGGACTTATGATAAGGGAACTAGGTGCTGCCCCTACAGTTTCTACAAGTACGTCGGCTTTATAGTCTTCTACACTATAAATGCTGAACGATCCGAGAACGATCACCAAGAGTTTTTGATGATATTGTTGACAATTCAAAAAACAAGAAACAAGGAAAGAAACACACATTTCATTACGCCTAACGTTTATTTTACTGAATTAACACAAATTTCTGTTTATCTTAAAAAACATCCACGACTTTCAAATTTTTTAGAAAAAGCAAAAACCACATAAATTGATGACACCGAGTTGCGCTGCTCACGAGTTCTCGCCTTCGAATCAATATACCACCCGCTCTCATTTCCTTTCGTCCTTCTAATCGTTCCTGCTTCGGATGGAAAATCAACTCACTCAAGGATTTGTACCTTTTTTCCGAGAAGAGAAGATTATTGTTAATTTAAATTTCCATCAAGAATAATGATATGTGCGACCCAACCAGATGTTGGGTTTTTCACGTTTTGTCCAGGACAGAAACATGATGAACAAGGCCGCAAAGAGAAGCAGCGCCAATATCTGCCGAACGAACTACCCCGTGAGTTCGTTGCAGGCCATAAAATTGATTGTGAACACCAGGAATCTCTTTCGCATGTGCCACTGTGCGCAATTTGCCGCGAAAGGAATTTCTCAAGAATCCTTCTGGCGGATCCGGGATCTGAGCTGCGTGGTCGATCATGTCAAAAGATTAACAAAATATTAGATCGAGCTGCAAAGAGAAAAATTCGTAGCGTTTGCTACACCATATTGACCAATGCGTAGGCCCCTACACATCTCATCGAGTAGATAATTGTAAGCTCTAAAACCTAATGTATTTTATAAAAGGAACTCTAAGCTATTTTTGGACATAAACATTATCATTAAAGAAGATTAAGAAACATATTAAATTCGTTGTGCAATGTGCATTCCGGCAATAAGTAAAAATTCTAACTGTAGATATACACATACCGTAGGCCCTCAAAAAATAGAATATTACATAAAAATAATTTAAAAAAACCTCCATTACAATTTTTCTTCAAAGCAATAACCGTTTCGACAGGAAAATGAGAACAATAGGAGGCGCTCGACAAGTAACTTTTACACACTAATGAGCGACATTACGATGCGTATACTTTGAGTTGCGAAATAATACTGATAACGATTTATCAAAGGATAAGCTTTTATATTTTCATAAATTACGGACCTAGTGCAAGCCTTAGTAAGTCATGAAAGTGACAAATTGCATTTCTGTTTTTTGGTGTATGGGGCAGCCCACTGTGCGCTGCGATGATAGAAACAATTCAGTTTTTGGGACACTCCATGACAACAAAACCCGCTCGATCTCTCTTATCTCCTTAACTAGACTGCTAATCTTCCATAAGGTTATCTTGATTTCCAGGTTTAGTATAGTTTCCTCTTAAAGTCAAACACTGCCTTGTTAATTTTGCTAGTGAACGCCGAATTCTCCGAGATACTTTGAAACGCACAAGTAATATTGCTCATGATATGCTTAGGGAAAACATTATTTTTATGACATTTTAAAAGAAAAATCTTACGTCAGGTCAAATTGCTCAATTTCTTACTGTTATTAGCAAAAAGCTTGAAAGTTGCGGTCACTTGTGGACCGAAGTCAAGAGAAATTCTGTCAAAAACCCCGCTGATGATAATTCCAAATCCTGGCTAGTTGATTAAATGATGAAAGGAAAACGACCAATGAGCGATGATATTTAACTACAATGAAAACACCAATAGCGTCCTTAAAATTCAAGCAATAATTATTTCAAAAATTGCCGACGTTTCGAACCCCTTTTTTGGTGCTTTCTCAAGGCCTAAATTCCCCCAAATATTTGGCCATTGCGATTGTTCTCTACGGTAGTTCTGGCGAATCACTTTCCAGGCCGGCTCGAATATCTTCAAACACAGTATCAACTACTCGTTATATAGCAGCCTTCCTTTGAAAAGAACTAAGACCGGAAACCCAATCTGCGAGGTACTTTATCAGAGGGAAACGCAACAAGTATTTTGCCAAGATAATTATATCGTCGATATATAGGTATTATTTAAAATAAATTTCTTCAATATACCCTTATAATTCAAGGGATTAAGAGGAGGATACACCTAAATCGCGAAATTGACCAAAGTTGATACCTCATAACTCCTTTATTTCTCAATGGATTTTAATGAAATATATCTCATTTAATAGATTGAAGGTTAGAATAGGAGTTAAATAGGGGAATTTTTAAACAAGGTCCTAGATTCCTTTTTATAAGGGTTTAAAGTGAGTGATTTTGCCAAATTTAGTAAAAGTTGATACCTCATAACTCCTTTATTTCTGCATGGATTTTAATGAAATCTAGATCATTTAATAGATTGAAGCTTAGAATAGGACTTAAATAGGGGAATTTTTAAACAAGGTCCTAGATCTTTCATAAAGGACATTTTTCTGAGAGTAGTTTCATGAATTTTTTTTATGCATTTTTCCCCTATTTTTGGACGGATTTTTTCAGATTTTCTTGCATTCATACACAGAGAAGTGTCATTTCTTTAATTTTTGTAACTTTTTTCAATAAAAGAGTGCATAATACTTGCAATATTTTAATGTAAAATCCAGAGAATTCACTCTAAACCGCCTAAGGATAGGCAAATTTCGTACTTTCTGACCAAGAATTGCTTGACAACACACTCAAACACTTTGTGTATCATATGAGCGTGCCGCCGTTCATGTACACGATTCCTCTGAGAGAAATTTCGGCGACGTAGCGAGTGACGTAGGTAGAACATGAAAAAAACAAGCACTTCGAGGCTGCGCTGCGGCGGTGTAAGATTTCAGGATGGCTGGTGGGATGCAATGTAGAGAAAAGTGGATTTTTGCTTCTGCGCATTTTTCTTGTTCGGGCAATTTAGCCACTTGACACATTTGGGAACGGGGAGGGTAGATAAAGGGGCAAAACGATTTCTCATTGGCATTTGTATTTTCAATGAATTGTAAGTTTACGTTTTTTATGACGGGGAGGGTGACGTACAAGCGAATACGATATTTCGTTAGAAAAGTTTCATTCATCACTTTAGAATGTCGTATATTCGAGAAAAGGAGTTTGGCTTGCTTTTATGAATTTCTACTTTCTAGTACCAATTTAATATGCAACTTGTCTGTAAAAATGCAAGTTGTATACAATATTATAATAATTTGGATAATTTTGTACGTAGGTAGATAAGACTGAAAAACAACTAAAGAAAAAAAATACTTTAATGTAAACATACGTAGTAAATATAAAATAATTAGGTACATGTATCTATGTACTAATCCGTATTCAGTTTTCATGCTATATTATAATATGTAACTTCATGATACTTTGGAGAAGGAAGTAGAGGACGGGGCAGATCTTTCGTTGCTAGTTTTCGCCTTTTCGGTGAAATTCATTCTTGTATAAATTTTACGATTTTGATTTTTGAATGCCTGAAAAGAAATTTTGTTTTCATAGGTTTGTTTCTTTTAGTTTGAATTTTTTTTATACTCTAGTTGTAGGGTATATAGGGTGTATTATTTTTGAGCAAATGTATCCAATGCCAAGAAATAATAAAGACAAAAAAAAAGAATTATATGTTCATGAATTTAGGGTCAATAGGAAAATCAATAAATTATTGAAATGCCAAGTGAGTAGGTTATGTAACGATTTCTTTATTTTTTACCTCCGAATCAGCACGTATGTCAATTAATAGCGCCACCTCTTTCAGTCTCTCTAATTCTATTCCACTAAGTTGATAAAAAAACTCTTAATTAATAATCTTTAAAAAATCATACTTTTATTTGGTCAATTGTATATATTAATTAAATCACAATGTTTCACAAGTAGAAGCACAGAATGCAGCTAAAATGCAAAAATATGTCCCTCTTAGATTGAGATAAGGATGATTTTATCAATAATTAATATAAAAATTCCGTAATATATTACTTCAAAATGAAGCTATTTTTTATAATAATCTAAACTATAAAATGTCTAGAAAAGTCAAACTAAAAGAAAACAAATTCATCCAACAAAATTTCTTATCGGGCATTTACAAATCACAATCGTAAAATTCACTCAAGAATGAAATGTACCCAAAACTATAAACGAAAGACCTGCCCCGTTCCCTACTTCGCCCTTCCCGTAGAATCATTTTTTTCCGCAAGCGCCAAGTACTGGCCGAGATGCGCAAGAAAACCAAGTAGTAAAGAAACAGCAGAAGCCACCTGCAAGGCAAGGCAATCGATATTTTTTGCGTGCCCGTGAACTGCAGAGAGCAGAGAACAAAAATGCCGTCGCTACACACACAAGCAAAAGGGACCTGCGATTGTGTGGTTTGACTTGTTTGTAGTAGTTTTCAACTCGGAAAAATTTTTAGGTGTATCCTCCTCTTAATTTATAATTTATGTTAATTCATTGTTCTTCTAATTGGATTTCATCAGGTATCATTTCAAGCAGTTCGGAAGATGAAATGGCTATTCTTAATTTGAATTGGGAACATATTGAATATTCTTGGGCCTACTTCGCTGCCTAAACGATAACGATTTGCGGCATCTTTGTGCGTACAGTGGTCGTGTTAGTTGTCTGCGAGTGAGGTACGGTGTACTACTAGCAGGAAAGTTATACCCTCGACACACTACACGTAATTGGGACGTTGTACCTCATTATGAGGTAAAAGTGGCACATAATGAGGTACGGCAATGAAGTAAATTCTACATCATCGGCGAGCAAATGACGTATGATCGCCATCTGTTGTAAAATAATTAATTCAAACATATTCTGGTACATTTCTAGTACATTTTATGTCAATTGTGTTGACAATTTGCTGGTGTGGTTTGAATTAATTTGCAATGCCGAAAACTGAAAAAACACACAAAAATTTTTTGTGGAATAAGGATAGCATTGCTATCCTTCTGGATATGTGCCCCACCCCAAATAAATTTGCAATGCTTCGGTATTCCGCCGAAGAACCCAAAGTATACAAAGCCATTGCAATTCGCTTTTCCAGGGAGATTGCTTTTCTAAAGGTGGTATCGTCTTTTTGAAGGATATGCAATTTCTCAACCAAAATTCGGAAACTCGCTGTAGTCGCGCGGAAATTTTCTTTAAATTGCACATCCGACATTTGAGGTACGTCGATTTCCCAAAACGAATGTGTTCTATTCTGTATCGTTAATAAAGATACTTATTCGGTTCACTTTTAATATTAAATAAAGAGCAATTATCCAACCTGTATCCATATTCTTCGGTTAAGCGAATTGTTCATCACATACAGATAAACCAAGTAATCCATATGTTTTTTGTGCTGCAACATCTTTAACAATGAAATATTTAATTTGTGATGCAATAGAGTACGTGCAATCGTACTTTTTCTTCGTAGATTTAAATAATTCACAACTCCGAAACGTTCCATTTTCACATTAATTGTTTAGGTGTCAAACGCAATAATGTTTACAAACACGAACTGTCAAACGCAATGAAGTACAGTAGTGTGTCACTACCTCATTGGGCTCTACTTCATTATTGGGTACAACGACATAATGAGGTATAGTGTGTCGAGGGTATTATTGCAGTTTTTAAACACAAATTTCAGAAGGCAAAATGCAAACAGCTGCCGGACGTAGATTACTCCAAACTGAGCAAACGCTTGAGTTGTGGAGAAATATTTTGATTGTCTGATACATATTTTCACAATTTTACTTAGCAGGTTGTGCAGATGCTAAAGCCGAGCGCAGACTGACGCGATTTCTCAGGCGGTGGCGGTGAGTTGTACACGCCGTAAATCCACCGCCACCGCTACCGCCAGAGAAATCGCGTCAGTCTGAGCATTCCTTTAAGGTGGGACGTAATCGTGCCCCATACCAGAATTCCATAGTGGACGAGCGATTGACAAATAGCATAATATACGAGTCTAATATGGTTAAGGTCAAGAACATCACGAATTATCAAAAACTGATAGGTCGTCTTCTTATGTGCTTATCCCATTTTAAGTATCCGTCAATATAATCTATATATATAAAAAGACAAGTCCTGACTCACTCATCAACGCCCAGCCCAAACCCTTGGACCTAAAAAGCTGAAATTTTGTACAGAGTTTCCCTTTATGATGTATACAAGGAATAAGGAATGATATTTCGAAATTCAACCCCTAAATGGGTAAAATGGTGGTTCAATATTTGTATGGCGAAACAATATTAAATAGACATTTCGATTCGAAACTTCGTAGGAGTACTCCCAAAAATAAATAAGCAAATACGTCTTTCGTGATTTTCCGAAAATCAACCCCTTAGGGGGTGAAATGGGCTAAATAAACCTAATAATCGACATGGGTGTCGTTATTTAGGTTTTTTGGGACGTTGATTGCGAAAATGGCAGTTATTTCGAAGTCTAAGACGGCGGACATGACATAAAATTAATCAAATTGTTTCCAAATACAAACTCTGAACTCTGAGTGACTACCGTCCCCGTGATCTAAGTAATATTATATAAATGTGAAAGTCTGGATGTTTGTCCGTCAATCACGCCGAAAGCCTTGGTTCAATATTTTTCATTTTTTGTGTAATTGAAGGTAAGACTTATTTTAACTAAGAACATACGTGTACTTTTTTTCAACCCTTCAACCCTTAAGAGTGTGAAAAGTGGTGAAAACGGTTTCTCCGGAACCACTGAACCGATTTCCATGAAATTTGGAACACTTCTTCAACTTGCCTCATAGGTTAGACCGTTTCAATTTTCACAAAGTCATGATAGAGTATTGCAAAATGTTCAATATTGTATTAGAACCAAGCTAACATCGTTGATTGAGCTATTTGTGACATATTTTGTTCAATAAACTTTTTTATAGCACTGTCAGATGATGAGATATATGGACTTATTTGTACCCATAGCGGGGGCGTAAGTGGGGAAATTCAAATGCGCTGCGCGACCCCTAAATATTGTCCGATCGAACTGACCTTTGTCTCAAAATAAATCATCTTGAAGGGAGCACCGAATTCAAAAACGGCCTGGCAACATTTCACTGCTTTGTGAAAAATGAAGCGGTCTACTCATAGGTGCACAAGAAGAACCGGTTTTTGGAAATTTCACCCCTAAGGGACTAAAAAGTACGAAGAAATTTTGCATGAAAAACCACCACTTTTGAAGTATTATAAAAAAATTATAAAAATTGTTATTTGGCCTTTTTAGTTAGAAAAAAAACTCAATGAGAACCATCCGTCTATCCTAATTCAAACACCCAAAACCACCCTCAACTAAAAAAAAACAAAAATTAAATTATTATTATTGTAACCCGACATAAAGGAAACAGTTCGAATAATATGTCCCTTTGGCGGTAGTTATAAATTCAAAAAGTAATATTTTTTATATATTATGATTTTCACCGACCCGGGTGAAACCGGGTAGACACCTGCTAGTCTTCCAAATATCCTTATTTCGGTTACCCTTTTTATTACCGATTGGCCGATTTGCAATTTATATTCACTTTCCTTGTATCTTTTGGTATCACCAAACGCCATGTAGTATGTTTTATTAATATTAAGGGAGCGCCTGTGATAATTAATCCAATGGTGCACAACGGTCATGTTTCTATTAGCAGATTCCATAGCCAAAGTCCAATTGGGGGCCTTACAAAGTAATGCCGTGTCATTGGTAAATGAAACAATATGACCATCAAGTCCATTACCTTCAAGCTTGGACAAATCATTGTTACCTATTTCCCTCCAGGTCCTCTCAGGGGGGCCAGTACCGAGCAGGCGCGCCGGCGCCAGCGGACAATTGTGACCTTTTCTGCCAGGGATATAACCAAAAGAAAAAAAACGTTTTCCTTATACAAAAGTGACACTTTTATTTCGCGAAATCTAATGAAAAAGATAACAACTGTCGAAACTTCGAGCATGTTTTCTTAGGCGAATTTTCACATATATCTACTCCGACCCAGAGCTGAAGGCAGAAGAGAGACAAGAATTGACGAACTTTTTACTCTTTGTTTTGAACTGTCAAGACAAGAACGAAACTTCTAGCACAGACAATATTGTCTGTGCTTCTAGATTATTGTAACTAAGCGATAAATTCCTCGTCGAGTTCAGAAATCTGTGCGTTTTTTCTTACTCCACGAACTTTTTTCTAGTACTTTCAATTAATGCGAATTTCCAAGGTGTGTTTTATACTTCTGCTGACCGCACGGAGTTCTGAGCTCGACAAGGGATTGTGCGCGTACTGCGCCTAGGCCTAATTTCTCTACGATATTTCCGTAACAATATATATGAGGAAAAGAATGGGGCCAAGTACAGTACCCTGAGGTAACAGTTTAATGACCACCGGCAGAAGGGATATAGGCCTGTAGTTAGAGGGATCTAGTCTGTCGCCTGCTTTATGAATAGGGGTAATTACAGCTGTTTTCAGCCTGTCGGGGAAAATGTTTTGCTGGAGACATAAATTAAATATATGAACAAGAGGGGCGGTGATGTAATCCGAGGTAATTTTGAATAATTTTGGAGTGAATCCATCCAAACCAGGTGCAGTATGAGCTTTTAAGCGTGCTATGTGCAAAAAGAGTTCCTCATAACGAATTTCCTCAAAATTAAGGAGCAATGTATGGACATTATAATCAGGGCTTGGTAAGGCAAATGGGGTTGCAGGAGCTACTATTGAATCACATGTGGAGTTGCTTACATTTAAAAAATAATCATTTTAAACATTTGCAATTTTGTTTGGGTTCTTAATTGTTTTGCCGTTTTTGTCACGAATAGAGCTTTTACAGAGTGCTTGCTCGTTTGCTTGTAAGTAATTTCATTAATTTTACCCCAGAGTTTTTTTGGGTCATTTCTAACTTTTAGAATTTCGCTTTTATTGTAGGAAGTTCTTGCAAAATCATCAATGCTTAACTTATTCCGATATTTCTTGTAATAAGAAGCTAGAGTATCGTTGAATGGGTACAATTTAACTTGCTTTGCTAGGTTGTTTCTTTTTCTTATTGACGTGACAATCCCTATCGAGGCCCACTCTTTACGTGGCACATACTTATTGGATCTCGGCCTAAATCTAGTGTAACTGCTCTTTGCAATAGCATTTTCAAGGATTCCATAGAATTTGCTAAGACTGTCCTCTGCGTGGCTGTTTAGATAGACATCGCGCCAACTTTCTTCGCGCAATATGTTTAGAAGGTCCTCGTAATTGATCGTAGTAAATTTTCTTTCATTGTTTTTAGGAGCCGAAGTGCAGCTTTCGTTAAAGGTTAACATAGCCATAGTACAAAAGTGATCCGTAATGTAGGTCTCTAGGATTGCTGGGAAAAAATTACATGAACCGGCTTTTTTGCAGAATATGTGGTCAATACAAGAAGAACTCTGCCTACTAATTCTTGTTGTGCCCAATAAATATTCGCAACCTGGTTTTGTTACAATGTCTAGATATCCATTTGCAATGGCGGATCTACCTTTTTCCAGAATATTTATATTAATGTCTCTTACAATTAGGTGGGTCGCCGAAGAGATCCCAGTGCTGAGATGATCATCTAGCGAGTTTACAAAAGTTACAGGGTCAGAATTGGGCGACCTGTAGATACAGGTAAATAAGTCGTCTTGCAAGCGAATTTCTACCTCCACAGAGTTTGCTTCCGCAATACTACAACTAGAGATCGTGAAAGATATTGCGGAGCGCACGTACACTGCAATTCCATCACACTTATTTAGAAGATTCGGCTTAATTATTTTTTGGTAGCCTGGAATATCACAGCAATCAGTATCGTTCAGCCATGTTTCAGTAAATACAATCATATCAAACCGCGTGTTTAGATCAGTCATAAGGAGAGTAAATTCATGAAAATGGTTCGGCAGGCTTCTAATATTCATGTGCATCACATTGAATGTACAATTACACTTATTGAAGAAATTTTTACAATCAAAGTTCTGTTGAATAAATTTTGTACTTTCCGAATATATATCACAGATTTCTAATAACAATTGCGCCATACTAAAAATATATAAACAGGAATTATTATTCCCCCGAGTTAATTTTGCAAATTTGTGATTTTTGAAGGTATACTATTAGCTTGTTTACGATTTTGGACTTGTATAACGGGTTCGAGATCGGGTGCTGTTATCGGATTTGTTGTGGATGTAGGATCATTATCATCTACCGTTTGCAAGTTAGGAACATTCAGCGAACGCCTGAATGTGTTGTATTTCTTCGTATCATATTGTTATGTTCGTTTTGTATGATATATGTATAGGATTGGTATGAGGTTCGATAACAGTGGCAGGTTCCCATCTACCCCTTTTTTGATAAATTACGTTATCATCAACCTGATAGTTTATTTCTTTCCTATGAGCCGTGCGATCGTGGTAATATTTTTGCTTTGCCTGATTTTACCTTAATTTTTCCGCGATGTTTATAATTTTTGGCTGAAGCAATTCAGTACGAATCGGCAGTTTCGATTTCAAATTCCTACTCAATAAAATTTGAGATGGTGAATATCCTAAATTTGCGACTGGACAAGAACGATATTCCAGGAGTGAAAACTGAACATCCTACAATTCCTGTTGGTTTTTGTTGGCACCGACTCCAAAATTAATTGTGATCACAAATTGTGAATAGGTATATCATGATAAGTTCGTAGAATGTCCTTCAATGCTCTTTGTTTTGAAGTACCTAATTTAAATATTATTATTGTTTAATTTTTAGTTCAAGTTTGTACATGTGCGTTTTGCTTTTTAGTTCCTGAGTGTTTTCTGAAGGCGGTTTTTTTTATTTGGAAATTATTTTTTGATCTATTAATTATTATGTTGTATGCTAAAAACCGTTTCTCCCACGCAATGTAGAGGATAACCGCCGCGCCACGCTTCTACTTTCAGATTTGTTTTCATTATTTTGTTTTTGCCACTTCTTTTATTGTAGAGGGACAAAGGTCAAAGGAATCACATTAATATCTGCACCAGTATCAATTTTAAATTGTATGAACACGTTATTTATTGCCAATTCTTTGTACCACGAGTTATTTTGGTCACAAATCGAGCCGATTACCGCTTTATTGATATATAATGTATCACTTTGTATACTCTCATCATGCACTTCATGAACACTTTTCCGATTTTGACTCCTACACCACCAGGCCCGGATTTAGGCATAGGCAGACTAGGCAGTTGCCTAGAGCGCGAAATTTTGAGGGGCGCAAATTTGTAACAAAAAATTAAAACCATAAAAAAAAATTAAATTTATTGGGCTATGCGAAAACTTATGGTTTTAATTCACGGTTTTATTTTCGCATTGTGTCAGATTTGAGGCAAGTTCTAACGAAAACGTTCAGACAAACTCAAGTGGCGGCTGGTGGGTAAATTTATTAGCTATGCACCGGCGGCGGCGGCGCGGCGGCATCTGTGATCTGTAGTATAGCATAATTCCACTTCAATCAATAGGGAAAATTTCCTTACATACACACTGTTGCTAACACTGCAAGAAAATGGATTTCTTTTAGTTTGAAAAACTTGCTTCTTCTGAATGCCTGAATGCTTTATCATATTATTAATCCTCTATAATTTCTTATTTTATCTTTTTTGCATTGTTATACTGCGGCACATTTTTCATAGCCAAATTTAACGGCTAGGTAACACGTACAATGTACATTGCATGAAAATTCATGTGAAATTTTGTTGATGAAAATTCTAACGAAATTGGTCGTCAGGAATGAATGAAAGTAGGCGGCAATGGTATAGTTCGTGTATTATAATCAAGTGTTTTTAGTTTATGTGCAGTCCCGCGTTTGAAGGTATAAGTTCTACATAGTTAGCTACAAAGAGAAGAAATTAGTGTTAATAATAATTAGCAACTTAATTTTGTATTTTGTTTAAATTACTGTTTATTTTATTTTTTTTTAAAAAACCTGAAAAATAACTTAAAATAATGAGTGCAAATAAACCGAGTGGCTATCAGTACAAAAAGCTTCGAGAGGAGCGGCAGGAGAGAAACGAAAAACTTTTAAACAAAATTCCAAAATTGACAAGCTATTTTTGTCAAGAATCGCAGCAAACACAGAAAAAAGTTAATAAAGACGAACCATCGAGCCTTTCATCAAATAATTTTGTTGAGGAGAATGATAGTATAGACAAAATTACTACTGAGAGTGAAATTTGCGATTATCGTAATGAAGGTGAAAAAAGAGTTTTGGAAACAAATAACGAAAGTTCTGAGGCCGTTGTCACTGACAGTAGGGACACGGTATTTCAATTTAAATCTGATCCTGCTCACTGGAATATCAGTGAAGAACTACGAAATCATGTATCTCAACATGGCGCACCACAAAACCGACAAACAGTTTATACATCATCTCGACGCCGATACGACCAGGAGAACATAGACAGGTTTTTATCAGATAAGTTATTTTCTCGAAAACTCAAAAATGAGGAAACAATAAATAGAAATTGGATGGTATATTCTCCAACCAAGGGATGTGTATTTTGTGTACCTTGTATGCTATTTAGTGGAAAAAAAGACACAAATGCATTCACGACAGGGTTTAATGATTGGAAAAACGCCTCGCAAAGAGTACAAGGTCACGAAAATTCTCCTTTTCATAAGTCAAACGTTGGAGTTTTGAAAATGAGAGGCAGAACCAAAGGCCATGTTAATTTAAAACTTGTCGAACAGTTAGATAAGGAAATAGAATATTGGAGGAATGTACTTAAACGTGTTGTTGCTGCTGTTAAATATCTCACTACTAAGGGACTAGCGTTACGTGGTTCTCATGAACATTTGGAATTATTTGATCAGGGCAATTTTTTGGGTTTACTTGAATTTTTAGCAGAATTTGATCCTTTTCTGGCTGAACATTTGAAACGTTATGGCGATGGTGGATCTGGAAATACTTCCTACATATCCAAGACAACGTATGAAGAATTTATTCTTCTTATGGCTCAAAATGTTCGAAGACAAATATTAAATGAAGCTAAAGAAGCAAAGTATTTTGGGATTGTGGTAGACTCTACTCCCGACATATCTCACATTGACCAGTTAACGTTTGTACTAAGATATGTAACCAGAGATGGCATGCCTGTAGAACGATTTTTGTGTTTTCTACCTAACGTCGGACACAAAGCTGAAGAGATAGTAAATGCCATTGTCGGTGTTTTTGAGAAATTCGATTTGGATATAACAAAATGTCGTGGCCAGTCATATGACAATGCTAGTAATATGGCAGGGATATACTCGGGTGTACAAGCCAGAATCAAAATGCTATGTCCTCAGGCTGAATATGTCCCATGCGCTGCTCATTCCCTAAATCTGGTAGGATCTGTGGCCGTTAGTTCATGCGTTTTTGCTGTTTCTTTTTTTGGCCTACTTCAAGAACTGTATAATTTTTTCACAAGCTCAACACATCGATGGGAGCTTTATTTGACCCATAAAAGCTCTGTGGTACTTCAAAGCTTATCTAAAACACGATGGTCAGCGAGAAATGATGCTTGCAGAGGTCTGAAGGAAAATTGGCCTGCAATTATAGAAACTTTGAAACTAATAGAGAATGATAGAAATGAAAAACCTTCATGCCGTAGTGATGCATCTGCCCTAAGAATAAATCTCGAATCACTAGAAACAGCATTTTTGTCCATATTTTGGAGTACTGTTTTAGAAAGATTCCAAAAAGTCAGTACTAAGCTTCAGTGTGAAAATACAACTTTAAGTAAAGTAAAAGGATATTACCAGTCGTTGGCGGGTTTTTTGGTAGAGCTTAGAAATGATTTTGGGCGATTAGAAACCTTGGCAAAAGAAAAGTCTGGTTTGACTGAGTACAAATCAGAACAACAAAGGAAAAGGAAAAGAGCCTTAGCTCGTGATGAATGTAGGAACAGTGAATCTGAAGTTTTATCAGGATCCGACCATTTTCGCGTAAACACTTTTTATGTTATGGTAGATTCCCTCACCACTGAACTTAGGATTCGGGCAGACAAGTACAAACACCTGCAAACATTATTTGGGGTTTTTGAAGAACTGAAGCAGCTTGCATCGTCTGCAATTACCGAAAAAGCTACAGAATTATGGACAGTGTTCGCGAATGATCTCGAAGAGTCAATCGTCCAAGAATGCTTACATCTTAAATCCTTTTTGTTGGAGCAAAGTGATATGGAAAAAACTGATTTGAACCTACTTGAACTAAATAAACTGTTGAAAAAAGAAGATTTAACTGATGTCTACCCGAATGTGGAAATAGCCTTAAGGATGGCTCTTAGTACACCGGCTACAAATTGCACGGGAGAGCGGTCATTCTCTACACTTCGCCGAATAAAAAACTACCTAAGGTAAGTACTAATAAATTAAATTTTCTAGCAAATTTTCTCACTGCCACCCATTATTTTGGATAATTGTACATAACCTTTTTATTCATTTATTTATTAATTTTTTTCAAGATCTACCATGGGAGCCGAGAGGTTGTCTTCTACAGCCATTATTGCTATTGAATCAGACGTTACAAAGAATGTGGATTACGACAATATCATTAATGAGTTTGCTGCTGCAAAAGCTAGGAAAAAACCCATGTAACCATAATAATATGTTAAAAAAAATAAATAATATTATTATTTATATGTGTTTTTTTTTTAAGGGAAACAGTAAGTAAATGTAATGTTTCAGTTTAGCTATGTATTATTGTTAGAGACATGAACTCTATTATAATTACACAAGTTAATTAATTGTTTATGCATTTTTTATAAATAACCGTTAGCGAACTGATCTTTTATCACCAAAAGATAGTGTTAATAATGCAAAAGGAAACCAGTGTTTTTGACTAAAAAATCAGCAGCGAAAGTGTTTACAGAAAATTGGTTGTGGAATCATGGGAGAGGTGGGAGGGGGCGCTGAAAATATTCGTGCCTAGTCGGCTCCAACACGTAAATCCGGCCCTGTACACCACGTTTGCAAAGTGATTTGGTTTTTGACATAATCGACAAATTGCACTATAGGCCGGGTACCTCCCGTAAATGTGACTGTAACTACAGTTCCTGCAATTAAATTTCGAACGATTAGCGGTTTTCTCGTGCAATGTATTAATACTGTATTGTGGCTGCGCAAACCGCAACTGAGTATGGCTCTTTCCTACATTTTTATTTATCGTATTGTAATTTCTAAACCTATTATTATAACATTTGCTAGAATGTTTTGGAATTAATTGCTGTTGATTAACATTATGTGAATGTATTACTTCTACCTTAGGCTTACTCCTAGTTATTTCCTTTGCTTGGGCGTTGGAAATTTCCGCTACTCGACAGGACTCAATGGCTTTTGCTAACGAAAGACTATCCATTTTAAGAAGTTTCGTTTGGATGTGCGATGCCTTTGTCTGCAACTCCTACAACAATCCGATCTCTCACCATGGAACCCGGGTCGGCAAATTCACAACTTTTGGACAGCTTTGTTATGTCCGTGAGGAATTGATCGAAAACTTCTCCTGCGATTTGATAGCGGGTATAGAATAAATACCGCTCGTAGACAATATTTTTGCGTGGGTTACAATAATCCTCGAATTTCTTTTTTACTTTTTCCAGGTCCTTCTGCTCCTCTTCGGTCAACCCGAAAGTATTGAAAAGCTCGATTGTTTCCTCTCCTGCTAAGTTTAGAAGCTGGGCCACTTGTATTTCTGGTGCTTCTTTACTACCTTTAGTTGTCATCAAATATATCGTAAAGTATCGCTCGAATCGTTGCCAATTCTCGTGTAGATTTCCCGTCAGACTTAATTTCGCGGGTGGTGTAAAACCTTAAATGAACGTAAGTTTGGTGGCAAGTATAGCGGTAAGAAAAAAATAAAATAAAAAAAAATTTTTAGGCACAAGCTTTATATAAGTATACTAAAAAGGAGAAAACAAGAAAAATATGGAAGGGTAGTAAGGTGATCGGATTGAAGTTGATCAAATACATTTGTATTCACGCTGAATCCGTTGTTACCTATCTACTGTAAAGCTTGTCGCTGTGTAAATGCAAGAATAGAATCTATACATCCAGAGCAGTGACGGGCAAGCCTATTCTCGCGGGCATTTGAGATTTCAGAGTACACTACTATGTTCTGTTTATGGTAAGACGTTTTGACTTGAATGTTTTCAAGTTTCCCAGCGACAAGCTTTATAGTAGATAGGTAACAACGGATTCAGCGTGAATACAAATGTATTTGATCAACTTCAATCCGATCAACTTACTACACTTAGATATTTTTCTTGTTTTCTCCTTTTTAGTACACTTATATAAAGCTTGTGCCTAAAAATTTTTTTTATTTTATTTTTTATTTTTTCCTTTTTAGTCGTAAAGTATTTTCATGATTCCTCATTCGATTCATTTCCTTAAGGGCTTCAGTATTGTAGAGCTTTTGGCCGCTTAATCTTGTGCTTGTGATTTGAAGACCGTCCCATGACCTTACCCTACTATAAACATAAGGGCGACGTATGCCTGGCCAGCACTCAGCAGCAATTAATTTTGGACCCAGATAGACCGCCGCATAGTCCACTTTACTACCCTGCAATCTGCATCTTGTGAACTATAGAACCCCAAGGGCCAAGACTGTAACTTCGCGATCGGGAGCATCCTTCGATCAGCAGTTCCAAAGCTAAACTTTGCTGGACATTGTACGGACTACGGGTGTAGCATATAACTAGTAAAGAAGCAATTGGTCAAAACAATTACGTGATACCCTAGGGCCTAAGTGAAGAAAAATATACCATTCTATGTAAAAATCTTGATGTTCATTTTTTTATGTAACTAAGGCTAGTTGTCCGCGACTGCTTGATTTAATAGTAATCAGCTAGAGCTTTAATTTGATATCACACATGGGCCAAAGTGCACAACACCAAAACAGTTGGTTACTACCCCCACCCCCACAACCAACAATTTACCGCAGCGGATAGATTTCCATTCACTCATTCTAAATTAAAAAAACCCTATGTAAATCCATCCACTTTTACTACTGTAAAACTTCCGAATTTTCTTCCATTTTTATAATTTTGATATCGTGTAGAAAGAAACCATGTAAACAAAATTTGTCGCAAATAATTAATCAATTGTAATACTTATGAATTGAATACTTGAATTGTAATATTCAGTACACAAAATCATCATTTTTGTATAAAAACGATTCAGGCTTATATGGCAACACTAAGAAGGAGTTACCCGATTTTTCTCATCTTCGAACTTGATCTTTCCACTTTAACGAAGTATCATCGTGCCAAACTTCAAGTCTCTAGCTACAAGTGTTCTCGAGTTTTTGTATAAAACTATTCTGGCTAGTGTAATGTACCAACCAGCTGAGCTAAAAGGAAGTGTGCACAAAAAATGAAATTTCCGCCAAAACACCTATATGTGTGCAATCACGATATTTTACCTATGATTGAGACATAGAGTATTGATTTATTTGAAAATTGGCTGCCGGAAACGCCTAAACATATGCAACAAATTATTATACCAAAATCCTACGATAACTACGAAAATTTGGATAATACAACAAAAAAAATACAGAAACATCTATTGTCACCTGTAATATACCAACTTGCCGAATTACAAATTAATCGGACGACTAGAAGTGGGTCAAAATTCACTTACCAGAATCCGCCCGGACAAACTCGTACTGAAACGTATATAAAGCTTATAATAAAGCTTATAAAAAAGAGAGGAGGTGTAATTTAAATTTTCCCAATTTATTTTGACCCAGCTTCCAAAATATGTTATTCCTAAATAAAATTCACTAATAACCTTAATTTAATTTCAATTCCTTCACATGAAGATAATGACAACTCATAAAATTGTAACTGAAAAATAAAGAAAAGAACGCATAATATTTCTAATTAACTAAAAACAAGTAATTTCTGTACGCACAATCCCTAGACAAAATCGCATATAAAACAAAGATGTCTCACCTTAATTTAAATTTAAAATTAAATTAAATTTTTTAATTTAAATCACTGCAGTGAAAGTGATATTTTCGCTGAGCACCATTTCCCCTCGAAGTATTCGGATCGTCCTACCGTTATCCCTCGTTCACAGGAAGTTGGTCTGCCACATTGTTGTAGTTGCAGAGATTGCTAAATCCGTACAAATGTTTGTGTATTTCCGATCCAGTGATTGCGTCTCATGAGGTGTTTCGTTTATGTTTATGATATATGTTGTGTGAATTGTTCTCTGGATGTATATGTTCAGGGGTAGCAACTTTTATTATTTGAATTGCTGTTGTTCGTTATTTGTTAATTGTTTTTAATTTATTGTTAATCTTACATACACATATATTATTTATTTTGATTTTAACATTTTTGTTTAGTTGTTTTGTTTATTTGTTCCTGAACAGGTGGATTGAACTTTTCCATTTTGAAAGCTATACTGTAATTTTTTAAATTTATGAGCACTAATTAACTGCGACTACCGGCTGCGCCATGTGGCATCTCTGCACTTGGAGAATTGAAAGACTTTTGTTCCAATGGTATATATTAGTTCCGTGTTACACGAGTACAGATTGGCAACTGACTGCGCTAATGAGCAATACTCAATTACAGCTCTTATTCAAAACCGTTACCCGTTAGCCACACGCATCTAGACATATATAACATACTACACTTAGCAAAGAAGACAAATTTGATTGAGCTTAAGTCATGCCAGAGGACAAAAAAGGAAAAAGAATCAAATCAAAGCAAAAAGAAATGGGTGAAAGAAAAAAAAGTGCGGGACTTGCCGGTCTTCGGTCCTACGTAGTGGTTGGGAAAGGTTTCCTCCCGACGTCGCAGTTCTCGCGACTCCTTTGTGAGGCGGGAAACACAAGTGCAGCACGTTGTCCCTTCGTCCCTTTCAAGGATGACTTTTCCGTGGTCGGAGCGGAGCGACTAGCGTTAATCTTCATTTCTCCACTCTTTAGTTCACTTTTTCCCACCTTGATAAGAAACGAATATTAATTAGATTTGTTGTTAATTGCTTCTCGTTATTCACCTTGATCCGCTGGATTTGGAACACTTGATTAAACACTTTCACGATTAGCTGTGAGGTAATTTTTTCCTCTCAAATGTTCGCAAATTTCCTTACAGCTGAGCCGACCACAACAGGATCAGCTCGCCGGGAAGCCTGCGCATCCGAGGAGTTGAAGAAAGTTCGGCGGAATGAGTCCGGTGCCCAATGTGTGGATCGAGTTCTCATGCTCAGACTGAACCTTGTATCAAAACTTTCAATTCAGCTAGCCCTAATGATTGGCAAGTGAATTGTCCTGACATGGTGCTCCGGTTGGGTGACTAACCCTCCCCTACTATGGTGCTTATTCCTAAAGAAGAACGAAAGTTTTAAGTCCAGGGATATGAATTATTTGGCCCTTCATTGGGGAAGATTCCCGGAATTCAACATATATACATTTTGAAAGGAGGGAAACAAATTCAAATGAAAACACATATCCCTTGATTGGGAATATTCCCAGAATACAAAAAAAATATATTCATTGGTATAGTTCAAAAATTTCAAGAACGAATGAAAATATATCTATTCCTTCATTGGACATATTTCAAAAAGTGTTCATTGGTACAGGTAAAAAGACATGAATGAAGAAAGATTTATCTATCCCTTCATTGGGCGTATTTAAAGATAAAAAGGAGACATAATTAGTTGGCGCGTTCTTTTTCCTTGTTTAGGATTAGGGCGTTGATGAGTTTATGAGCCGCCAGCTCCTTGGCCATCAGAGGGGTGTAGTGAGTGGCCACGGATGACATATTTCCGGCTGTAACGCCCCATCGGTCCCCAATGAACCGGTATCTCACAAGGCGGTAGATCGGGTCGGCCAATCCCAGTTCCTTTGATAGTGCTCGCAGTTGCTCTTCCGGGGTCCCCTTGTCGGCTCTGGTGCGTCGTGCCCTTGCTGTGGGCTGTCTCGGCTCGACTCGGGGAGTCATCCTCGCCATCGGTGGTTGTTCTGCTGCCCCTGCCTCAGCCCTTCGTCGGAGGTGCTCGCCTGTCTTTTTCCCTAGCCGCCGCCGCGCCGTTATCCGTGTCTCTCGGCGAGGTCCGAGAAATTGTAAGCTGTATGCTGTAGTGCCAGCTCGCTAGTCCGGATGTGGCCTTCTTTGATACTGAATCCCCGGCCCTTGTGGACTACCGTCCGCGTCCCCAGCCGGATCTTCACAGAGTAGATGGGCCGGTGTCGCGGCCCTTCCACGCCGGTAACCGAGAAACCGTTTGTCTGCGCTAGGTCGTTGATTCGACACTTCCATATCTGGCCTACAAAAGAAAATTGGAATAATTATTATCCGTCGCTGATTCTTCTCGCTCCGCAATCACAGTCAGTTGCTACATGCTGAAGATAGTTCAAAGGAAGATAGCGATAGATGCACGGAGAGAAAATTTGAGGATTTCGACTCGGTTGTTTTGTTCTTCTCGGTTGAAAAAAGTTAGTTCTCTGTTGTAAATAACCGGGAACGGATATTTTGACCGAGAACTCAGAAGGGGCAACCGGGATCTGCAACAAATTAACCGAGAGATTAGTTAATCGGAACGCAGTCTGTTAAATGTAACAGGGAATTTCAGTTAGCAAGAGTATACTCTGTAGATTTCTACCGAGTGTACCAATCATTTAGAAAACAAATAACCGGAGCCGAATATATACATCGGTTCTCTGTTGATATCCAACCGAGAGTACTTAATTATCGCGTTCTCTCTGTTGCTGTAGAACCAAGTCATGTACACAGTACACTCCAAAAGGTTCCTTGCTATTGTTTGACCAAGATCTGCTGGATGTTCATGATCGTACCCAACATATGCTCCCGTTATCCCGTTGAAAGAGGAAATTAACAATGTGTCGAAGTCATGTCATGTCATGTTTCATGCGAATTGTGGAATATTTCGTAAACAACAGAGATTTTTCATAAAACAACCGGCATATTTCATGAAGCGACCCGGTTGTTTGGGATGCTGTCCCGGTTGTTTTATAAAATGTCCCGGTTGTTTTATGAAAAGTCCCGGTTTTTTTTATGAAAAATCTCGGTTGTTTTAAAAATTCTCGGTAGTTTTGGAGACAGGCTTAAGTAAAGCCCACTGCGATTCAGTTGCGCATTGTTCTCCAAGTTATTCAAGTGTAATGAAGTTCCGTGGTTTTCGAAGTTGGTGAGTTTTGTTTTAATAATTTAGATTGAATTTTGGTGGAAATGATGCTTGATTGTGGTGGAGACTTGTTAGTTTTGAGTGAACGTTTGCATCCCACGAAAATAATAGTTGGTCCGTCTATCTGTTGTCAATTACGATGAAAGGCTAGCGACATACTATCCCGTTTCGCGGAACAATCCATCAGCGGCAGCACATCGTTTTGCACAACCAGCCCCCTTCCACCCCCACTACAGGTGAGTTGATTGTTACAAAACTACTGCAATAACTAATTTAAATGTGATTAAAAAATGATCAAATGACTAATGTGAGTATGGTAATGTTGCAGGATTTCAGTGTTCGAAACCGAGGCGGTCACCCGGACTTCCCGCTGAGCAGCATTAATGAATTATATGTATTATATATCATGTATTATTATGTATTATGTGTGAAAATAAATGAATTGAAAATTACTTGGAATAAATTTATTTCCAGTAGGTACAACAGAGTGTTTAGCTTGGGGTCAGTTATGTCCAACCGAGTAAGTTTGAAATTCATAGCAACGGGATCGTTGGTATAAACAACCGGGATTCTTCTAATGTCTCGGTTGATATCAACCGACATTGGACAGTTTTATCTCTGTAGAATACAACCGGCAGTTTTCTAAATTTAGTTTAAACCTCCCGGTTAATTTTTATTCAACCGAGATTTTTAAGGCTAAAATTCTCGGTAGTGTATTTCGGACCGAGATCACTTGTCAAAAAACCGAGCGTTTTTTCTCTCCGTGTGGGGAAAAGAAGAAGGACAACAAAGAAGTATTCAATCGGTCCCCTTTTTCTTTTGTTTTTCTTGTCCCTCTAAGTGTCTTTAACGTGGAAAATACCGAGACGGTTGCCCTGCAGATCCTCCAGTTCATATAAGGAATTGCCATTTCGAGAACGCACGCGGCACTTCAAAAACTTGCCGGAGAATTTCGCACTTTGTTGTTTACACTTCCTGTTCTGGAGTAAAGCTAACTTCCTTTGCTCGAAGATTATATATTTTTGCAGAACATAAACTAATGAACTCATTCTGAATGTCATGAGACAAGTAATGCACTTGCATTCTCTCTGCCTTTCCTTGAAAAGAGTGAACTTTATTTAAATGCTCATTCAAAATAGGATCATAATTAGCAAGTAGTTATAAGATTCCAAAAAAATTTCCGTTAGATTGGTTCCCGATTTTTTGGCTATAACCTCGAAAAGCAAGAACTCGTTCGGCTAGGAATAAAATAACATTGAGCAGTCGCCTTAAAGCCCGGTCCAGACGCTCAGTTTTGAACAACGACTTGTCTGCGCAGATCAGATCGTTGCAGACAACTCGTTGCGTGTGGACTGGAAATCTGCGACGATTTGAAGTCTGCGCAGTTGCAACGATATCTGAGCTAAAGAGCATAGATATCCGTGAATCTGTGCGGACTTCCATGAACTTTGAACACAGATCACACAAAACAGAGCGAAATACGCAGATATGTCGTTGCCGTGTGGATGCTCTAAAAATCGCAACGATTTCATTCGGTCATAAAGCTGCGCAGACAAATCGTTGTTCAAAACTGAGCGTCTGGACCGGGCTTAAGAGCTCACGCCACTTGTCTTTTTCTTGCTGGATAGAATGTAATAGCAGGCCTGTCAGGGATTTATGTTTTTTCAATTTTACCACCTCTGACTTCCACTGAATATAACAGTTTTTAGGGCTAGAGCTATTCTCATATTCGGGCACTTTATCAAAAAAAAATTTCCAACATTTTTGTGTCGCAAAACTTTCAGGCAACGAAGTCAACGAAGAACGTTGTGTCTGAGGCAGCGTGCTAAATATCCTGCAAGGTAAACAGTAAAATGCGTTCTTCACTTTGCTCCAAACAAGCCAATCTCGTGTCATCAGTTCTCCATTGGTGTTTCTTTTTAAATACTGAAATTGGCACGGAAAACCCTGTCTAGTCTTTCGGGAAATGTTCTGGCATTGGAATATGGGGATATTTCAAGTCTTGACTTGCATCAAAATTAGAGTCGCCTATATCAAACTGTCTGGAATACCATTGGCATGACTGGGGCTGGGACGTAGCCCTAGCAGGCCCACACGGAGTAGACGTACTAACAATATCAGCTTTATCATTCACAGCAGCTCCGTTTTGTTCGCTTTCATTTAAAGTAGAAGTAGAAGGTAAATCTACTTTATAGTTACTGTTGCTTTCGATTTCACCTAAAGCCTCAACCGATGATCTTTTAAAAAACTGTCCAAGTTACAGCTGACGTTTCTTTGACTCATTTTCCTTCAACTCTCTGTCGTTTATTTCTTTCCTCTTCTGTGCACCGGATTTGGTAGCTCATCCTTATTGCCAGTCAGATAATTGTAAAATCGCACAATTAAAGTTTACAGCTTAAACTGTAACACTAAAATTGTTTATTTGTAGTAGTCGCAAATGTAGGGGAATATAGATGAATTGTTATTGGAATCTGAGCAGCTCGCAAGCAGGGCTTGAGTGGTTCGAAAGCATTACTCAGAAACCAGTGGTCTAAGAATTCTACGCTTAGAATGTTCGGTAAATTGAGTAGCTCGAAAGCATTACTCAAAAGATCGATTCGCTCGACAAGCCCTAGGGCAGAGGTTTAACAATGAAAAACAAAGTTCAGCGAATGATAACTTTATTGAGTTCTCTTAGCCTATTTATATAAATTTAACTTATACTAATATAATTAATACTATTATTGATACTTACGGTTTCCCTACTCACACATTATATTCAAAAATTACCTAGAAGGCGATTTAATGCCGAAAGTGGAATTTCTATGTTGCCTTTGGTACATGGAATTTGCCAAGTGTCATTTCACAAGTTAATGCCCGGGCAACGAATTGCAAACTTGCAATTTCGGCAAATTGGGGAATGTGTGAAAGACTTATTGAGTAGTGTATGTTCTGCACTTTTTCTTTGTTTTGTCATGGATACTCGCGTGCGGTAAGCGGTTTACTTTCTTTTAATTGTACTTACTTACATATTTGTGCACGTTTTAATTTACGGGACTGAAGATAGCCGAAAATTTTTTCCCCAAGGTAATGTCGATAGTGTAGATCCAGCCGACAATTTTTTCTTAAAGAACGTTCTATAGTATTGTTTGACACTTTATTTTTTTGAAAAACGTTGAAATTAGTTGAGTCAGCCGATAAAAAAATATTAGAAAATCTTTTTTTTTTTTTTTTATTTAACTAACTAATTAAATTTAAAATCACGATCAATTCATTATATCGTCGATATGACCTCCGCGAAAAAAATTGCAATCCTAGAAAGTAGGCCTTTAAATTGAATTTAACATATTCATTTGACAGGGCTTACATAGGAGCGGTTGGTATAATTAGAATATCAGCATCCTCCACAGCTTGCTGTGTGTTCGGAATTAAACCAGAAGTCGTTAGTTTAATGCTTTATTTGTCATTTGATTCTAACAATTTGGCTCCGCGCACTACTAAGAGCCGGATGTTTAACGATAAGAACGAAAAAACAGAACAACAAGTCCAAGTTGCTGTGGCGCAGAAGCTAGCAGGGAAACGTCAACACACCCCTTCCGTTGTCAAGTTGTCGGGTAGAAGTTCCCCAGCACTCGAACCTGGATCTTTCCGCGCACGCAGTTGACAGAACCTAAATGGAGTGAAATCCCACAGATGTCGCTGCTGCGTTGAGTTCCCAACATTCTGCCCGGTCGAAAGTCTATCTAGTACTTTCGAAATCATCCTGGTCCGCGGGAAGGAGACGACACAGCTTCTGCACTGCCCGGGTGCAGGAACCATTGGCGGTGCGTAAAGTTACATTGCGCACTATCCCATCACTGCCCGGGTGAGTGGTGATGACTCGGCCTAGTAGCCAGCAGGTGGGGGCCAAATTCTCCTGTCGAACGGCGACGATGTCGTTGACGTGCAGGTCTGGAGAGCGCCGCTGCCATCTACTCCTAATTTGCAAGGTGTGGAGATAGTCCTCACTCCAACTCTTCCAGAAGTTCTGATGCATCTTGCGCAGCCAGGCCCAGGCCTTAAGCCGGTTGACGGGAATGTCCTCCACCGAGGGTTCTGGTACCGCCACAATTGGTTCGCCGATGAGAAAGTCGCCAGGGGTGAGTGCAAGCCTGTCATCGGGATGGTCGTGCACTGTGATGAGTGGTCTGGAGTTGAGGCACGCCTCAATCCGCGTTGCAAGAGTAACCATTTGAGTACGTGTCAGGACTTGCGCCCCTACAACTCTCTTGAGGTGATGCTTGGCAGACTTCACCGATGCCTCCCATAGCCCACCTTGGTGTGGGGCTCCTGGGGTGATGAAGTGCCACATTGTCCCTTGATTTGCTAGGGTTTGTTGCGTCTGCTGACTTGTCCATTCAGCCAGATCTTGTTGGAGAATTCGATTGGCACCGTGAAAGGCAGTGACATTATCACTGTAAAGATGTCGGCACTGTCCACGACGACTTATGAATCGAGTAAAGGCATCCAGGAAGGCGTGCGCCGTCAGGTCATCCACCACTTCGATATGCACAGCCTTGACCACCATACAGATGAAGATTGCCAAGTATGTCTTGACCGTTGTGCGTGACCTTTTGGTTCCGATGAGTAGATTGAATGGTCCGCAGTAATCCAGTCCCGATGCCCGAAACGCACGGTGCGGTTGAGTACGAACATCAGGGAGCGGAGCCATTTGCTGCTGCACCATGGATCCCCGATGCCGTCGACAGATGACACACTCGTGAAGACAGGTACGTACTGCTTGCCGAGCGTGGAAGATCCAGTAGCGTTGTCTCAGAAGACGAAGCATTAACTGTACTCCTCCGTGGAGTGTAGCTCGGTGGGCATCTCTAACAATCAGCTGGGTTAACGTGCTCCGCTTCGGAAGGATGATCGGAAACCGTATATCCGAAGGCAAGGGTGCTCCGCTCAGACGTCCTCCTAGTCTCATAATTCCCTTGTCGTCAAGAAAGGGGTTAAGGGGAAGGAGACGGCTGGATGCTGGAAGGGCTCGCTTGGCTTGAAGCTCCCGAATCTCGGCTGCAAAGACCTCGTCTTGAGACATCTTGATGAGGCAATCCAGGGCATCGAGCTGCTCTTTCGCTGTCACTACTACACCATGAGTCAAGTGACGCCGGGACGGTAATAGTCGTCTGACTCGTGCTACCACTCGTTGTAGCATTCCTAGAGAACTCCACCGTTCTGTAATGGGGATGACGGCTCCGCTCGCTGTACGTATAGTGAGGGTGCTCGGCTGGGCAGTACTCACCGCTAGCGCCATGATGCGAAACTCAATTTGGGCTGCGACTCCATCATCCTCGTCGAGAATTGTCGCTGTCGGCACTTCGCGAGACGATGGAAGCATCATTTCTTGCGGTCCATGCCACCACAAGTTGTGCGCAAGTAGATCTGTGGCTAGAAGCCAACGACTTGCACAGTCTGCGGGATTGCGCTCGGAGCGGATGTAGAGCCATTGCGCCGGGGAAGTCAATTCCTGAATCTGCCTGACCCGGTTTCCTATGAAGGGCTTTAGCACTACCGGGGACTTCTTAATCCACCAAAGCGCCACCTGGGAATCCGACCATAGGCGATAAGGCAACTTGCCTACCCCAAGGGCCTCTCGAGCTTGACTGTAAGTTTGCGCAAGCAGTACCGCTGCACACAGCTCCAGGCGGGGTATCGTTGAGCCCTTCAATGGAGCTACTTTAGTACGTGCGGTGAGGAGAGCGATGTGGGGATGACCCTCCTTGTCCGTCGTCTCGACGTATATCACTGCTGCGTATGCTTTAGCACTAGCATCGCAGAATCCATGGAGAGTGGTGATACCTCCTTTGTACATTCCGATCCAACGTGGAATTCGAAGGTCCCGCAGATGTGAGAGATTGGCGCGGAATGTCAGCCATCGCTCATTAATCTCGTCCGGGAGCGGATTGTCCCATCCTAATCCAACTTCCCAAAGGCTCTGAATTAGAATTTTGCCCGTAACTATTACCGGTGCGAGCAACCCTGTTGGGTCGTACAACTGTGCTACCTCACTAAGAACTCTCCGCTTAGTGGGAAGGTACTGCGCCGATTCAGGCAGGGTCACGTCAAAGTGAAAAGTGTCGTCCGCAGGGTCCCAGCGCAGCCCGAGAACTGTCGTGATGTCCTGTTGGCCTATCCTTAGCTCCGCGGGAGGAGTTGCACGGTCCTCTACCTGTTGTAGTACCGAGGCATCGTTTGAGTTCCATTTTCGTAAAGGGAAGTGCCCGGCTGCCAGGATGGATTGCACTGGTTTGCCGAGTGCGACTGCTTCTTGGCCCGTGTCGCAACTGGTGAGATAATCGTCAACGTAGAAGGAGTTGAGAACGCTGTCGCGAGCTAACTCCGCAAGTTCTGGCTCGGGATACACTGTGTAGTTGTCCTTGGCGCATTGCTGAAGAGCGCGCACCGCCAAGAATGGACTAGCCGCCATACCGTAAGTAATTGTCGTCAAGCGGTAGACCTTGAGAGGCTCCGTCGGCGTTGATCGCCATAAGATGCGCTGCCAGTCCTGATGCTGAGGAGCTACTCTGACCTGTCGGAACATTTTCTCGACGTCAGCTGTTATCGCCGTCTGATAACGCCGGAAGCGAAGCAAGATGTCCACCAACCTATCCTGGATAGTTGGCCCGACAATTTGGACATCGTTCAATGAGATCCCTGTCTCGGTACGGGCAGACGCATTAAAAACGACCCGAAACTTCGTTGTTACCGCATGATGAGGGATGTAATAGGCTCCATCATGGGTATCCACATCAGTGACTTAGCGCATGTGCCCCATCGTTTCATACTGGTTCATGAAGAGGAAAACTTAGTAGTTCTGGGTTGCTGAGAAGGCGCCGCTCCAGCTGTTTGAAACGCTGCAGAGCAATCTTGGATGAGTCGCCCAAACCTGCCGCATCGGGCTTAAGCGGAAGGCAGACGACATACCTGCCATTCTGTTCGCGGTAATGGGTGCTCTGGAAGATAGCTTCAGCCTCGCTATCCCCAGCGTCATTCGCGTTCCCATCCTCCAGAGTCCAGAAGCGACGCACAAGTTCTTCTAACCGCTCGTAACATTCGGCAGATGTAGTAGCTGAGGCACTGACTGCCTGCCCGGGTGACGAAGATGTTGGTCCAAAGACGACCCAGCCCAGTCGTGTGCGTTGGGCATGCGGTTCGTAAGGCTGTCCGTAAATGACACCGTCCAGGAGGATCGATCCCCAGGAATCTGCCCCGATGAGCATGTCAATCCTGCCCGGTTGAGTGAACTGGGGATCCGCTAGGGGGAGGCCAGACAAATGGTCCCAAGATGCTCGTGGAATCTTGGCGGATGGAAGTGGCGTTGTTATCACGGCTAATACAAAGGCGTTTAGTGCCACGCCCTGGTTGACATCGTGCAGAGATGTGATGGTGCACCGCACCATTGCTTTTGCAACAGTGTTTGTGGAAGCTCCGACACCCATAACAGATACTGTCGTCTTCTGTTTTGGCAACTTCAGTTGAGCAACGAGACATTCTGTGATGAAGCTGGCTTGCGACCCAGGATCGCATAGTAGTCGCAGGGGAAAATGCTCCGTGCTCCCATGCCCCATAACTCGGGCTGTGGCGAGCAGGACTGCATGGTGGTGTTCGACCACCTGGCTCGCTGCTCCCGCAGCTAGTCAATTTTGCGTTTTCGTCCTATACGTGGGTCACGTCGTCTGCATGGGTGACCCAGGGAAGATAGCTGGTTGCGCTGATGCTCTTTCCTCCTCCACAATCTGGTTCCATGTCAGCTGTGGTCGAGTGGGTGACTGCGACGCCGATGTCGGTGTGATGAGGCGCTCGTCTGTCACTCCATTAATTTCGGCTCTCTTAACGTCAGCCTTCGGTTCGACGCGGACTGCCCTTTGCGACGGAAGCAATGATGGCCAGTGTGTATTGCGAGCTTGTGCCGAGGGAGGGGAATGGTAGTGTTGTGATGGTGAGCCCTTGTCAAATGAAGGACCTGCACTCGACACTGACTGGCATAACAGAGTATGATGTCGATCTCCACAGTGTCTGCATCCCCCTGATTGGCATTGCGCTGCCTGATGGTCCACCCCGAAACAATTCAAACACCTCCGCAGATTCCTAATGATTGCCAGTCGTTGATTAAATGGCCTGGACGCTAGCCGTTGACACCGACTGATGCGGTGGGGGCCGTCACACACCTGACATCGAGACCCCCTATGCCCAGCATCGCTGTGGGTTTGCACGGGCGTCGCTACGTTCGCTCGAAGCGAACTCCTTGCGCTGTTGACCGCCGCTTTTGTTTTAGGAGCCGAAGGCGGCACTTCGGAGACAGTGCCCTGACTTTTAGCACGTTGCTCTAGGAACTTCAATAGATCGTCGAGTGCCGGGATGTCCGCGGTGGTCCTCGACATCACCCATGCACCGTATGCTGGTGGTGGTAACGCTCTCTCGACTGCAGGGACGATTAGCCAGTCACAGGTTTCCACTCTAATGCCCATCATTCGTAGAGCTCGGAGTGATTGCTGCACTGTGTCAACTATACGCAGCAGTTCGCTTGCATGATCCGCTTTGGCCTCGCTCAAATCCAGAATTCGATTCGCGTGAGCACCTGCCACTTGTCGTGGGTGGTCGTAGCGAGCCACGAGAGCTGCCCACGTCTCCTGATAGCCACCAGTGTAGATTTGGCTTACCAATGGCACAGCTTTCTCGTCGACGGATTCCCTCAATTTTGCCAGTTTGTAAACTTCGGGAAAATCAGCCTTGTGAACCAACGTCTCAAACATGTCCCTAGAATAAAGCCACATTAAAACCGTGCCATCAAATCGGGGAATTTTAATGGCTTCTAAAGCCGGGGGCGGTGCCTTTGTTGTGTCAGTCCGGATTTTGTCCGATTTTATCGGGACTACCTCCAAGACTGCCAACTTTTCGCGTATAGCGAGCTCCGTCTCGAAAATTCTGTGCTCTACAAGGACCGCCAACTCCTTGTGAGCATTAGGCTCAGGAAGCTCCGTTGCCTCCAATATTAGGGCGTCGTTAACCTCGTCGAACTCTTCGGCATACCGCCGCAAGTTATCCCTGTCAATCCGGGCTTCTTGAATTCCCGGTTTATAGGTGTCCGCGATCACCTTGCCGTGCAATCGCTATAGCGCAGAATGCACGCGATCGCGCTTTATCAGCTTTGCCATACGAAAAAAGTTAATCACGTTTTCCTTTTACGCGCGGGTCTACGCAGCTCGGCAATGTTTTTCACACGCGTCCTCACAGGAGGCACCAAATGTTTGGAATTAAACCAGAAGTCGTTAGTTTAATGCTTTATTTGTCATTTGATTCTAACAATTTGGCTCCGTGCACTACTAAGAGCCGGATGTTTAACGATAAGAACGAAAAAACAGAACAACAAGTCCAAGTTGCTGTGGCGCAGAAGCTAGCAGGGAAACGTCAACACACCCCTTCCGCTGTCAAGTTGTCGGGTAGAAGTTCCCCAGCACTCGAACCTGGATCCTTCCGCGCACGCAGTTGACAGAACCTAAATGGAGTGAAATCCCACAGATGTCGCTGCTGCGTTGAGTTCCCAACACTGTGAATCAATATTTGCATTGTCAAATTTTTTCATTAGCATAGATATTAATCGGTTCTTATTTTTGGAGTTTGCAAGGAAACTTTCCTGCGATACAGTGGCCACCATCGATTCTGTAAAAGATATTGCAGCACATTGCTTTCTTTGCGATCTTCTCAATCGTTCCATGCACTTAGTGCTTTCACAAGCTTTATCAGGGTAGCCATCAAAAATGACAACGGCATTTGAATTGTAGTTTGACTTAACATATGATACATAACTGCTGCAGATTTCTTCTGTAGGAAAAACAAGACGTCAGGATATTCAAATAAAACAAACGCTCTGAACAAGATCTGGTCAGCGACTGACTTTATTCACAAAATCGAAAACACAGTCCCATCGAGTAGTGCATCACTTGAGAAACGGGACCCTGGAAGAGAGCTCCTACAACTCGACCATCCTGACCTTTAATCGACTCGATTAAAGTTTCACAATGCTTATTATTCTTTTACAAACATAAGATCCTGACAGCTAAATAATTAAGCTAAAACTATGTACATAAATCTGAAACTATTGATCAGATCATTCGATCATTCGGAATATTCGAACAGCTTTAAGTTAGCTAAAACATTTAATAATCACGTAATCTTTACATCAAATAAACGACATTCTTGAAGAGAATTTGTCTTGCACGAATATTTAACTACGTATTTTTTCTTTAATTACCTAATTGAACAAATGATAAGAATAAAAGTTTGAAATTGATACAATAGTATTACAATAAACGATTTCCACAGCCGCATTCAAATTCGCCTATGCACATAATATAGGGTTTCATGTTGGCAAGAGAGCACACCCCTTCATATGGTAAACGAGTCAATTGAACACCTTCGACATCTCCAATTAGATAACGATCGTTGGGAAAAACCTTCCGAATTTCATAGGGACCGCGATATTTACACGCGAGTTTTTTGTTTACTCCGGCCGTTGTAATTGTATTCTTAATCATTACTAGATCTCCTTCCGCATAGGCTTTAGGTTTTTTATGGCTGCTATCGAAATACTTTTTATTATACCACTGCAACTTTTTCATAGTATTGGATGCCTCCCTCCTTATCTCCACTAAATCAACACTTTCTTTTGGACTCAACATCTGAATATGTTCCAACAATTTATCACACAATTTACCCTTCTGCTCCACCCCAAACAATAGCACACTGGGCATAAAACCAGTGCTACGATTAACCGTATTGTTTATGGCAAACTCCACATTACTCAACTTTTTATACCAATTAGCCGAAGTATCCTCTTCACAGCACTTCGACAACATAGGAATAAGAGTTCTATTGTAACGTTCCACTTGCCCGTTGGATTGGGGTGAGAGGGTGGCTATCTTGATATGTTGAATATTATTATCGGAAAGAAAAACCGAAAATTCTTCTGACGTGAAACAAGTGCCACGGTCGGATATTATTTTTGTCGGTCTACTATAGGCGCTAAAATAAGAATCCATACAAGATACTACTTCCTTAGTTTTCGTACTATTGACAGCGTATAGTCTGGTGAATTTCGTGAAACTGTCCACTACCACTAATATGTAACTTTTTTTGCTTATGGTGTGAGGAAGCGGCCCAAAATGATCAATATGTATTACCTCAAAAGGTTTATCTCCTTTAGGAATATTGTGCAATAATCCTTCGATTCTTCCTGAAGGTACTTGAAAATACGCGCACTTCAAACAGGTCCTTAGAAAATCTTTGATTTTCTGCTTCATACTTGGGAACCAATAATATTTTTTTAAGTAATTGTGGCATTTATCGGCACCTGCGTGACAAAGATTATTATGATGAGTTTGGATTACCTGTTCGACCATACTTTCAGGAACATAAAACATAACCTCCTTATTATGTTTCCTGTATAGGAGTCCATCAACCAGCGTATAATATCGACTATCAGTTTTCTCCAAGTCGCTCATTATATTACGTAAAAGAGCTAATGCGAGCTCAAATGTATTTTCCTCGACAATTAGTATTTGTGTGCAACGGCTTAAAGCGTCAACATGTTGCATACGCGAAGATGGTCTGTGCACGATCGTATAATCAAACTCCTGAAGCTCCAAAGCCCAACGTGAAATGCGCGGATTTAATAGCTTTTTCTCTAAGGTCAGGGTGAGAGATCTGCAGTCGGTAATAATTTTAAATTTAATACCAATGAGATAAACTTTGAATCTTCTTAGTGCATATATGATTGCGAGAGTTTCCAGCTCATAGCTGTGATAACGCGATTCAGTGTCTGTTGTTCGTTTCGAAAAATAAAAAATTGGATGGAGCTTACCATCAGATTGCTTCTGCAACAAGATTGCACCAAAACCAACAGAGCTTGCATCGCAATGCAATTCCGTTTCGTTACAGGGATTGTAAATGGACAAAATTGGTGAATTAGATAATTTTCTTTGTAATTCGTTAAATGCTGTTAATTCTTCAGTCTCAAATTTGAAATCGGAGTTCTTTTTAAGTAAATCGTACAGGGGTTTCGCTAGAATTGCAAAATTCTCAATAAATTTCCTAAAATAGGAACACAATCCAAGGAAACTCTGAACACTCCGGGCATTTTGGGGAACTGGAAATTCATTAATTGCTCTTAAATTGTCAACACTAGGACGCACACCTACTGAGTTAACAATGTAACCCAAAAAGGTAATTTCTTCGTAGAAAAATCTACATTTGTCTAAACGTAGCCGCAATGAATATTCTTTTACGTAGTGCATGACCGTTTCTAGGGTGCTCATATGTTCCTCCAAAGACGCACTAGCTATCAAGATGTCATCTAAATAAATAATAACTTTATTGGAACTAATTAAGTCCTTAAAAATGTAATTTATATATCTTTGAAAAACCGACGGTGCATTCTTCAACCCAAAGGGCATCTTCAAATACTCAAATTGTCCGATTGGTGTTATGAAGGACGTGTATTTTATCCTATACTATTAAACGAGCAATATTTGTATATATATATATATATATATATATATATATATATATCGGTAATCGCGTTCTAGAAAACGGCTCTAAGGATTTTGATGAAAATTTGAGAATAGGGGTTTTTGGGGGGCAAAAAATCGATCTAGCTAGGTGTCATCTCTGGGAAAACTCATTTTCCGCGAGTTTTCACGATCCAAACAACAATATTGTCTTGCCTATGAAGTAAATTGAAAAATTCGCCAGTTGTGGTATCTGTTTCAATAGCTCAATGGTAGAGCGTAGGTCTCATGTTCCGAAGACTATGGGTTCGATTTCTGGAGTGGCTGGCGTTTTTTTTTTTTTTTTCTAACAATAAGAACAATTTCTGTCTGCGAAATGGATCTTGAAAATTTCTCTAAAGATTTGTCGAAAAACAATAATTGTTGTACACAATTATTGCATTCAGTAGAAATTACATCCTATCGGTAATCGCGTTCTAGAAAACGGCTCTAAGGATTTTGATGTAAGTTTCAGAATAGGGATTTTTCGGGGCATAAAATCAATCTAGCTAGGTTTTATCTTTGGGAAAACTTGTCTTCTGCGAGTTTTAACGATCCAAACAACAAAATTGTCTTTCCCAAGAATCAGATTGAAGAATTCGCAGTACATCGTGTTTGTTTCAATAGCTCAATTTTAGTGCGTAGGTCATGGGTTCTGATTTTCAGATGGGTCGGACTTTTTTCACTCTTTTAAGGTGTCCAAACAAAAGTGTCCAACAAGGTGTCTAAACAAAACAGTAAACAATTATTTTAATACGAGATATTATAAACGAGCAATGTCTGTAAGCAAAATGGATCTCATAATCCGCTCTAATGATTTTTTTAAAAACGTGTTGTATTTTTGGATTATGTGAAAGTTTTCTATAATTGTGAAAATGGACTATCCCAACAAAAACACTCCGTGTAAAAAAGGTGGCCAAGTCCCCTCAATCAATCGATCTTGCAAAAAGTTTCGCCATCTTATGTATTGAGATAAAAAGAGCCAAGTTCTTTAGCCAAACAAATTACTGAAATAAGAGGAGCCAAGTTCTTTGGCCAATGAAAGTACTGATATGAAAGTGGCCAAGTTCTTCATCTCATAAGCAAATTTTAACTTGGCCAGTGCAGCGTTCCTTCTTCAAGTATACTTTCTATATTCTTAGTGAATGGAATATTTCCTATAGTTACCGTACTCTTTCACCTCTGCGAAATATATCAACATAATCGAAGGCTCCAATGAATTTAAGCTATTCTTCACGCTAAAAAAACTGGGGATATCTCAATGTGTCTCGATGTGAAAGCAGTACCGATAGCGCAATTAGACTAGGCCTGCAAACCCTTTCATGAGAACATTTTATGCTATAGTTTAGGTACGAAGACACTTTTTCCAAATTTTCGTTTTTTCTCAGTCTCGCAGGGTAGGGTTCTACATTTCTGCAAAATTTCATTTTTCTAGGTATCATGGAAGTACCCGAACTTTTGTGTCAGTGAGTCTCTGTCTATATATATATATTATGAATGGTCGATTCACATTTTTCGCTAATTTTAGGGTGCTCTATTTTGGCCCCTAAAGAAGCCAGAAAGTTGTTGTTGCAAAATTTGGTAGATTTGCCCCAGGCAAGGCCAAGAAAAAAATTTGGTTGACCTAGGTCCAACCGGAGCGCTACAGCAACAGCTCAAAAATGCCAATTTTGCGGTTTTCTCTGGTTCGAGAATATCTACTGGGCAGCGCACGAGGCAACTTGGCGCGTGCGCTACCGCGCACGTTGATAAAGAAGAAAATAATTTGGTTTTTCTACAGAGGATTTTACAAAAGTAAAATCATATTTTTTCTTCTCTTTAGTCTGTTTACATAATTAGTGTAGAAAAATTTCAGAAAACCAAAAAGTTTTTTTTTTATTTTCTACTGTTTGGTCTTAATCGATCAATTGCGCGAAGCATTTCCCATAAACAAATAATTCCCATCTGGTACTTGGGCAGTAGGACTATTAGTCCTGTTAAAATGTTCTGGACTTATTGGAATCTTAAACAAGAATGAATGCGGATTGTCGTTTGATGACCCACGGCCGTATTAATTGTATTTTTGCTGTTATTGGAATTATTTCATTAATTAAATAATACGAAACGAATACATTGTGTGTTATGAGCTCGCGCATAGTGAGCAGGTCGAGGCGGAAGTGCACCTCGTGGTTTACCAGGAGGTCCCGAGCGACCGCTTTTGAAGACAAAATAGTTTATCTTTTCGAGCGGTTTAGCGCGCGGTGTTTCTCCGCGATTGGTCCGTTCAAGGCCATGGGCCGTCACCTCCCCATAAAATAAAATTCCCACCGGTGAGAATGTGGGCAATTTCAGAGCAAATTTGATAAACTGTCATTTTTGTGAACTTTGTTGACATTTTCCATTTTTGACAGCCGGTATACAGCAGAATTTGTTAAATATTCATAACAATTCCTTTTTTAAACAACCACACAACCCTTCTACCGGCAACAAAATGGTAGACTGGCTCTAAAGGCGTGGGAAAGCAACGCGCTAAGCCTCCTATGCGATACTCCCTCTACCTCTAGCTCTACGTTCACCTCCACCTCCACCTCTACCTCTACTTCTACCGCTTCACCATGCGATTACCCTTATTATGGTGAGTGACGTCAAAAAAAAATTGTTTCATGGAATGTTGCGGTAGTGGTTTCTAAGATAGCGTTAATAGTAATACAGACCATCACGACATATGACGCTTAGAGTAGACGCTGCCGTCATATTTATGGCGGTAGCCCTATACGGTGGAGAACTGTTTGTCAACGTTTTTTTGTCGTCGACAGTGTCCGTAGCGATGCACCCGTATTTAATTTTTGTGGATGCTATGCTTAGACAAAAAAAAGTCTTATTGTTATTTTCTGCATAAAATAGGCGAAATACTCAAAAAAACCAGTGCTATATTAATTTATATAATTTTAATTAAATATATTTAATATTCTTTATAATATTTGCTAGTTTTACCGATTGAAATATTCAAACTGAATCCGATTTCTAACTTTACAACTACTGCCACCTTCATTGTCGCCATATTTGGGTACACCGTTTTGCTTACGTCACTCACCGTAATAATGCGGCCGCTACTTCACGGTACCGCTTCGTAAGAAACCAGAGCTTAACAGAAGATTCGAACGCTAGCCCAAGGCGTTAGCAAAGAATATCTATCTAGCGAAAGCTCAGCTGCCAGTCAATTTAAAAGTACAGCATGAAAAAACCGTTAGCTGATTGTCAGATGCAAAGAATAACTACGTCAGAGGCTGCGAACTTTTTAGTACCCTTTCCCTCTTGTACGCTGTGTACATTAGATTAGTGCCCTCTCTCTCACATGTTTCTTTTTAATCTTTTTTCCATATACACTCAAAAAAGAGTTTCGGTTCTTATTGAATAGATATTCTTTGGCGTTTAGTTAACGTAATTTCCGAGCATAGCTCGGTCTCCAGGTACTAGAATCTGATGCAACATTTACATGGTGGAAACCGCTATGTAAATCAAGTATAGAAAAATATTTCTTCCCCTGTATTCGATCCAAAAGATCCTCAATCAGCGGTAACGGGTAATTATCGCGCAAAGTGCGTTTATTCAGAGTCCTGTAATCGACGCACAATCGAAATTCACCAGATTTTTTCCGCACCAGTACAATGGGCGAGGTAAAAGGGGAATCACTTTCTCTAATGATATTTCTTGCTAATAGGTCATTTATTATTTTTCGAAGCCCATCGCGGTGGCTGTAAGGAAGTCTTCGGGCAGTGGAGTAAAAAGGTTCAGTTGAAGTTAATTTGATTTCTAATTTTATTTTATCTTCAAGTTTAAGTTCATCGTCTTTCCTAACGTCGGTACGAGCATCCAATACTATCTCTGAAATTTTTTTATTAAAACAGTGCGGAATTTCTTTATTTACCTTTAACTCCGGCAAATAACCTTCGTCAGCTATTTCAATATTTAAAATTTCCTTGTCAAAATTATCCAAATTATTATTTTCGATAGAAATTTGAATGCGCTTATGGTTCACAGAATCCTCGTCAAAATTTCCTAACACGTCACTATCTTTAACATTAAGCCTAATTTTACATTTATTAAAAAAGTCGCGGCCTAAAATAACTGGATGTACCATTGTGTTGTCTTTAACTACATACATGTCTATTATCACTATTTTATCCTTAAAACTGACGCTAGCATATACTTTACTTAAAATGCAAAGCTTACTGTTGTTTATACCGCAGAATTGAGTACTTCCCTCCAAAGCTGTAGTATCGAGTAACAGGCTGGGCAAGTATTTATGCTGCACAAACGATATAGGGCTTCCGGAATCTAGCAAGGACAACAGAGTGCAGGTGTACGCAGGCGTCACAGGTGCGTTGTCTCCAAAAATGTACCTCAATGCCTGTTCAAAGTCATGTATATTGTGTACATACCAATTTTGCTGATCACGATCGCCGGATGAATTTTCTTTCTGGGGACTCTCGATGATCATCACTGGCTGCTGCGCGGATTTGCAATCATGAACTCTGTGGCCCATCTCCCCACATCCAAAACAAGCCCCTCGCACTCGTCTAGGTTTAGGACAAGATGTACTGAAGTGTCCAAACTGATTACAATTGAAGCATTTTAATTTCTCCGTTGATCGTTGTACTGGTTCAGCTTCCGTTGATGCATATCTTGGTTGCGTAAACATGTGCCGTTGCAGTTGATTCGATGATTGCGGCAGAAACCTCTCATACTTCTGAAGTAATAATTTCAGCTCAGCGATGGTAGTGGCGCCATAAAATAATAATTTTTGCTGGTCCGATCCGGGTATCCCATTGATTATATATTGAATGAGATCAGTTTCTTCAATGCTTGACGCCGATGCAATTTCCTGCATGGCTAAAACATAATGTTGTACAGATTCAGTTTGTTTCCTTTTACGACTTCTCAATTTATTATGGGTCTCTGCGCCAGTGGTTTGTCTGTGAAATTCTTTCAAAAGCGCTTCTTTTAATTCTCGCCACGTTTTACAGTTTGCAGTTCGAAGAAACAATCGGGCTGTACCACCCAATAAACGCTTCGCATACATGAAGATAGTTTTATCGTCACATTCCAAAGTAACTGTTGATTCCTCAAAATCCTCGACCCATTCCTCAACACAGTAGTGATCGTCGCCATTGAATTGCGGGAGAGAACGTTCAATGTCACGGAAAATGAAATTAGAATTTCTGTTCGCATCGATCACACTTCGATTTCCAGTAGACTCCGCATCCAGCTCTGCAATTTGTTTCCTAAGGTCCGCTATTTTTTCCGTTTTTCGTAATTGTTCTTGTAACTTCTCAATTACGGTATCTAAGTCATCAGACGAAGTTTCTGCAGAATTTCCCTCTAATGGCTCCTCTGAAATATCGTCGGGGAAAAAAATTTCCAACTGCTCACTCGATAATTTTGCGATTTCTTCCAGCAGGCGAAGTTTTAAAGCTGCTTTAACGCCAGATGTTGAAGCTCCCAATTGCGCTAACTTATCTTTTAATAAGTTCACCGTTGCATTCTCTGCAAATCTTATTGCACGTGCACTCATGGTAGAAATATGATTCCAGAATACCTATGCGTCATGCGATCACCTATGATCAATGTTCAGCACACCTATGCGCTTTTACTAAATTATCACACCAAAACTTTAATCACTTTCACAAACCGTATCCCACTTCTGAAATTTTGTAGGAAAAACAAGACGTCAGGATATTCAAATAAAACAAACGCTCTGAACAAGATCTGGTCAGCGACTGACTTTATTCACAAAATCGAAAACACAGTCCCATCGAGTAGTGCATCACTTGAGAAACGGGACCCTGGAAGAGAGCTCCTACACTTCATATGTCTTGCCATGGTGCCATTTGACCCGGTGTAACAAAAACCCTCCGTCGATAACATATTTTGTGTTATTCAATTCGGCCTGTTCAGTCGGTGCAAAATCCCTATATAAGTTAGACTTTGTTCCTTTCCTCATCCCATGCTCATCGAAAAGAGAGCATAAGCCTTAGCTATAGTAAGTACATATGGCCATAAGCCTTAAGTACAAACTAGCAGGACAATGTAGTAAATACTCGCTCCCTTCGAAGCTGTCAGTGAATTATGTTGGAAAGTTGAATTGAGTTGAGTTATGTTCGGAGCATTACGAACGGCTGAATGTAAACGAGGCATATACGTTTCGTTTCTACTTTTGCTTTGCTTGATTAGGCTGCTGCTCGCGCTGCTCAAAAAACCGCTCTTGGAGGGAGCGTAGGCAGCGACAATGCGAGGAGCATGGTCATCGTGAGTGACGTGTTTACACGCTCGCGCTGCCCACTTCCACGCTCACTTTCCTGCTCACTTGGGCTGAATGTAAACGAGGGGTAAAACCTTCCCCAAATCATACACTGTCACACGGCTCAGTGTATGCTATGCACATCTGCGGTTGGATGGAAGTCGGAATGGATCCTTAATCTTTGTACCATCCAAAATGTCAATAATGCTGATCAATTCGGGTCCGGCTTTCGGATCTAATTCATCCTCATCCTCTTCTTCTTCAATGCTATCCCCAGGATCAATAGCATAGACCCTACAAATTAATGAAAGTCTAAAGATTGGAATTTTCTTTCGGCTTAAGGCAACAGGAATGGAAACTTGCAAAAAATGAGAAGGCGTTAGAGGAGCCAACTCAGAGGGATTATCGCTTATATAAGTCAAGGGGCGATTATATTAATCACTGCTTCGACTTCGGTCAAAATCATTTCTGGCTCCTCAACATTATACGTTGCCGTTCCTACAGTTAGCTTCAACGTTCTCTCTACCACCTCTATCAGTCTTTCCCAGAATCCGCCCCAACAAAGGGCTCGCTCAACTACGAACTCCCACACGATTTTCCGCCTGGTAATATAAGCTTGAAATTCCTCGGACCATATCGCAGCACCCAAGGCCCTCAATTCCTTAGCAGCTCGCTTGAATGTGCGGGCGTTATCTGAGAGAATGTGCTTCGGAGTGCCCCTGCGAGAGATGAAGCGTCGTATCGCTCGCAGACAACTCTCAACCGTCATATTGGGAACAAGCTCCAGATGTATAGCCCTCATCGAGGCGCAGGTTAGCAACATAATGTAGGCCTTTCTGACGGCCAGCGAAATCGAGGCCAGTTGTTTCAAATGGCCTTGTAGAAACCAATCTACTGGGGGGCAATGGCGCGTTGGTGGGCTTTTTTGGCTAATAATAGTTTGCAAACTAAGCAGTTCTTGATGATAGTTTTTACTAGTTGTCGAGCTCGGGGAATCCAATATCGTTCTCGTAATCTGCACAAGTAGCGTTAACCCCACTATGCAACAATTGATCGTGCGCATGGAGTACCATTAGCTTTGTGATGTACGCTGATCTCGGCAGGATGACAGCAAATGCAGTTTCATAATCGACGTCTGAAAACTTTAGTCTAGATCCTAATCGCAAAATGCCGACGGATTAAGCATTAGTATAGGGGAGTTATTGGTTAATGACTTGTTCTGTGATAGCTGTCTTATTTCCATGGAGTAATATTCCTCTTGGGTCCTCTTTATCCAAAATGTCTCAGCTTCCTTCAATTCGTCTCCTCTAATGAACCGGGTAGATGGTGACGCGGCTCCCTTGAGTCGGCCTTTGAATCGTAACACATAGGACGTAATTCGTGGCATACGAAGATAGGCGCTATATTTGTCAAATGGAGCAAGTAATGCAAATTCTGGACTACTCCTTGGTGCTTCGTTAGACGTTAAAAGTTGCACAAAAGCTCCTGGATTGCCGTCGTCTTCGTTAAGTTCAATAGTAGATGGCCAATCCGTTTCTTCATTGTTCAACAACTCAGGACCATTTAACCGAAATTTCATCGTTGACGGGTTGTACTCGAATTTTCCCTTTGTAAAAAGATCTGCAGGATTACTTTCTCCTGGAACGTGTCGCCAATCACGAATGGGTGTTAGCTGCCGAATCTCTGCTACTCGCCCAGTCACATACGCATTCCACCGTCTCGTGTCACCTGCTATCCAGTACAATGTTATTTTGGAGTCACTCCACATAAATATTTTATTCCAATTAAATGAAAGCTTGTCCTCAATGAATTTACGAAGGCAGGCTGCCATTAAAGCCGCTGTTAGCTCCAGTTTTGGGAGCGTTAATTGCTTGTTTTCATCCTTTAGGGGGGCAATGCGGGTTTTCGAGCATATAAATTTTGTGAATGTACCCTCCTCACTCCTCGATCTGCAATAAACGACAACACCATAAGCTTTAGAACTAGCATCCGCAACGAAGTGCAATTGGTGGCTAGAGCCTGCAAATAGGTCCCATTTTTCGGTTTTTCGCTTATAACTGAAAAACAGTACTCCGGAAAGAAAACTTGTGTAGGTAAAAATCAAAGAGGATCATATAAAAATTAAAAGATCATATTTTGGATAATGCAATAAGAGAGAAAATCACAAAAAATCAAAAAATGGGACCTATTTCCACCCACCCCACACCCGAAACAAGTGCCCCCCGCTGGGGATTTTTTATATGTTATACCTGGGGGTCCCCCTACCATTTGAAACAATAACCTAGACTACACAATTTAATGTTTTTATTTGCCAATTTCGGATCTTCGTTGACTAGCCTACATAAGGCTTAGCACATTCCGCTTGCATGCTTCAGGTCCTTTCTGCTGTATAAACTCTCGTAGCGGTTGTAAATCGACCATCAGCTCATCGCTCAGGCAACACCACAATACGCCCAATATTTTTTGCTTATTCGGTAAGGAGTTCGTTGATGAAAATTCCCCTCTAAGGAGCTTATCATTCGTGTTCTATTTACGGATGTTCATAGAAGCACCTCCCAGGATTCTTCGGGTATCAGCATGAATTTTACGTGCAAAGTTCCGGTCGTCAATACTGCTCACAAGGTCGTCCATATAGAAAGCTGTTTTCAGGAACAAACATACTTCAGGAGACTGGTCGCATGAACTTTCAAAGACACGTTGCAGCACGCTCGTCAATAAGAATGGGCTGCATTTCACTCCATAGGTGACTCGCGTCATGCGATATTCTCTCAGGCTGGATAGTTCGCTTGCGGAAGTAAATTCAGTGGAAAACCAGAAGAATCCGTGGACACTGGACATTACGATCTTGACTTACAAGGGATATCTGCAGGAACGCCTTGTCAATATCCGCTAATATTGCTATCCTTTTCAACCTAAAATTAAGCAGAACGGTTAAAATTTCGGGAAGCAAATTTAGACCTGCGTCTAGATTGTCGTTTAGTGAGGATCTTCCTGGACTCCTCGCCGAAGCATCGAAAACTATACGCAGCTTGGTTGTATCTTTATTCTCTCGGTAAACCGGTCGATGGGGCATGTAATAAGATAAGTGCCCATTTTCCTCTAAGGGGTCAGCAACCTCCACATACCCCGCAGACATCAGCTCGCGCATAGCGCGTCATAGGCCAACAATTGTTCAGGTTCTCTTGAAAGTTTATGCGTTAAACCGGTGCATCTTTTGAAGGCACCTTTTCGATAATTGTCGAGTGCATCGGGTTTTCCACTCCATAGAACGAGACTTCGTACTGATTTTGTAGCCGCGTGATATGACTATAATCGATTATTTGAGCAGAGCCTCTACTGGGAGGCTTTATCGCGACTGCTTCCAATTCCCATAGCAAATTAACTTCCCACTGTATATCGTCGTTTTCGCTTAAGTTGGAGGAAACCAAAAAAGTGTGGACCTCCTGATTGTAATCTGCAGCGTCGCCATGAAGCGTGTCATGACCGTGAATAGTCCACCCAAATTTAGTACGGATGGTCGATAAATCTGGCGCAATTTTATCGACTTCATTAAATACCATTTTCCAATAATTAATGATCGGCCCCGACCAGCAGCGAAAGACCTTCAATGGGTTGTCCAAACTCACGAGAATCTGCAAGTAAATAACTCGAAAATTGTTCGTTATGCAAATCAGGCACCGGCAATGCATCGTAGCATATTTCGGGAACCACGATCGCGGTAAGAGACGCGGTTTGATTGTCATGTAAGCTACGCAGACGAACTTGCACTAGCGGACACCATTGTACAGGTGCTCTATTCTCAGAGCCGAATGCTGAAATTCTTAAGCTCACTTTCTCGAGCACAGGAAATTTAAGTTCGGTGGCGACACTTTTCTTTATACAACTGCGTTGGCTACCGTTGTCAATTACAATCCTTATGAACTGTCGCGCACCGTTTTCGTTCGTCGCGGAATGGATGTATGCACACACGGTTTGGAGATACACGTTAGGGGAGCGAGTGCCGGGTGAGCATAGGTGCGTTGTAGAAGTCGCGGGAGCACTGTTTTCCTTTGCCACCGAAGTTACCTTCCGCTTAAAATCTGGATCGCAAAGAGCCGTCGCGTCGCATGTGGGTCAATCCATGCCAAGTGGTCCAGCACTGGTTGCTCGAACATCTCAGAAAAAATATTTGTTTTGTGGGTGCTTTCCCTAATGTGTTGGTAGCTCAAAAATAAATTTTGGAAATTTTAATTGTTTTTGGTTAAGAAATGGTGGGCATTTTTCTTTGAAGACGTACGCGATTTTTTATTACTGCAGGTATCTTCGATTTCTTTAGTTACTATGCAAATAAACTGCATTGTTTTCAGTGCACTCTACTCTACAAGTCACACCCAAAATTACTGGCTACATGTTTTCATCTATGTAATTTCCGCGGTCCTAAATTTTACTTCTCAAATGAAAAAAAATCTATTTTCGTAGAGGATTTAACCATAGAAGGGACAGTTTCTCAGCCTCACTTTTTTTTTGTGAATTTACCCTCCATAGTATAGTTACTGTATATGAAGTATCAATGATGGCTAATTTACCCTTTAGAAGATATACCCTCTTGAAAATCTTATTTTTCACGATTTTTCCCAATTTTCATCTGCAATATCTTGGTTGGGGGACCAGATACAAAGGTGAAAATTGCTCACGTAATAGGTCTTTATAGTATCAAACTACAGTATGAATTTCAACTTTGAGATTCATTTGGAAGTTAGTATAAAAAAAAGTTTAAGCAACTTTTTTCTTTCTTCCACCGACTGATCCTTGTCACACAACACTGACAAGGGAAGGTCACGAAAGTCCAAGTCGCTTTGCTCAACTAGACTAATGCCATTTTGTTGAGAGTCAATAGTTATTATAAACTGCAAAATTTTAGCTGCTGAGAGCAAGAAACAAAAAAGTTATGGTCATTTTTATCTGCCATAGCAGTATATGGGAGTAGCTAAGGAATTTAGGTTTTGACCTGGAAGTAATTAATACAAAGCTGAAAAATGGCAGGTAGGAAGAATTGGGCAAGGAGAACACAGAAAAAAGTGTACCCGCATCTCCCGCGCCCGCTTCCCCGTAAACCACCCCTTGAACAACGATTTGCCGTCTTTCAGGAAAACAGCTGTAACTCCTAAAGTTACAAAGCTAACCCTTCCAATTTTTTCTTATTTTATTTGTCTTTAGTTTGCCTAAAAAAAGTATTATTACAATATATTTTTCCCAAAAATTATAATTTGGTGGTAATCGAATTTTAAAGAGAAAATTTGAGATTTCGCCTTTCGCTTTTTACCTGCTCGTAGAAGTATATGGAAAAGACATGTAAATTCCATCCCAAGGTATGTTTGGCATGTAAAATTACGTTGAAATCTAACATTTTCATTTGGCGCGGCATTTCATGAGCGGCAATTCAGTAGAAAGTTAAACTATGCAATCAAAACTAGATATATTTTCTACCTAGTTACGTAGGATTTTTTAAATTCATCTGTATTAACTTCACGAAATCTTGTGTGTTTGTGTCGTTAAGGTAAATCTTTCGAAGACTAATTGACCCACTTCCCTTTATCCAATCGAGCTAAAACTTTGGATCAAATTTTTATCCCGTTATCACAGAAGGAAAGGATACAATCTTTTATAATAATCCAAAAATGAAAGTGTTGGCCAGTGTGCATAAACAAAAATTATCATAAAATCAAGTCATTTTTGCTTGTTATTAATAAACTAATAAATATTATTTCACCATATGAAAATACGAGATTAGGTATACTACAAAAACTTTGTTACTACGGGTTGTTTTTTTCTTGCTCTAGGGTGACCTTGCCCCTTAAGGAGTACCTAAATTAAATTACCAGTGTATTAAATAGCGGAAAACATGGCTTCTATTCCAAACAACGAAGTTTGGAGAAAGTTTTTTGAACTATACCGAGAGTTTCCTGAACTGTGGTCTGTGGACAGTAAAGTCGGAAGTTTACAAAGACAGAACCAAAAAAAAAAAACTTGCTTGGGCAAAGCTCCTTGAAAAATACAAGGAAATCGAAGCTCATACAAATAAGGACTCTTTGATAAAAAGAATTAGTATCATTCGCACATTTTTTCGTAGAGAATTGAAAAAAATTGAACAAAGTACGAGGTCAGGAGCGGGTGCTGATGACGCATATGTACCAACATTGTGGTACTTCGAACAGTTGGAGTTTCTACGTGATCAAGAAACGCAGATAACGGGGATATCTACAATTGATATTGAAAGCGATAATGAAGCAATTGATGAAAGTGAAGTAAGTATACTTTGATAATATTGGTGTATTAGTTCTTATCCTTCAAGAACCTCTACACCAATCCTTCAATACTATCTTTCTTCCTCACCATTTGACAACATTAATCCTCCTATTAATTCACAATCTCCATCAGAACATCTTATTTTTTCTGGAACCAACCTGTAGGTATCACGGGAAATGAAAACATATCCTATTATAAAGGCATTCACGATTTATTTAGCGATACTCAATATAGGGCCCGATTCTACGTAACAGAATTTTAATAGATCTCTTAATATCTTTTAAAGGTTTTTAAGAGATGATGGTATTCTAGGTAGCAGAAATATGGTGAATTTAAAAATTAAAAGTTAAGAGATTCACCACAGCTGTCGAACAAATTTTTAATAAAGTGCACCTCACTATAAATTTTGAACGGGTTTTTTGATAATCCCTCAAGTTTCGCATTACTGTACGATGGATTTGGCTTAAAAAAAAATTATTTAGCAAAACATTTACTATCCGTTTTTCTTGCCTTACTTAATGATGTTGCTCTCCTCGATTTCACGCACTCTCCATTATCCATGAAATCATGTCTGGCACAACAACACTTTCCATTTTTTGTTGACACTTGATTTAGCGTTTTACAGCAGCGTCGGACTTTAGAGACGTTTAGAGATATAGAATTTGACCCTCTTAAGTTAAGAGACGATTGAGGTTAGATATTTCTTTTAATTTTGTAAGCAGAATACCAAATCTGTTAATTAAAACTCACCACTCAAGTTAAGAGATCAGCTGATTCTTGACGTCTCTTAACTGGCTACCTGGAATACCGTTTCTGTTAATTTTGCAATTAAGAGGTTAAGAGCTCTTACCTTTTACCTAGAATCGGGCCCATAATTAAATTTTGTAAGATATGTAGATTTAAGATATAAGATATAGATAAGAGACATGTAAGGGACAAATAAGTATACGATATTAAATGCTAAATATTCGAATAAAAAACATATGTATGTATAAAGAAAAAAAAATTGTGTTTTGAAATTCTCAAGGATTGCCAAGGAACTGCTCCAACTCCATTAAAATAATTAGTAAATTTTCTTCTTGTTTAGCTATTGAATTTGAATATCTTGATAGAGTTGGTTGAAGCTCAGTCACTTGGTTGGTCTGCATTCTCCAGCCTGCGAGTTGAATTTCACCAGTACTTGTACTTTCAATATCGATTTTTCCTTGTAAGTACACCGGAGAATTGTTTCTTCTTAAACAATTGTGAATATAACAGCAGGTTAATGTAATTATTGACGTTTTCTGAGGACTTAAATTGATTTTATTTGAAAGAACCCGAAATCTTATGGCGAGTATACCAAATGCATTCTCAACAATACGTCTTGCTCTGGATAACCTGTCTGTATATATACAATATACATATATAAAATTCAAATACCACTCATTGATTCACTGATCACTATATCTCAAGAACGGCCAAACGTATGAACTTGAAACTTGGCATGATGAATTCACTTAAGCTCTAGATGTGCAATAAGAAGGGATTTTTTGAAATTGCACCCCTAAGGGGGTGAAAACGGTTTCTCTGACACCACTGAACCGATTTCATGAAATTTGGAATATTTCTTCAACTTATTTGATATGTGCTCACTAAAAACCGGTTTTCGAATTTCCACCACTAAGGGGGTAAAATAAGGGAAGAAACTTTGTTTGAAAATCCGCCACTTTTAAAGTAAAAAATTCCTAAAAATTGTTATTTGGCCTTTGGTTAGAAAAGAAGCTCAATGAGAACTACCAACCTCTATCCTAATTCAACCCCCAAAAACCACCCTTGACTGAAAAAAACTAACAATAGCTATATTGAACCAACCATTATTGTAACCTAAGCAAAGGGAACGCATCATCACGAACAAAAACAAAAGGCATTTCTTCTGAAAAATTTTCCAATTTTTGGGATTCAGGAATGTTGAGTTAATTATCATTGTTATACCAACAAATAAAATGGTGGGTATAGCGGTATAAAGAAAAGAGATTCACTTAATTATGTTTTCAATTATTTTATTTATATGTGAAACAATATAGGAAATTACATAAAATCTATGCTCTAATTATATTTATTTAGAATTGCCTATCTATCCTATTCTATATATGTCCTGTGTTTGTTTTAATGTAAAATCAAATGCCCTTTTTGTAGGAATAACTTGATTTTTTTGTTATGTGAGTCAAATGCCCTTTTACAGCATAACTTGACTTGTGTTTTTGTATTTATGTGATTACCTCTTCCAATTTCCTTACAAATCAAATACCCCTATTGGAATGTCTTGATCGCTTGGAAATTGAAATGATAATGAGTCAAATTTGAATGCCTGCCGCCTTTTTATAGTAAATTTTCATCCCTACTATAATCAATTAAAATTAATTCCTAACAGGTGTTCAGGCAAACAAGTAACCCTAATTTACAAGTATTTTTAATATTTTAATATCATAGTGTTTGTAAAGTAACATAGTAAAATTTATAAGGTATTTTTCTTAATTTCAAATCAACATATCAATGACAAATAAATAACAACACAGTAACAACAGTAACACAGTAACATTTTGACGTAAAACTTAAAACTAATTTATAATTCCTTGAGTTCCTTGAACAATCATTGAATTTGCGATAAAATAAGCCATTTGAAAGCACTCCGCCATCCGATACACGACCATTTGCGCCAGCCTCTGCCATAATAAATTCATAGTTCGCGTTAACTATAGCTAATAAAACGGAGCTAAATGTTTTTTTTTATAATTGAAGTAGTAAGATCCGGAATCAATTGGTTTTATTATTTCTACGTCCTTTCCGTCCATTCTGCCAATGCAGTTAGGAAAGTTCCATCAGGTCCCAAACTCTTCTGAAATAATTTTCCATTCTTGTTGTGTTCTTGGTGTCTAAAAATGCAGATAAATATTTAGTATGTAATTTTCACGATATTGTTTTTACAATCTTTATATATTCTTTTAAGACCTTAACTAATGCGGGACAAGTCGTCAATATTATTATTCCTAGACTTTGAGGTGATATTGCTGTCAGAAATTTCAAGTTTTCAAAACTCTGCCCACTGGCTAAAAACCGCAGAGTGGCTGATAATCGCGCATTCGCAGAAATCGAATCTCGCATAATCGTGTTCTTCTTTTCTATAAATAGTTTCACTTTATTTAGCAATTCGTCATACGTTTTGCTATCCATTCTCAAAAAATTTTTAAAATCCATTGGTGCACTAATTCGGAGTTCCTTTACTAATTTTGAATGTGAAAGCTGTGGTCGATTTTGATACCAATCCTTGTTAAATATTTATTTGTTTATGTTTACCTCACATAAACATTGGTGCTTGCAAATTAGCAAGCAGGGACTAACACCTGGAGGCTGTTCGTTACGGCTGCCAGATGTCAGCCCCGTCAAAACAGCTGTTGCCAGGAAGTACCCGGCTAAAGAACTTCCCCCTGTCGGCAGTGGACGTGCACGAGCCTGATCGGCTAGCATTGCGGTAGTCGTGGGGGGGTTAGCCAAAAACGTCTGCGCGGACCAGGGCCTTGACCCGCGTAATGAATGTCTCGTGCTGGTAGGAATGCAATTGAAAACGCAAGGGGTGTAGGGGGTAAATGACGAGAGCGGGGGAAACATATCCGGACTTACCTGCGCTGAGGGGAGACGAAGATGTTGATGTCCCCTTTTTGGCGCCCCTGTCCACCCTCTATCCCTCTCCTTGCCATGGTATGGAGTGGAATCCTTGTGGTGTCAACCCTCCTGAAAAGCAAAGTTTATCTAGTCATGCGGTCAAAAGGGGGGTAGAGAGAAACTCCGCAAATTCAAAAAATTAACAATCCATATATATTTTTATTCACTGCTTCAAAAAAAATTGCATGGCTTGCTAAATTCACATCAATTTGTCAAAAAGAAGAATAAAAATAAATTATTTAAGAAAAACAAAAAACTCGACTGCATTAAAGCAAAGTTTAAGACTAAAATTGTCACTTTGAAACCAAGGTATACTTTAAGCAAAATTTTAAACCTAGTTTTGAGCTTAAGCTTGCAGTGTCAAATTGGGCCTTAGACAGTGGCGGATACAGGATTTTGGCTTGGGGTGGGCACTACCGTGCTGAGGGCTTGAAAAATTTTGAAGTTTTTGAAAACACTATTATAAGCATTGTTTTGATGAGAATTTCAGCTTTATTTCTTAAAAACCTGTTTTTTTTACTAAGATGTAATCCAATAATAAAACTTATTGCAGACCAGAATTCATAGCTAAAAGTATCTTTAAAATAATGCCTAAAAGCAGAATGGTTCAAATAAGTTGTGATTTTTTATTAGTCAGTATTGTTTTTTATTCCAAAATAATATCTAAAACAACATTGTTCTAAATTCCCATATTATATTTCACTGTCAAGACTGAACTATGTACACTAATCTATTCAAAATGGCCGAACAAACTGAATAAGAATTACAGTATGCTCAGTCTAATAGCGTATCCTACAATACAAGATAGTAGGTCTAGTAACTTATAAAAGAATAGGCCTACATTTAAAGTTTGTATCTTTAATGCCCAATTTCACAGTGAAAGCTTAAGTTTTCGCTTGGTTAAGCGATCAAAGGAAGCTTAAGTTAAAGCTTAATTCTGCCGGATTTCGCAGTAGATATTTGAGTAAACCTGGTTTAAGTTATAAGAATCAATTTTGTAGTCTACTGTATACTGTCAACTATTTGCCAAAAACGTTATTCCGCTGCTGTTAAGTGATTTTATTTGTTTATGACCAATTTTTTAATTGATTTTTTATAAAAATTAAACCAACACAATTCAAAATCAAGAATTAATTTCAATTGACAAATGACGCTTGTTTGACATTACATTTATTATGAAACTTAAGTTAAGCGACGAAATTTCGCCGCTTAAATTAAAGCAAAGTTTAAGACTAAAATTGTCACTTTGAAACCAAGGCATACTTTAAGCATAATTTTAAACCTATTTTTGAGCTTAAGCTTGCACTGTGAAATTGGGCCTAAGAGAAGCTTTATAAGAAATACTTAAATTATAATTTCAAAATTGGACATCACCACGCCGGTAAATAAAAAAAACCTTTTAGTTCTTCTTACAATTACTTAACGACTATATTTGAGGAGTACGGAAGCAAAACTCGCTAATTCACTTTTTGAAAATTTTAAACTGTCAACGCAGTTTGGATCACCATCTATTTCGATACAATTTTATGCTAAAATTATTAACCACTAGTAGTTCATTTCCATGAAAAGAGCCAACTGAAATGAGTTCCTGTTGCAAAACCGTCCAATATAGAAAGATATTAAAAGTTTTTTTTGACTTCCCAAAAATCACCAAAAGTGAAATTAGCGAGTTTTGCTTCCGCACTCCTCATTTATAGTTTCTAAAACACCACAATGGTGCCAAGTACCACGAAGATAATATGAAAACGAATAAGCATTTCTCGGCAGAGATGGCAGGACTAAAGAATGATGTTGTTTCAAGTAATAAAGCGTATTAATTTAATACCGTTACTTCTTCTGCTAGGAGAAGATACGTTTTTATTTGATGTTATAATATACCCGTTTTGAGATAAATTAATTACAGTGAACCTACTTTATTAAAAGCAATTTTAGTATTTAAAGAACGTCGTCGTCCCCCCGTCCCCCCCCCCCCCCCCCCCGCCACTGGGTCCACCACTGGCCTTCGAGCCTTAGAGTATGAAAATATGGAGGCGCTATAAACGTGTAAATCGTAGTACGTTTAGTGAAGTCTATTGCTTTCTCGGTCTAGCATAAATTTAACGCCTCATGTGCCATTTTGACTGTGAAACCTAAACTGTCAAATAATAATTTTCAAAAATATTTGTGAAATATGAGCGAAATACTTGTGAATTTATTGTCAAATAGAAGTAAAAAGGAGTAAAATATTTAAATTTTCATTAATTGATTATGTGGTAAATAATCTTTTAGTAATAAAGTGCGCTGTTTTGTGTTGCATTTTTGACATTTTTCCATATCGCCCTTGCCTCAGTGGTGTGGAAACAAAATATTACACACGGGGGTTTCTTTATAATTTCTTATTTGAATCAATTTTTTATCATGTATATATTTATTCGTCATTTTGCACAAACCCAACATTAATTGGTGTGGAAATACATTAATTTGTTTTTATTATGTTTCCTTTCAGTTAAGCTCTCAATTTTCTTTTACTGTGACATAGACCGAATGAATATTTTAAAATATTAGATACTAAATCATGTTATGTCCTTCCATATTAATTTTACAAATTTCATTGTGAAATTTTAAATAAATGTATATGAACCCCCTAAATTTATCCAAAAAATTACGCCGCCTTTGTCGCTAACGTATACGTGAAAAATACTTCACTTTTTTTTGGCTTATAGCGCCTCCATATTTTCATACTCTAAGGGAAAAAGTGATGTTGACAACCAAGTTGGCAACTTGATCATTCAGTCTGAAGGCTCAATCGCAACCAAGTTGGCAAACATTGTTGGTCAGAAAGTATAATAGGGAAAATAAACCAGCGACCGCGCGTCGATTGATCAGCTTCCAAATGATGAAATAACGGCGATTCGGCGAACACGCCGACATACTTCCCGGGAAGCCGACTTCAATTGTGACAAACTGGCGATTTGGCCGTGCTACCGCTTGTTGCACGACCGAATGGAAATGTTTATAGTTGAGGAATTCATTGCCGCAATTTGGGGGTTTTTCGAACGGGTATGTGCCATCCATCGATTGCCCCGCAGCAATTCGGTAGGCAGAATGCCCGGAAAAATTCTTCCGAGACAGCTGCCCAGATCTCCTCCGTTGGATTCGGTAGGTAAAATGGTTGGAACACTGTCCACAACGTTTCATACACATTTTTGCAAATGCGAGCGATGCTACTTTCGCTTAGGAACATCCTGTCACTCAGGTTTGCAAATGTATCCCCCTGAAAGTGCCTAAGGAAAAAAGGCCGTATTCGAAAAATTCGACTGAAAAATGAAACCTACTCACTGCAACGTGATGTAAAACCTTTCTTCGACTGATATGTTTTTGGGGACAGTTGCTAAATGCGGGGCAAGCTCCTTCGCGATGAATGAAAAACAGTATGAAGGCATTCTCGTCCTACGCGAAACGCGGTTTTCAATATGTCCTTCCCACATCCTTGCAAAGACCGTTCCATACTCCCCTCCCCCGGGGTAACGTCCTAGCAGGTAGCCCTCTTCGTTTGGCTTTTGCTGCAGCGGGAGTATTGCTTGCTTTTCTATTTCCTGCAACCCTCTCCTAATGCTGTCAGCCTCCTCCAGAAGCGTCTCTAGCTTCGTTGTCATTTCGTGCAATGTCAAGCTGTTGAATAAAACACAAATAAAGTCACTAAGTCATTCCTCAGGCAATAAAAGGTGGATACCTTGGAATGCGTAAAATTTTAACAATACTTTAACAATTTTACAGAACTTTTAATTACTTTCGGTTATAAACACAATATTATAAATACGTCTATTGGTTGTTATGAATATTAAGCCGAGCGCAGACTGACGCGATTTCTCAGGCGGTGGTGGTGGCAGTGAAGTTGTACATGCCGTAAATCCACCGCCACCGGTCAGAAAATCAAATCAGAATATAAAATGACGAAAAAAAATGTGCCGCATAAAAGAAATTCATTTCTTGCCGCAAAATAATCGGAAAGAACATCAATGTGGAATCTGCATCACCCCGCAAAAATTCCTTCCATCCACGCTGCCTGAGGTGGCAAAAGAATAATAAATCAATAAATTGTAGTTTTAAAAAAACTAAAAAAGGAAAATTTGTTTGTGAATATATTACTATCTTAATCTGTGGGGTCTTCTAAAAATTTTAAGACCAAAATCACTGTGATGTGATCAATACAACCAAAGTTATAAGGGTTTTTGTGACCCCATTTCTTCGCCGAAAAAAGTTTTTGAAACGAAAATAACGCAAAACTACTTAGCTTAAAAAATTCATAAGTCAAAAAGTATTTGAAATAAAAAAAAAATCATGTCGTAAATTAGGACAGTATAAATTGTAAATTGCCGGTAAATTGTCGGTATGTAACGGCCTACGCCAGTTAAATGTCGGTGTGTATTCAAAAATAGTCGTTTGACTAATGGCCTACGCCTGTTTATCACGACTCTTGGTCCTGCCACTGCTGGCGAGACACACTTGGTGATTGGCTCCGGTTTCTTATATTTTCGCTTCATTTACTATTCGCGAATTATAAGAAGTAAACTTTTAACGGTCGTTCTGGTGCCACCGTTTTGGTGAAAATGTTCGGTGTGGGTTGAAGTTTTGGGTGTGGAACGACTCTTTATGATTCGTTATATCTAGTTATATTACATTTCTATGAATTCACAAATTATATTTCATTTCTTATAGTATATTATTATTTTGTTTGTACTGTTACTAATCTATTTTTACATATAAACGTATATCTTATTCCTAAAAACATGTGCCGCTTTCTGGTCTTCCCGTTGAAGAAGGTTTCCCATGAGTTTTGTATTCCATATTCTCCGGGTTGAGGTTGATTTTCCTTCCTGTCAATGGTGATGGGCTGCTTGGGTTCTATGATATGTTGAGGAATATCTGCCTCTGCTCGTGGTCTACTTGTCCGTTGGTCTGGTGTTCGATTAACCCCTGGGAACGGGTAGGGCGTTGTCCTATTATGGGATGGTATCTTGTGGATGGTGGTTACTTCTGCGAAGCTCGGAGCTGTGTTCTTCTGTATAGTCGCCATCTTCCTGGGCCTTGTGGGCTTCCTTTCGGTCGGTCCGCTCATGTTTAGTGTATTTACGCTTGGATATATTATTTTTTTTTTTTTTTTTTTTGGAGTTAAAATTACGAATTTGTACTGTTCCTTTAGTCTACGTCTACGAATCATAACAGGAAAAATTTTGTTTAAAGCTTGACTCCAAAGGTTTTTAAGTCTTTTATGTGACTTTTCCCCATACTCTTCCCGGTTTCTTTATTTTTTAATATATATATCACTGGGGACAGTTTTTTCGAGATATCATATGGTCCGGAGTATTTTGGTGCTAATTTAGCGGCGAAGGATTTTGGTGCTGACGATAAAAAGTGATTCCTCCGCATTACTAGATCACCGATATGCGGTTGCCATTCTCGTCGTCGCAGGTTGTAATATTTTTGTTGTTTTTGTGCCGCAAGCTCCAAATTATATCTCACTAGTTGGTGGATGTCTGGAAGCGCTGAATTATTTATCTGTGGCGGAGCAAAGTTCTCTTCGTTATTACGAAGTGCGGGTACTCGTAATTTTCTCTGAAAATTGAGGTAAGCTGGAGAGTAGCCGGTTGAATTATGTGAACTGGTGTTTATTGCCAACATGAGTTCTGGTAGGTTCTCATCCCAGGTGCGGTGATCAGATTCTACATATTGTGCTATCATTGTATGTATTACTCTATTCACTCTTTCGGTAGGATTTGCTTGTGGCGTGTATGGCGGTGTACGTCGGTGTTTGATGTCGAATTTTCGCAGGGTGTCTTTGCATATTTTACTGATGAATTGAGTGCCATTATCAGTTATTAATAATTTTGGACACCCGAACCGTACTAATACTCTTTCTTTTAATGATCGGATTATTGCTGGTGCGGTTGCTTTTCGTAGTGCTTGCATTTCGACCCATTTGGTGAATTTATCTTGGAATACCAGAATCATTGTGTTTCCTTGTTTTGATCTGGGTAGTGGTCCTATAAGATCTGTACAGACTATTTCCCAGGCTTCATTTGGTTGTATTGTATACATTTTTCCCGGTGGTTTTCTCTGATCTGGTTTGTATTGGGCACATCTCAGGCAACTTCTCACGTACTGTGCTATATCTCGGAACATCCGTGGCCAATAGTACTTTTTCCGTATTCGGTTAATTGTTTTTGCTACACCTAAGTGTCCAGCTGTTGGGGCATCATGGTTTTCTTTCAGTACTTGTTCCCGGAGATCTTTTTCGACACATAATTTCCATTCTGACTCAGGATTTGTTTCGTTTAAATGTCGGTCTGGTATGTAGTGATATAACTTTTCATCTTGGATACGAAAGTCTTGAAATTTGTCGGGTTCATTAGTTACCTCACTTAATTTCTTTTTATACCATGAGCAGTTACTTTCAGGGCTGATTGTAGAAATGTTCTTGTCGACAATCGGTTGGCGGGATAACGCGTCGGCTACTTTATTCAGTGTACCTTTTCGGTATTTCACTTCGAAATCGTACTGCTGCAGTTCAACTGCCCATCTTGCTAATCTTCCGGATGGATTATTAAGAGTCTGGAGCCATTTCAAGGCTTGGTGGTGAGTGATTACCGTAAAATGGTATCCTTCTAAATAAGGTCTTAGCTTTCGGATATTCCACACTACCGCTAGGCATTCTTTTTCTGAGACAGAGTATTTCTTTTCGGCATCATTAAGTGTTCTACTAGCATAGGCTATTACTTGTTCATTTTCATTAACTGTTTGAACTAATACTGCGCCTAAGCCTTCGTTGCTCGCATCGGTTTTCAGGATAAACGGTTTGCCGAAATCTGGACACGAAAGAACTGGAGCTTCAGTTAATTTTCTTTTTAGTGCCTGGAATGCTAGTTCCTGGTCATTTCCCCATTTCCACCTTTGTTTCTTCTTTAATTACAGGTTCAGTGGCCCGACAATGGTAGAGACATTTTTGATAAACCTTCGGTACCAAGATGCAATTCCTAAGAATTGTCGTACTTGTTTCACTGTTTTGGGGGCCTCTATGTCAGTAATTGCTTTAATTTTATCTGGATCGGTTTTAATGCCTTCGGATGTCACCAGATGTCCTAAATATTGTAATTCTTTTTGGCAGAATTGACATTTATCTGGGTTTAATTTCAGGTTGGCTTTTCGCAGGCGGCTGAACACTTCTTTTAAATTTTCTATGTGTTCTTTCAAAGTTCGTCCCAATATGATTATGTCGTCTAAGTATACAAATGCTTTTGAGTCCATTTCAGGTCCAATAATGGTATCTAGCAGCCTCTGGAAGGTGGCTGGTGCGGAGTGGAGCCCAAATAGCATTACGGTAAACTGGAATAGACCTCTTCCAGGGACGGTAAATGCGGTAATTGGCTTACTTTCGGTTGCTAGCGGTACTTGCCAATAACCCTGGTGTAGGTCTAGTGTAGATATATATTTTGCCTCTTTGAGTTTATCTAAGATGTGGTTGATTTGAGGCAACGGGTATGCATCTTTTATGGACACTTCGTTGATTTTTCGAAAGTCGATGCAAAATCGGTATTTGCCATTTTTCTTCCGGGCTAGCACTATTGGTGAACTGTACGGGCTATTTGATGGTTCAATGATACCTTCTCTTAGCATTTTGTCTACTTCTTCGTTGATGACTCTTTGCATAGCTGGGTTTCTGGGCATGTATCGGTGTTTTATTGGCTGTTCGGTTTTTAATTGAATTTGGTGCTTAGCCAAATGCGTTGGTCCGGTTAGGATCTTAAAGTTTCCTAGTTCTTTGTCAATGAAATCTGCTAATATTTTATCTTCGGTTTCTAGTGCTGTGGTTATACTGTTTACTGCCGGTATTGTAAGATTATTTATTTTACTAAATTTTATCTGGAAACCTAGTTTTTCTAGCAGGTCCATTCCTATTAGGATATCGGTTGATAATTCGGGCAGTATATGAAACTCATGTTTTATTTTCTTAATATTGAAATCACATTGTAAGGAGACAGCGTTCGTTATTTTGTCCCAAGAACAATTTGCCAATCGTATGTGATACACCGGTATTCTGGTGATTCTTACTTTCTGAAGCTTACAAGTTTTAAGAATTGTTTTATTGATATAGGATTGCATGGCTCCTGTATCTATTAGTGCGGAATACTTTCTGTTAAATATTTGTAACGTAATATATGGTCGTGTATCTATGCTTCTTGGTATGGACCCCTTTGATCTGGGCCGGCGGGGGTCGTGTATCTTCCGGTCCTGTCTTCGTTTCCCGTACACTGGCAGTTTCTACTTAATATCCCCATGGTTCCACATCTCGAACAAAAGATTTTTGGTGGGTTTCTACAATTATATCGATGATGCCCTCGTTGACCGCATTTCCAACAGTTCTCGTTTGGATTATAGTCTGGGTGTATCGTGATCATAGATACTGGCGGTTTTTGGTAATAGCCCGTATTAAGCGATTTTCTAACGAGTGGAGGTTGAAAATTTCTTTGTTGGCGGTCTTGTTGATTTTTTTGTTGCCGGATAAGTTCATACTCCTCTCCTAGTCTCTGAAGTTCCGAAATACTATTAGCATCTTGGCGACGGATATAGAACTTATACTCAGGTCGTAAATTCTCGTAAATTCGTTCCAATACAAGTACTGGGGAAATCTTGTTTATTCGTCGGCTTAAGGTATGCATGTTCTGTATATAATCTCGGATTCTCTCATTAACAGTCATTGCTCTCATGCGGAATTCTTCTTCTAGTCGTATTTGGTAGCGGGGAGGCAGGAAATTTGTTTTTAATTGGTCCACGAATTCGTCCCAGGATTTCCAGTTGTTACGGTTATTGCGGTACCACAACAATGCTTTTCCCCGGAGCAATTCAGGTATTGTTTTTATCATGTTTTCTTTTGGGATTTCGTATGCCGTGGTCATCTCTTCGATATGTTCCAGAAAACCAAAGATATCTTTTCCTCCGTCATAGTGTGTTCCCCACTTCCGTACTCGGTCCATTAACTCGGGTGTTGATATAAGTATGTTTGTTGGCGTGTTCATCTCGGCGGCGGTGTTATTGTGGCTAGATTCCGGATCTAGTATGTTTGAATCTTCTTGGCGGTTTTCGTGGTCGTCCTCGGGGTGCAATGCCAAATGTCTGGTTAATCGCCTTTGTAGTGACCTGATCTTTCCTCGGGGTGAAAGTCCGTATGTTTCAAGTTCTGACTGGAGTTCTGATTTCCGGAGATGCTGGATTCTTGTGTTTTTACGTCTGCTGGTCATGTCTTTCTGTCTTCTTCTTGCCGGTACGGTCCCTGCTCGGGCGCCAAATTTGTAATCACCCGTTCACCTCAACCTGGGTAGATTACGCTGAGCGGAGTGGTATTGGGGTGCCGGGGCTCATGAGTTTTCCAAGGTTGTTGAATAATACCACGCTTTCGTTTTAGTTTTATCAATGTTTATTTATAACTAATATCTTAACCTAAACTTATTCTTCTAAGTACGGCCTATGCCGGTATAATGTCGGTGTGCGACGGCCTCGCCGGTCTAATGTCGGTGTGCGACGGCCTACGCCGGTCTAATATCGGTGTGCGACGGCCTACGCCGGTCTAATGTTGGTATGTGACGGCCTACGCCGGTCTAATGTTGGTGTGCGACGGCCTACGCCGGTATAATGTTGGTATGCGACGGCCTACGCCGGTAAATTGTCGGTATGTAACGGCCTACGCCAGTTAAATGTCGGTGTGTATTCAAAAATAGTCGTTTGACTAACGGCCTACGCCTGTTTATCACGACTCTTGGTGCTGCCACTGCTGGCGAGACACACTTGGTGATTGGCTCCGGTTTCTTATATTTTCGCTTCATTTACTATTCGCGAATTATAAGAAGTAAACTTTTAACGGTCGTTCTGGTGCCACCGTTTTGGTGAAAATGTTCGGTGTGGGTTGAAGTTTTGGGTGTGGGTTGGTGTTTTGGGTGTGGGTTAAAGTTTTGGGTGTGGAACGAGTCTTTATGATTCGTTACAACACTGGGGAACAGTGATTTTGTTGTTTCGCATTTTTGATTTGATTTTAACTATATTTCGGACGCTGTCTTCAAAAATGCTTTCCATTTTGCCCTATCACCTCTAGTTTCTTAGATAAAGCATTTCCAAATATTAAGAGGATTCCCCCTACCAAAAAATCATTTTTCTTGATTATTCCACTTTCTAATGGGCCAAATTCAACAATATTACATTCATTCTGTTCAGGAGATTTTTCTGTATAATTTGGTACCTATACATGTGTCATTCCGGTCATATTGAAGATCTAGGAGATATAGCGAAATAAGCGAGAATAAGCGAAAATCGAATTTTTAGGCTCAAGGACGAGTTGAGCTTGGTTCGCCATTATTTCAAAACTACTCAACCAATGTCTTCAAAATACATCTTACTTATTCTTAGGATGTCTACTTTGTGGGTATAACGTAATTCAATATATCCAAACGTTGGATTTTTTCTCAAATTCAAGTAGTTTACATATAATATCTGGCAAATAGAATTAACAAATAATTCCAGAAAACATAATAATAAGAAAATGTATAATTGGAAATTGAACATTTTGCAATCGGTAAATGTTGTATTAAAATAGCGGAAAGAGAAGAATTAGTATTCGAGAATGGACTAATTTTATGCGATGGTAAAAAAAATGTCGATGGATTACTAGACAAGATTATGCAAATTCCACCTACTTGGTGCGTACGCGTCGTTTCTCTTGTGAAATCATTAATCAACGAAAATAGTAGTAGTTGATCGATGTTCTGTGGCGCCTTTTATTAGGTTTTGGGCTAGAGAAATTGCCTCCTCTCTCACGGTCAGGAGTTTTAGGCCTGTCCTAATGATGGGGAACCTGTTGAAGTTCGTTTATGTTGATATTTCGTAATTTCTGCTATCGCGATCCTCTTTTGAACTTATTTCCTGCATTACTGTCCTTTATCCGTGCATTGCACTGATTACTTTATAATGTTTAATGCGCAAAATATTTGTTACTATGCTTTATGTTGGCAGCAGGGTCGGACTGGGCAGAAATTTCGGCCTGGGAATTTAAGAGCCAAACCGGCCCAACGAATTCACAATAATTTTCACAGTACTCATCACAATTCACAATGGTTATGTTATGTTTTTCTTCGATATATTTTTAGATTCATTTTTTATTTATGTTTTCAAGTTTTATGTTTTATATGTCTTTATAATAGTATTTCATGATTAAGCGTTTTATTATGTTGTGGACCAACATATTGGCCTTAACCATTCATTATGAAAATATTAATTTATATGTATTTTACGTGAAAATAAAGGATAAATACAAAAACAGGAAGAAAATATATTTAAAGACAACTTAAGAAGAACTACTTTAATATGAATCAAAACGGACAAAAACTTAGTACTTTAACAGGGACTGTTGCAACTACAAGCTTTTTTGTAGTTGGGGGCGAAAATAGAAAAAAAAGTGCTAATTTGGAAAAACGAACTTTATTGCTCGGCGGTCCACAAGGAAGAGACAGAGTTTTTGGCAGGACAAATTTAGTGAGCCTAGAGCGGTAGTATTCCTATAAATCCACAGTTAGTTTCAATTGGGGCATAACTAATATCTATAATTCTTTACAATTCAAAATAGGTCAGTTAGAAACAGCTTGAAATTCACAATTCAATTTTGGTTCTAGTAACTAAATTAAAATATAGCTAAAGTGACCGAACAGGGACTTTAAAAGTGTAGACTTATCAGCTACTTCGTCGATAATACTATTCATATCTAATTTCATCAACATTTCTTTTTCTGAAGACATAAGCATAAACGCCTCTAACTTACACCCACCTAAATTACTTCTTAATCTATTTTTTAAGTATTTTACAACGGAGAAGTTTCTTTAACAAACTACTTGCGTCAATGACAATATGAGCAAAAACTTATATGCCAGGCCCAATGAACTAGTCAATAAGTTGTATCGATTTAGTAGTCGAAAACAACAAATGCTGCAATTTCCACAGGACTCGCATAGCTTCCTTGTCGAAATTTCATCAGTGTGCTCAACATCTAGGTCTGCATCTTTATTCGTTACTTCTGCAACTTTCTTTTCGATAAAATAGGCTTCCAATTTGGACTGCTAAAGGTTGTTCCAGTTATTTTCAAGGTGAACTAATTCTTTTGAGAGGTTTTCGGGAGTTGCTCTTTCATCAAATTTAATAAGTTTCTTACTCAGTTCAACGAAAACCTCTGATGGCAATTCAGGAGTAGTTTTGATATCTTCGAATCCTCTCGGGCCTCAGAGAGACATATCAGCAAACAATCTTTGAGAGTTTGAATCAAATCTTCTTTTGATACTTGTTAGTTGTTACACAAGTATAAATTGTGGGTAGAAACACCTGAACTTCATATGCTTTTTCTGGGTTCAGGATAAGTTCATCTTTTGCTTGTTCTCCAGCCATCCTTTTCTTGATTCTAGTTCTTTTAATTTGAAATTCGGTCTCAACTTCAGAGTCAATATTATTTTCTAAAAGGTTTGATTGCACCCAACTAAGAAAATTATTTGCTTTAAGCTTTATTTCTCCGAATTTTGATCTGAGCTCTTTAAGCTTTTCCATGGTTCCTTGAACTAGTTGGTACGCTTTCAAAATGTCTAGTCCAGAAGTTTGTAGGTATTTTGAAAGGCGAGTGGTTTCATTGTAAATTGCCATGAATACGAAAGCAGTAATTATTATTTCGTATTTTATGAGCCCATCTTTAAATGACTTAGTTTTTACTCGGTTTTCAGGTTTATTTTCAACATTGTTTTCAACCATATTCAAAGTTTTAACAACAACTACATACAAAGACATTTCTTTCTTGTCAGTCAATACTCATTACTCAATCCAAACACTTTAGTCAGCAATTTACTTTTCGACCACCAACGTGTTTCACCAAATTTATTTAACTTTCTGTGACGTGAATCCTGAGCTATTTCTTCCCAAGCATCCATTCGTAGATGTGAAGATTTGAAAAACACTGCAATGTCGTTTAACAATGAAAAGAGTGTAGCACTTGGAATAACTGCGTTTGTAGTGTCGGTCATCACTAGATTTAAAATATGGGCATAGAACCAAACTTGAACATGTTCTGGATGGTTCGTTGCCAATTTAGCTGACAACCCGTTATATTGGCCTTGCATATTGGCTGCTCCATCTATCGAGCTTCCAATGCAGTTATTTAACTGGATATTATTGCCTAAAAGTTTTTCATAGATTTTTTCATTCAAAACATATCGCAGAACCACAGAGCATGGTCTTGGCAAGAAATATCTTGCGTCGTGTCAATTTGTACACTAAACATTTTGGCTTCACCTACTTCTTCACTAATTGTTCGTTTAATTTGGTTCCCTATTACATCAACTATGTTATTTATAGTATTTTTTGACATCATTGCCACATAATTCCCCCTGCCCCTCTGCCCTGTTTTTCTATCACTCTGGTTATCAAGTTTACTTTGTTTGAGGTTCTTAAGTTTGTCCGCTTCTGTGCTTTTTTACACGACTGCCAAAAAAGAGTGTTATGTTTTTAAGGTTAATGTACATAATATGTATGTATGTACGCTTTTTTTATTACACCATAACTTTTGAATGCTTTAACCAATTCTAATATGTGTGGTATCGTTAGAATCCATATATTATCCTGGGTGTCATAGGGTACCTAAACTTTCAAAATGTCAAATCATATGGCCCACAAATTGATTAATTATAGAATTATTTGCATGTTACTGACAACCCCGGAAATTCAAATTTTCGATATTTTCCAAAGGATTGTGGGACGCTAATCATGGGAAAAATAATAAACAAATTCTAAAACGTACCGTTTACGAAATATCCTTTCAAAAAAATCGGGTCACTCATATCAGAAAATCATTCGGAAACCGGTTGTTAATCACTGTACGACACTTGCAATGGGCAACAATGACAATTAATTGATTATTGTACTTTGTAAAAGCGAGTAAGCCCCAAATATATGAAAATTTTATAAATATGAAATTATGAAATATCACTGTTAAAGTTTCTTTATATTGTATTAACTTCTTTATTCATTTTAAGTTAATACATAGTTATTGTTTATTTACCTTTCTATTTCTCAACTACTTTGAATTCCTACACTTATTTCCTTTAAGTTTTAAATATACATTTTCAGACCAGACAAGACGTCTACGTCTTCCTTCGTTCACGTCTTCAGGGAGAGAGAGTGAACTTGTTTTCCCTTATAGCTTCTGTTTACTTATGATTCTCATAGATGGCATTAAATTTAGTTATATATTAACACGCCTCCTTAAATGTAATGTTATATTCCTCTAATTCTAATTTTTCTTTTTAACACTCATTTAAACAAGGTTTAACAATTCTCTTAAATTTTCCAATTTGTTTCTTCCCAATGACTTGGTGAAGATATCCGCTAAGTTCTCATTAGATTCTATTTTCTTTACATTATGTTATTTATTTAATTTTCATTTACAAAATGATAATGTGTTTCTATATATTTAGAATTCTTTGTGAAGTTCCCATATCTAGAAATACTAATTGTCCCTGAGTTATCCTCATATATTGTTATTGGTTTTTCTATTTGAATTCTAAAATCTTTTAGTATATCTTTTACAAGTTTCAATTCACTTACAGCTTCTGAGAGTGCTACATATTCAGCGGCAGTTGATGACTTAGTCACACTACCTTGTTTCTTAGCTTTCCAATATATAACGTTTCCATACATTCTAATTACATATCCTGTGGTTGACTTTCTTTCAACTACGTCTCCTGCCCAGTCTGCGTCTACAAAACAATCAATTTCCTCTGCATTTAAATTCTTTTCAAATGTTAATTTCAGATTCTTCGTTAAATACAAATATTTTAAAATTCTTAGGGCATATTTATAGTGAGTTTGATCGTAACAATTTTGGAATCTACTTAAATAATTCACACTATAACTCACGTCCAATCTGGTTGCTGTGCTCACGTATAAAAGTGCACCAATCAAATTTCTATATCTTAAATCATCTGACATTGACTGCGCAGGATAACATTTCAAATTTTGCTCCATTGGAGTTTTATATAATTTAGCTTTTTCTATACCATATTTTTTTCGCCAGAGAATCTATGTAGTTTTCTTGATCTAATGTCATAGTATTTTTATCATAATTATATTCAATATTCATTCCCAAATAAGTTTTAATTATTCCCAAATGTTTCATTATAAATTTTTCATTAGCAATGTTTTAATTTGATTTAATTTTTCTTTATTTTTGCAACAGATTAGTAAGTCATCAACAAAAAAAATAAGATATATTTTATCAGAATTAATATTCATTAAATATAAACAGTAATCATTTTTACTTCTATTAAAACCTAACGCCTTTAAATATTTATCTAAACATTCGTACCACGCTCTCGGGCTTTCTCTTAACCCATATAACGCCTTATTTAATTTACACACCTTTTCAGTTTCATCATCGTACCCTTGTGGTTGTTTTACATAAACATCTGACATGATTTTTCCATTTAAAAAAACAGATTCTACATCCAATTGATTTATTAGAAAACTATTTTGCACACAGTAAACTAAAAGTATTTTTAGTGTTTGCATTCTCGCTACTGGGGAGTAGATATCGTCTATAATCTCTTTTTGTTGAAAACCTCTCACTACCAGTCTCGCTTTGTAAACTTCATCCGTTGTCTTTGTAAACACCCATTTTAGATCTAAGGCTTTCTTATCTTTTGGTTTAGTTACCTGTTCCCATGTTTTATTTTTGGTTAGACACTCAATTTCTTTAGTTATAGCTTTTTCCCAATTTTTACTTTCGTTACTATTAATTGCTTCGTTATAGTTACTAGGACTATCTGCACTGACATATTTTACGTAGACACAATTCACTTGATTTTCATCCCTACATCTTTGAGGTAGTTTAATGGTTCTCTTAGATCTCCTTACCTCCTGTAACTCATTTTCTATTTCATTTTCACTTCCTTGTTCATGTAATATCGTTTCTCTTTCTTCGCTTAACTCTTCTAAATTTTCCTCGTCTTGTTCAATCTTTATTTTTTCATTCTGGTAATTTTCCTCATTATTGCCCTTGAAACCTACAAGATTTACATCTTCTTCAATAATGTCTACATGTCTCGCAACTATCACTTTATTATTTAATAACACTCTATATCCTACACTTTCATAGCCTAGTAGTATTCCAACATCTGCTTTCCTATCCCATTTATTTTTTCTTTTACTTTCTGGTGTTCTTACAAACACGTTACTTCCATATAGTTTCAAATTTTTTATATCTGGTTTCTTCCCCATAATAAATTCGAAAGGAGTTTTTTTCTATAGTGTTCGCTAATGTTTTATTCTTTAGATACGCAGCTGTTTTAACAACTTCAGGCCAATATCTGATATTCACTTGTGAATCAGCTAATAAACACCTAGCTGTGTCCATTACTGTTCTGTTAAATCTTTCTACGACCCCATTTAATTCATGTACGTGTGGTGGACATGGTTAAATAAAAATTCCTTTTTTTCTCACTAGACCAAGAATATTTCTATTTATATATTCAGTCCCATTGTCACACCTTAATTTTTTTATTTTTTTTTTCTTTTAAATTTTCCACTTGATTAATGTAATCCTCAAAACACCCGTATACTTCATCTTTTGATTTTAAAGTATAGACTTTTGCTACTTTACTATAATCGTCTATAAACGATAAGAAATATATTTCACCCATATAGCCAGTAGGGGAGTGTCGTGTAGGTTGAAACGGCATGTAGGATGAAACACAGCGATATTTTTGTTTCTTTTACAGTTCACACCAAATTGTATAGTGTAAAGTTGTTGTATTATCAGTAGCTAACATTTCATAGCATACAGACTTACTAACTTGACATCCTTGTAATTGAACCAGAGAGAGTCCAAAAAATTTGTGAAAAAAGTGTTTACAAAATTTTTCCATATCTTAAAAAAGTGTGATTTTTTCGTCGATATAAAAAGGTGAATATGAGATTTACACTACAGCTTTTGCTCTATTTTCTAGTTCCGAAGGAATTTTTAGCTTATTTTGCATAGAAAATAAAAATCTCATGTCTTCTAAAAATGTCGGTCAGTCTTGTAAGTTGAAACACTTGATGTCGTGTAGGTTGAAACACTATAACAGTAGCAAGTGAACAACTAAAAGAAAAATAAACATACAAAACTGCATACATATTACATATGCTGGTTCGTTGGAACCTTCTCTGCCGCACACTGTTGCTGTCAACCTCGTTAAATCCTGCAGGATCATAGTGACCATAACTATGTCCTTGCTGGAATAAAACACAACCATGTTGTCATTCAGATGCCAAATTGAATATTGTCATGAAAATGAACGTGCAATTATGTTCATAAAGAGGTAATTTCGAGGATATCGTTTCTCGGAAACACTTGTTAGCAATTCTTCTTTCGGCTGATAGGCGGACGCGCCTGTTCGCAAACTTTTGAAGGACGATTGTTTTGTACAGTCGTCTTTGAGTGTTATTGCTTTCCTTGAACTGCGGCTTTGGCCGTTTCATGTGCACATCGGTGAACTTATATATCCTGTTGCGGTATCGTTCAATGCACTCAGATGTGCATCAACTCATGCAAATGGGTTATTCCGACACTTAATTGCCAGGCCGACGAACTCGGGATTTCTTTTGTTCTAGGAAAAGAACGCTCTCGAAGAGGCTGAGTCAACCAAGGACGATAAGGAAGTATAAATTAGAGATCAGGATGAGAGAAATTTCAGTTGGTAATAACTTTCAACTGTGCCGGATGAAAAATTTGAAAAAGTAGCTCTAGTACGAACAACTCTTTGTATTTCTATTCAAGTTTGTTTTATATTCTTTTTTTTTGAGCTTAATACAAGCTGTATCACAGAAAAATAAGTTACAAATCACAAAGCAAAACTAAAACTTCAAGTGGATTTTAAAAAAGACTAATACGAGTAGTGTTTCAGTAAAATAGTTTAGATAGTGAAAATGGCATGCCGTAGGCCAAGAAAAACTGGACATGGTGTTGTGGATTTTGATACATTACTGAATGCTGTCAAAGCTGTAAGAATCGGAGGTGCAAGTATTCGTTCCGCCGCTCGTGTCTCTAAAATTAATCACGTTAGTTTGTCGCGCTACGTGAAAAAATTCAATGAATAAGTCGAAGATACTTCAAAAGTGACTGATGAAGAACTCTTGACAATTGTTCGCCGTATTGCATCGTATACAAAAACACAGCAGATTTTCAATGGCGAACAAGAAACTGCCTTGGTCGAATATCTCGTGCGCTGCTGTCGACTGTATTACGGCTTGAGTATAACAGAATTGAAAAAGTTGGCTTATGAATTTGCACGTAAGCTGAACATCGCTTATCCAGCGAGTTGGGATAAGCATCAAATGGCCGGCAAGACTTGGTACTATGGATTCATGCTCAGGCACAGTCTTTCATTGCGCTCACCAGAACACACCAGTCTTAATCGAATCAAGTCCTTCTGCAAAGAAAACGTGGATCGATTTTTCGACAATTATACGGCTCTCATGGATATGCATCATTTTGAACCGCACCAAATTTGGAATATGGATGAGACTGGCTTCACAACTGTGCCGTCAAAAATTGGAAAAATCATTGCGATAAGAGGTATTAAAGGAATCGGTCAAGTAGCTGCCGCAGAGCGTGGTACATTGGTGTCCATGGGTTTAGCAGTGAATGCAGCTGGAAACTCTGTACCGCCATTCTTCTTTTTTCTGCGAAAGAATATGCAGAGCTATTTCATGGATAGTGCTCCCACAACTGCCGATGCTGCCTGCAATGAATCTGGGTACATGAAACAGGCTGAATTTATCAAATACATGCGGCACTTCATTAAATATACTCAATCAAGTCCAGAGAATAAGACATTGTTGCTTCTTGACAACCATACATCACACTTGTCAATTGAAGCAATTGATTTAGCCTTGGAAAATGGAGTTGTAATGCTTTCATTTCCACCACATTGTTCGCATAAAATGCAGCCACCCGATGTGTCAGTTTATGGACTAGTCAAGCGATATTATAGCACAGAATGCAAAAATTGGCAGTCGTCCAATGCTGGAAAAACATTAGACATTCGGAATATACCCGGATTGGCATGCGCGGCCCTTGATCTAGCTCTGACTCCAGTAAACATAAAGAAGGGATTTGCTGCGACAGGTATTTCTCCATTGAAGCGGAATGTATTCTCAGATTCGGACTTTGCTCAGGTTGAGTTGGATGATCAAAGTGCCGATACATTTTACATTGAGAATACAGTAAATGAGGAAGACCAATGGCGTATTGTTTCGACGGATATTGCAGAAATCGACTCAACATCAACAGAGCCATCGACATCAGCCACAAGACCACAATCAAGGTCGCGTTCTTCAAGTTTTGCGTCAATGTTGACTGAAATTGGCCCTATTAAGAGAGCTACACCAATGAAAAAGTCAAATCGTGGACGAAAACCAATGAAAAGTACAGTGCTTACCTCACCAGAATCTATCTGGGAGCTTAGAGAAAAACGGCAAAAGCGTGATGGTGCCCAAAAGAAAAAAGAAGAAAGCGCCAAAAAACGAAAATTATCATCAACGAAAAATACGGTCAACAAACGAACCCAACCATCAAGAGCCTCAAGAAAAAAATCACCATCGTCATCGTCCAGTCGTCCATCGTCGAGTGCAACCAGTGCCAACGTCCATTTCATTTAAAGTGCGCCAACATAACTCGTAGTTACTACACATGCCGAAATTGCGACTCTGATGCTGATATTTCTGATTGAAACGAACTTATTTATTCTCTTTTTATAATTTAGACTTTTAAAATAAAGAAATTAATAATAAACATTTAAAATTTGGCGTTTTAATAAAAAAAAGTTTCAATTACTATGTGTGTTTCAACCTACATGACAAATTTTTTTGCGACCAAAAATAACATGTTTGGAAAATAAGCCATAACTTTTTTATTTTTAATGCAACTGAATTACATTCTTCGAAAAAAATGTAGCTAACAATATTACCTTTCCAACGGCATATAAAACTCTGTGTTTCATTTATCCAGTTAAAAGTTGCGCCCAAAAATCAAAGCGTGTTTCAACCTACAAGACTCTTCCCTACTATTGTGAGGCCCATTTAAATCTGTATGAACAATTTCTAAGATGTCCTTTGCTCTTTCCCTGTTGTTGTCAAAACTTAAGTTATGCATTTTATTTTGAATGCAAGTCCCACACTTCAAATACTCATCTTCTAACTTTCCCGTAATTCCATCAATTAATTTATTTGTACATGTTGTTTTCAGATAATTAAAATTTACATGTCCTAGCATTCTATGTAATTTTTCTTTATATGTCATTTTCATCTCTTTGCTCTCTGATACGTAAATTTCCTTATTTTCAATGTAACTTTCCATTTTATATAAATTATTTTCCTTATACGCTATTGCAAATAACTCATGTTGTCTGTTAAATATTTTCGATGTATTTCCTACTGACATAATTTTATTATTATTAGTTATTTTTCCAAAACATAACAAATTTCTGTCCATTTCCTTAACTAGAAAAACATCCTTCATTTGAACTTCTGTTTTCTTATTATTAGTTTTAAACACACTTTTAACATTTCCTACCTTAGTCGCTTTTAATGTTCTTCCATCACCTATTTTTACTTTAAAAGGATTTTCCAACGCTATACTTTCAGAAAAATAATTTTCATTATTTATAATATGGTCAGAACAACCGCTGTCTAAGACCCATTCGATTTTATTTTCATTTTTAATTACCTCTCTAATTTTGTTATCGTTTCTCAATTCCGTACAAAAAAATTCACCTCGAATTCTGTTGCTTTGTTGTCTGCTTTCTTATTGGCCATTGTATCTCTGCTGATTATGCCAGCCACCGCGTCCTCGATAGTTGGATCCTTGTGTTGAACTTAACTGTGATGAATGACCATACGCGCCTCCTCGCACTTTCTGTTGTCCGCCTTCCTCGATTACCTCTCCAATAATTGCCATTACTCTTATTATTATTATTTCTGCATTCATATTTTAAATGGCCTGTCTTTCCACACTTGTAACAAGTTTTGTTTTTGTTAATTTCAGTTTTAAACGTATTAGAGTTTCCAAAGTTATGTTTATTTTCCACATTTTCTTCTCTCTCATTTATCTCGAACATTTTTATTTTATTTTTAACAAAATCTACTGTTTGGTCTTCTTCTTTTAATACATCAATTAAGTCACCTATATGATTAAGTGAACTTGGAAGTAATCTCAATAAGTAATTTAATTTTTCTTTTTTTTAAAACTGTAGCACCAGCATTTTTTAATTCGATAATTAGTTTTTCAAATTCACTAAACATGTCACTTGAATTATTAAAATCTTTCAATTTGATTCTTTCTAGTTTATTCCTTAAGCATATTTGTAAAGCTATTGATTCTCTTAAATACATACTGTCCAATTTTTTTATTATATTAAATGCCGTTTCTTCATCATTCACTAGTTCCATTTGTTTGTTTGAAAGTGCTGCATATATATAATTAATAGCCTTCAAATCATTTTCATTCCATTCGTCTTCTTTATCTGTTTGTATCTTATTTCTTGTAATTACATTGTAACACTTTTTGTATTTAAGAAAGACTGTAAGTCTTTTTTTCCATGTGCTATAATCTTTGCCACCAAAGATTGAAATTTTTAGTTCGTCCCCCATGTTTTTGTTTTCTTTTATTTCTTTTGTTTTTTTAGTTAAATTAGAAATCACTTCCTTTAGTATTAAAACCTGCTTTGTTATACACACAAATTTTTCTTTTAATCCTTTAATTACTTCTTTATCCTCTTCTATCAAATTTTCACTTTTCATTTCATATTTATTTTAAATTTCGATTTTAAATTTTATTACACCACAATTTCATTTTTCGCTGGTCGCCATGATGATCTCATTTTTCGCAACTACTGAACTACGCTCTGCTACCATGTTTCTTTATATTGTTTTAACTTCTTTATTCATTTTAAGTTAATACATAGTTATTGTTTATTTACCTTTCTATTTCTCAACTACTTTGAATTCCTACACTTATTTCCTTTAAGTTTTAAATATACATTTTCAGACCAGACAAGACAAGACGTCTTCCTTCGTTCACGTCTTCAGGGAGAGAGAGTGAACTTGTTTTCCCTTATAGCTTAGCTGTCATTCTGTTTACTTACACAGTGTGTTTTTTAAATAACCGGACTTTTTAGTTATAGAATATAACAAGCATGGTATTATGTTTCAAAGCTAATATTTATTCAAAATAGGATCCATTTAACTCAATACAACGTTTGGATCGATCAACCAATTTATCCGTAGACTTTTTAAACTCGGTTTTTGGGATGTTCTTTAACACCTGTGTCACGGTTGTTTGAATGGCTGAAACGTCATCGTAAAAAGCTCCTTTCATTGCAGTTTTCAGCACCAGTTTGCAGCACCATGTTTCATCACCAGCTATGATAGAATCAAGAAAATCTGGATCGTTTTCAGCTGTAGAAATGATGTCTTTGCAATGCTCTACACGAGCTACTTTTTGATTTTCATTTCGCTGATGTGGAACAAAACGTTCTCAGACCTTTCTTTTATCCAAATCTTGAGTTAATATTGTGTACATTATACTTTTAGATGAATTTAATTCTTCTGCCAGTATTCTCGCAGTGAAACTTGCATTGATAGCGATTATTTCACGTACTTTTTCTACTAATTCAGCACGATTTGATGCTTCTGGTCGTCCAGGTAGTGGATCATCATTTAAATTGCAACGGCCATTTGAAAACCGTGTAAACCAAATGTGACCTTGAGTAAGACTTATAAAATCATCACCATAAACTTTTTTTTTAACAATTCGTAAGTTTCAGCAAATTTTTAAAACAAAGTTTAATATTTGCATTTTGTTCCATTATGTTTTTACGACACAACCACAAAAACTACTGTTATTAAAAATGTGTAATTTTGTAACCTGTTAACCGATGAGCATGACCATAAATGTGGTCGAAAGAAGAAACATGTACCTTTCTATCGCTGCTAACGTTTTATCGCTGCTAACGTTTAATATATGGCGCTATGTGTTCCATGATTTAAATTAAAACTCCGGTTATTTAAAAAACACATGGTGTTACATTTCTTTTTGGAAACTATGCATTTCCCGACCTATCTTTACATGAACATTTTTTCTTAAAATGAACTGAGATCACCCCTTTAAATATTGCCGTGTCTTTTTTAAACACCCTGTATACGTTTTCAGTCAATGTGATACATGCGAGATTTTTTTTACGTGTTTTGTCGAACACCCTGTATTTTGAAGATAAAATTATAGATGAAATAACCTTTTTTGCTAAAAAAATTGATCGCAGCCTAATAGAAATAACTGGGGAGAATCCAAATCTGATGCAAACTCATTTTATAAATTTTTGGACATGTTACGATTTGAACGTCAGCTCCAATAATTATTATTGAACACCCTAAGGGGTCCAAATATAAAGTCTTTCTTGGGTGTAATTTTCATTCAACAACTCTTTGGCAGCCATTATTGCATCAACAGTTTCTACAGTAAACGAATTACTTTTCTTATTTTTAATTAAATTCATATCTCTAAATCGTCTCTCAGCTGCTGCACTACTGTGAGGCAGGCTTAGTAAATCCATCACAAAAGAAGTAACATTTTTGAATGGTGGTTCACCTAATCCATTTTTTAAAAGAGAGATGTTGTGCCAGAAATCTTCAATGTTCTTATTTTTCTCATAAACGTCCTTAATACCCTGAATACATTGCATCATTCTATATTCACTGTTTATAGTTTCCCATTCGGATTCATTTACTAGGTTAGGAAATTCTTTTAAAAGTGGCAGGAAACTTCCAATTTCATTGGAACAAACTTTTTGAGGATCTATGTAATTTAATACTTTTAATTTTTCATTATTAAAGTTTACACGTTTTTTAATTTGGCGACACAACTCAATATAAAAATGAACAGAATTTTTTTTAAATGTCATTCTTTGACTTTGATCGGGTTTTTGATTTTCAATAAACTTTTGTACTTCATGTCCAAAATACATGTTATCGTATGGCAATTTGTTTTCTTCTTCAAAAGAAACATTTTCAAGGTATGCTATTGATGCAATATATTCAAGGTTTTGAGAAATTATTTAAAATATTTTTAAAAGAAGCTTCAAATATAGGCAAAATTCTATGAATTCGTACATTCTCCGACTGAAATTCTAAATTCATTTTGTTGACAATTTTAAGAATGTAGGATAAGAAATACATGTACATTTTATTTTCTAAGTTATCCATATTTTCAGAAATTTGCCTTGCTTTAGTAGTATTAGCGTCTTTTGGATTTTAATAATAAAAATTTATGCAATACAGTTTAATAGGTGTCCACTGCTCTAATATCCTATTAACTACAGCTTCTAAAGACAACCAACGAGTTTGAGTAGGACGTAAGATTTTGTGAGGTTTTACAGACAATAAATCTTGGAATTCCTTAAATTCATTTAATCGCTTAGCACTATGCTGAAGAAACGTGAAGATATCCCTCACCATCTTCTCGATAACATTGGGCAGAAACTCACAAGCATAACTCGAACAAAGGTGAAATGACTGACATAAGAATCCCAAATAAAACAAATCAGGATCAATAATATTTTTTAAACGAGCTTGTACTCCACGAAATTCGCCAGACATCACACTTGCATTGTCAGTAGCCAAGCCAATTAAATTTGGTAGAGGGATATCTTTGCTTCTTAAAAATTCTACAATAGAATTGGAAATCGTTTCCGCATCTGATTTTGCTAATTTTAACAAACATAAAAATCTATCCATAACTTTACACTTGAGTCGGTGAAAGTATCGTACAACCAAAACTAGACATTTTTCCGAACTAATGTCAGTGGATTCATCTATTATCAATGAGAACTTATTTGATCTAATATTTTTCAAAACACTTTGCCGACCTTGTTCTGCCAGAGTATTTACAGTTAAATAAGTTGCCTTCGTTCTGTGCAGCTTCATATTTTTCGCTATAACTGAATCCGGGAAACAATTAGGAAGAAGTGATTGTATACTGTGCATCAATAAAAACGGTAAATGATGTTGCAGGAAAAACATGACAAGCATGAGTTCTGCTTTCTTTACATTTTTCTTCAAATTAGAGTCTTTATGGTTTTCAAAAGATTCCTTAATACTAACTTGATTCTCCTTTCTGTTGATGCTGTTTTTGTGATAATCTGAGGCACTATGTCTTTCCAAATGCCTTTTATTATTTGTTAGCATTTTATTGCAACCCTTAAGTTTCTGGCGTACTTTTTCTGGGGTTGCGTGTTCGTTTCCTCTGATCTAAAAACTATTCTATATAATAATAATATAATTGAATGCTTGAAATTGGATATACCCCTCTTCATTATCGCGAGGATTTGGATCCGGTTCAACATCAAGCTCAACAACAACAGGCACTGGGACAGGCTCTTCACTTTCACGTGCACCACTAATTTTTTTGTTTTTTTGCATTAATTTCTTCTTGACTGTTTGAGTTTGAGACATTGATTTTCCTTTTAATAAGATATCTATGTAAAAGAAAGAGTTACGAAATTACTATGTACAAAAGTTTACCATTTAATTACTTCGTAATATCCATTGTGAAGTGTGAACCGAACAAATTGAATTTTTGTATAACTTTGAAGGGGATTCGTTAAATTCCGCCTACAAATTAACGCGAAGATTAGAAGCTCGCTGGAGTGTCCAAATTTTCTTTGTTATAACAATTAAAACACAACATGAATATAGATTTATATTTCAACTTCACAAAAGCACGTCCGACTCCATTCCAGTCAGCTGCCAGCGAGAAGAGGGAGGTTCGGCGCCGTCGACAATTTTATTTGGAAATTGCGGATATCTTTCCAAGAGCTAGGGAAGTTGCCGCCTCAACTTCATACAATGGCTGAATGAGATCTTTCTTAGCGAATTTCTTTTGAAATTATTGGATGGATAGGTCGATTTTTCTTAAATTGTACCAAAATGTTCTAGGGCGAAGAATTTGAGTGCCAAGAGTGCCAAACCGGAAATTTCGAATAAAATGTACCAAATTTACTCCGACTGGAGCGAATCGGCAGCACTGCGCCCTATTCTTTCTCGTTCCCCTTATCGTTAATTTGAGTCTTCTGGTTTTGTTCCCCAAACAACAAACAAGTTTTTCAAGCACGAAGAATACCCGAAATGGCCACGAACGCTCTTGACGGTGGCGTTGACGGTGACGCTGCTATGCGACTGGGCCCTAACGCAGCAACTATTGGCGTGTAGTGTAACACGCGATGTTTTAACAGACATCTAAATCGTGCTTTCAAAAGACCGTTTACCCGTTCATAGCAGACATTTGACAATCATTGAAATCTCTTTCTGGGTATGATTCAGGAGCAGCTTGTATTGGTGTTAATAACCACGGTCTTCATGCCTATCCGGAGTCACCTGAAAGAATTAAAAAGCACATTATATGGTACCTATATTTTTCTTCAGAAACCGTCTACCTACCAAGCAAAAAGTACCCTAGAATATATATGTACAAAAAATGCATTGGTTTCTATATACAACGCAGCACTCCTTCTTGGCTGAACCATAAATGGTGGCAATTTATCAATTATTTCGTCAACCATATCAAGAGACGCGGTAGCGTTTGGAAGCCAAGTACGTGAAAAAATCGTCGAGACACTCCGTGTATATTTACTGGAAAAAATTCTAACCTAAAATGCGATTTATATGTGAAATATCTCGGAAATGGCTCTAAAAATCGAAATTTTAAGAGCAATTTCTTGAATATTATCGCATATAAGCTTTCAAATGAGATATATCTGAACTCAATCCATTCATATGCTTCAGTTGCTTCAGTATCACACTCAATGAAAATACAACAGCTTTCACAACGTCGATGTTACAAGTAATGTACTGGTTAATCCAAGAGTCCAGTCAAATCTGATTTTTACCACTTGGCGCAGTTTTAGGACAGATGAGCCAGGACCAAACTACAAAATAACTTCTTCAATTAACTAACTTTTCATGAAATTTTCTCCATTCGAGATCTGTAAAACCAATCGTCTGTTCCATATAATATTTACATTGAGAATCCGACGAGCTCTATCATTCTAGCATTCATTTCATATGTATATATTATACATTACGAAGACAGACATAAAGATTCCGAATGAAAAATCAAACCTGATAAGCTGACGTGAACTGTTCTCTCCAACACGATTAAAAATTTGATGTATTGTAATATGTAGGTATAGTAAAGGGTTTTCCAATAGAGGCGGGTCGATTTTGAAAGGCTGTGGCGGCCATGTTGTTTTACTGGCGTCTGCCAAATGATTTGTTTATTATTCAGTCACTAATGCCAAATCACCTTGGCAAGTTAAACGATTGAGGAACTCGTCCAAAATGATTTAAAATTTTATTATCAACTAGCAGGTCTACCCGGTTACACTCGGGCGGTGAAAATTATAATATCTATAATGTGCATCAATGCATCATATTGTACATTAAAATTTACAACTACTCCCAAACGCGACGTACAATACATACAACCGGTTCCGATAGATCGGGCTGTAATAATAGTTCGTTAGTTAGTTTTTTGCAGTTAAGGGTAGTTTTAGGGCGTTAAATTAGATTAGGATAGAGGTTAACAGTTCTCATTGAGCTTTTTTTTTAACCAAAAGGCCAAATACAAATTTTTATGAATGTTTTTATTTCAAAATTGGTGGATTTTTATGCAAACTCCGTTACCTCGTTAAAGGTGAAATTTCAAAATATCCTGCCCTACATCATGTCTACATCCCAAAGCATCCTCTGCGCAAAACTTTAGATTTCTAGGTTCAAGAGCTTAGGCTGGGTGTTAATGAATCAGTCAGTCAATCCGGACCTCTTTTTTTTTAAATATTACAACACAACAAAGTGAATAAAAATTTTTCTAGAAAAAAATTGAAAATTTGAGCTTCCAGGTGCAGCCCAACAGTAAATTTTAGTAAGAAAAAAACACTAAAATTAAAATGAAGTACCAATTTAAAAAACTTAAATGCAATCCAACGGTATATTTCAACAACCATTTTCTTTTTTTATTTCGCTCTTGCCTTTTTTTATTTCTGTTTTTCTATCGCAAGTAAACTTTGTCAGTACTCAAAACACGATTGATCACGATTTTTGTTTTTTAACTATCTTCTTCCAGTTAGTTCCCATTCAATAAAAAACAAACGATAAATAATGTCTCCGGCCCAACACTTCTCGTGAGGTTGGTTGTGTCACCTGCGACACACGCACGCGCTTCTCGATCATTCCTAAATCCTATGCATATATGCAAAAGAATATCTTCCGGTGACTTCGCTCTTCGCTGTTTTGCCACTTTCATAAAACCGGAGCAAAAGACGATAGCTAAATTCACAAATTTTTAAGAAAATATTTTAGTGGCATATTTTTATGACATCAAGTCTCACGATAAGCAAATGTCTACTTTTCTATTGCGACCGAGAAAATTATAAAATTTTGTGTCTCCGAGTCACACGATCTTCGTTTTTAAAAATTTCTAAGGTTGTGACTGAGCGCTGAGAATGAGCATTGAGCATGAGCAGCAACCTATGATGTGTGTACACAAAGTTACGTGTCGTGTGACTCGGACAATGTGAAACTCTCCCGATTTCTTTGATTTGCTGAAAATTTTCCGAAATTTTCGGTACATTTATAAGCGATATGCCACATTGCATATTGTCGCGTCACACGATAAAAAATTTTCAAAATTACTTATAAATGCGGGGTTTTTGCTATCGTCTGAATCGGCTTAACACATACTTATGTAGATCGGTGAAAGCGAATCTACTCAAGATATACATATTCAATTGATACTCAAGATTTTAAAAACGTGGTTATAAAATTGTGGACACTCGTTTTGGAATCGATCTTCTTGGGAGCTAAGTAGGACAGTGAATTCTTCTTAGTTACATAACTAAAACGTGTTAGCTATTTTATGCATCCACGATTTTTCACGCCCCTCTTCATCCCCTTAAAAGTTGAATTTTAAAAAACTGCTTTAGGGTGATAGCCTATGAGGCAAGTTGAAGAGGTATTTCAAATTTTGTAGAAATCGGTTCAGGAAAAACTGTTTTCACTCCTTTTCACCCCCGTAAGGGTTAAATTTCAAGTAACCGTTTCTTAGTGAGCACCTATGAGGTAAGTTGTATAAGTGTTCGGAATTTCATTGAAATCCGTTCAGTGGTTCCGGAGATTCACTGATATATAAGTGAGTACGTGGTATTTGGCTTTTATATATATGGAAGATTGAAGATGAAGATAGAAGATAGCAAGTGTCTACTCGGTTACACCCCGGTCGGTCAAAATCATATTATAATGTACAACAGATTACATTTTGAATTTACAACCACCCCTGAACGCGATGTAACTGTATTACCATAGAACCGTTTCCCGTACTTCGAGTTACACTAATGGTGGGTTAATTTGTTTTCAGTCAAGGGTAGTTTTTAAGGGTTGAATGAGGGTCGAGGTTGGTAGTTCTCATTGAGTTTTTTTTTAACTTAAAAGGCAAACAACCAATTTTTATGAATTTTTTAGTTCAAAAATTGGCGAATTTCCATAAAAAATTTCATCCCCTATTTTATCCCCTTAGGGGTGGAATTTCAAAATCCGGTTCTTAGTGAGCACTAATGAGATAAGTTGAAGAAGTATTTCAAATTTCGTGGAAATCGGTTCAGTGGTTCCGGAGAAACCGTTTTCACCCCTTTTCAAATTAAGAAAAATTATAAATCAAACTCTTCAACTTAAGTTCAAAGGGACATTGATAATTTATTGAATGATGCTTTAACAAAAGAGGGAAAGTATTCTAGATACGCACGCACGGAAAGTACAAGTATATTGGCGTCTTCTTTGGAGTCTTCAGCGGATATAATCGCCGATATAATCAAAATATAATTTAACTCTATTTAAAATATAAAAGAAAATAAAGAGTAAAACTTATAAACATTTATAAAAATAAACATTACTTATAAACATTTTCTCGATATATGTTTAGCTCTATGTACTGCTGTACTTTATAATGGCTTTGCAGACTTCTGGGACAGTGCGACTTATCACCGGTTTCGAAACCTTAAAATTAAACGATATACTTCCGTAACTGTCACCGGTTGCTAAATATCGCAAGGTTATCACCATTTATCGCCATTTATCTCCAAAAGACCAAAACTACTAGTTCGATTTTGATGTGGTTTTCAGTAATGGGTTTGTGGTTGATTACTGAGGGTTCTTAAATAGGTGTTACAGTAGTAACTCACTAGGGAGCCCTGCAGTAATATATTTTATATTAGCTACTACATATTAAGAAACTCGATAGGTAAGTATATCTGTACAGAGTATCATTTTTATTTATTACTTACTAGGAGGTGTCTACCCAGTTACACCCGGCTCGGTGAAAATCATAATATAATGTACATCAGATTACATTGTGAATTTACAATTACCCCAGAATGCGACGTACCTCTATTATATAAGTTAATGATCTGTTCACGCGGGAATTTAAAAAAAATAAAATATAAGGTTTTTGAAATTAAATTTATTACTTTTCTAGTACAAGAATCACTTAAGACTAACTTATTCTATTCGCCGATTTGCCTGGTAACCTCTGATGAGCTTTTTGGTTGACAACGCGACCTCTTGGCATGGGAACGTCTCGTTGGTGTCGCCTGTCGTCTGGGTGGTCAAGTAACGGTTGGATTTTACCTGGGAAATGATGATAATGCAAATTGGATTTGGGAATTGTTGATGGTGCAATTATGTTCCTAGGGTCATGTGGATGTTCGAATTTGATGCACCCCGAGTAACTCTTCCCCTCTTAGTTAACGCGTCCTCGCATCTTAAAAAATTGGGATGTTGTAGATGCTGTTTGTGGAAGGATATCTGATCTCTGCTCTATTTTCAGGAGGTTTTACCACTGGTGGATCTCCAGGTGCTTCCATTGTTTTGGTTTGCATGTTCAGAGTTATGCCAGGTGCTTGATTATGTTGTCTTCTCTTCCTGAATGCCATGATCTTCCAGATAGCTATTGAAGTTACTATTGCTGCGTAGAGACTATAATTGAGCCAGTCTGTGAGCTTCTTGTTTGATTGGATGGTTGCGATTGCCCTGGTATTGTTGAGGTGGAGTTCTTTCATCATTTCCAGAGATAGAATTTCCTCGACGTCGTTTTGTTCAGCGTTGGTTTGGAACAGTGGGGGTAGGATTTGCACTTCCGATTTTTCCTGGGAGATGAATTTTTGGTTGATAATGATTATGGAGGTGTTTGGAAATTTGATGAGGTATGTTCCCTGTATGTCTCTTGTCCTGTTGTCGATCTCGATGGTGCCGTTAAAGTCGTTGAGAAAGATGATGTCTTCTTTTAGTTCTTCAACTTGTGGCAGGTGGTGTCCAGTGATCTGGGTGCAGGTTGCTAGTCGGCTTTCCAATAAGTTTGGTATGCAAGTGGAATTACTTATGTCTACTATATTTTTGCTTTTACAGATGGATAATTTATTAATGCTTTTACAATTTCCTATGATTCCAAAGATTATTTTATTAGCCTTAAGCACTTCTAAGAATTTAATTTTGTTTACAATATTATTTTTCTTAACGGGTTTTATTAACAATTTTTTGTAAGTTTTAGGTTGAACAAGTGGTACGTCTATTATATAAAAAAGATCTGTTTCGTTAAAGGCTAACTTAACGTCTGACAATTCTAATATTTCTTCTATATTGTTGTAGGGTATGCCTTTATTTTCGAAGTTACTTATTATGTTTCTAATCTTGTTTTGGGAAAGGATGATTGAATTTATTACATTAGATTTAGCAAGTTGCATTGTTTGGATTATACTAGTTAGTTCATCTTTTACAATTCTTATTTTGTACTGAGTTAGGAATATTAGTGAATCTAAAAAATTGTTGTCCTTTTGTATGCTATTTAGGATTTCGTTAGTAGTTTTAATAATTTGGTTGATTCTAACATTGTTTTCTTTATTTATGATAACTTGGTTGTTGTTATTGTCGATAATACCATTTATCTTATTTTTTGCGATTTCGAAATCATCGTGGTGGGGGTTACCCGCGATCCACTTCCAGGCTGTTCCAATGAAATTTAATGATCAGTGTACCGGTATTACCGTATTTTATTTCTGTGTACCGTTATGCGGTCAATAAAATTTTCGATTTGAGATAATTCGTGTCGAAAGATGTGAAGGAAACGATTGGATTGGGGAATATGTTCGTTTACTAAGGTTGATGTTTTCAAATAAAAGTCCGAATATTGTTTTATGTTAAATATGTGTATTAGTTTCAAGTTACCTTCCTGGATGGCTACAATTCCTGTTTCCAGTGCTAGGAGTTGAGAGGCTGAATAGTCCAGTATGTGCACTTTGGCTTGCGACCTAGTGAGGAGAAGTCTGGAATGGAATTGGGTTAATTTCTGATATCGCTTTTGTGGTGTTGTATATCGGTATATCGATTAAATTTGATCAATGTAAATCGATATACCGAAACAGTTACAATTGTGCAGTTTTACCAAAAAACTGATCAATGAACTCGAATGTGTTTACGCGCAGCTTTCGCTGGAATGCATTGAGTTGTTATTCGAAATTAGCGAACATCCGCCCACTCAGGTTACGCGCACGTCGCACGCCCGTGGGAGAAATTGAAACAGCTCAATCGCACGCGCTGAGCACTTTCCGAGTTCAAGGTAGAATTGCACAATTGAAACATATTGCAAATCCCAGCAAATCAAACAGGGAACGTAAAAGTTTTCGCGATTAAGTAGAGAAGAGTTGAAGCCCATCAGTCAAGCGACAAGGTTGTGCGGGAGAAAGGCGCAGTCATAAGAAGTTAGTGAAAAATTAAGTGAAGTGTTAAATTAAAGATTCATAACGTTATTACAACGATCAAATAAAGAAAAGTTATAACAAATTTTGGCGCAGCCGGTAGGATTGAGGAAGCCTAGTTTACATTTAAATTACTGTAAGTGCTTTAAAACCCTCAATCCGACGAACTTCGAGTGTTTCATCTATTTAGAGAGCTGGGAAAGACTACTTACCCTAATCACCTGAAACTGAGTCTGGTTTCAGGGGCCTCTAACAATAAGAGAAACTACAACGCTCCCGGTGCAATAATAATTGGCAATTTTAACCGGTGAATCTCAAGAGTTTCTACAGGGATACTCCAACGCTCGCGGGTAAACAACTTTAGTCGCCTCTGTTCCAGGTGGATAAGCGATTACCTGCTTCTTTACGTGTAATAAGGCACCAACGAGGGACTTATAGGGGCTTCATCCCTGCCCAGGATTTAATTGAATGCAGAGCGATAAAGACGAAAAACCAACCAAACCCAACACGAAGGAAGATCCACCACCAGCGGCACCGCAGAAGGAACAACAGCAGAAACAACCACTGACGATCCTCCCCCCACATCTTCAATCAACTCCACTGCCAGCACCTAAGGATCCTCCATCACCAAGGAAATTGCGCAGTGGCACCATCCTAGGACAACCCGGACATAGCAAAAAACAACCTGCAACAGTAAGTCTAGATGCACATTTAAATCAATTATTAGAACTAGCGCGAAAATCCAATAACTTCTCTGTTCCTCAATGTGAAGAAATAAATCAAAAAATTAAAGAAACAAGAGAACAGAGAGAACTTAAAATAAAGTAATTTAGAGAAAGTTCGGAAAAATTTCGCAAAGAACTAAAATTATTTCAAGGATTTTCGCGCTCGCTCGATTCAGAAGGGCAGAAACAGTTAGACCCTAATAATTTAGACTTAAGCAGTGAAGAAAATAAAGAACATAAAATATCCACCACAGAAATTATAATAAATTGGTTAGAAAATACGTTGTTAGAACCTAGTGTGTCCCCGTGTACCAGTGAGTCGTCGTCTAGTGTATCCACGAGTAGTAGTGATTCGACGTCGTTTGATAGTTTATATAAAAGTTGCTGAGTTGATGGCTCTAGTGATTCCTCTCTTTTCGGGCGTACCCGGGCCGCACATGAGCCAGGAACTTCCTTTGTTCCTCGGCTGTTGTCGGCAAGTTTTAAACTGTCTCTCAGAAGAAGAAAAAACCACTTTCTTCCAGATCTTCCCCACAAGGCTAAGAGGCGAGGCTTACCTCCTCTTTGCGTCTGAAGTACCTACTAAGTTTAAACCAGTGATGGGCAGGCCTATGCCCGCGGGCACTCCAGCTTTTAGAGCTTTGAATATGTACACGAGCAGCTTTCAAGTCGAGAGCGCATCATTCGGCCGCCGGCCGTCATGCGAGCAGGACTGTGCTTCTTTTCGCTTTGCTTTCAGGTACACTGTAAATTTGAAGTCATTTTGCCATGTGGCTTCACTTTTACATGACTGGTGACGTCACCAAAATTAACAGTGTAAAAAAGGCCGGAGAGAGCTTTGAAGAGCTTTTACACAATCACATTTTGAGACTGTGGTTGCATGCCCATCCCTGGTTTAAACACATTGAGGAAAAACTCAATCGCATCTACTTACCGCGCGAAAACTACCAAGAACTAGTAAATAAACTTATTACCACGCAACAGTTCCCCTTTGAGGAACTAGAAATGTATATATCACGCGTGAAAAAACTTTTAAGACATTGTGAAGAAGCGGCAGAACTAAAATACGATGTTAACACTGCACCAGTAGTAAAAGTTCAATTACAAGATTTCGCGAAAAATGCTTTATTAGGCGGAGTAACCAACCCATATTTATGCCAATATCTCTTAAATCTGACTGAGAAAAGTTTTACTGACTTAGCCCAAAAGGCGCTAAACATGGAGAAGCTCCAACAAGGAGTTTTACTCTGTCAACCCCACAATTAAATAACCAAACCTCCCCACATTCACCTGTCACGTATGCTACCAACAATATGCGTACATCACCAAGTTATACCGTACCTATCCTAAATTAAAACCTAACTCCCCCAATAAAAGAAGAAGTACCCTCCTTCCATTATCCTCAGGCCGGTAATCAAACTTGGGTGCGCAACCCTTTCGCGTCTGCTTCTACAACGTCGCCAAGGCAAAAACTAAACAAATCTAAGCCAGTGGACAGAACGCAAGAGGTAATTGCAAACACCACTTGTAGCTTCTGCAGCAAACGTGGTCACACTTATGCTGATTGTGTAAAGCGCAAAAATACTCCCCTACTCCCCTACACCCCTATGCGGCTGCAAAAAGTATGGTCACGATATCAGTTCGTGTCGAAAAAACCAAGTGGCAGCAACGCCGATGTCATCCAGACCAAATGCCCAGCCGCCCTCGGGAGTAGGACAAAATAATAGTAACCGCAGAGTTTACAACGTACAAATAATTTGTGACTTCTGTGGAAGACGTGGACATGATGAACCAAGTTGTAGACAGAAAAGGAAATGGGAGAATAACAATCCGGGAAACGGAGGTCAGTCGACCCGAAATTCCCCGGATCGGCTTTAAATGTAACAAAAGAAAACAATGGGGTACCTCAGTCTCCCGAACCCAGTGTCCCCCGTGTACAACTGCCGTTGGACATAAGTTTACACGGTCAAGCAAAATTAATTGTGGACACTGGTGCTGAGGTCAGTATAATTAAGGAAAAAGTGCTGAAAAACCTGCATATTATTAACAACAAGGAAAAGGTCACTCTAGAAACACCCTTCGGAACCGGAAAGGCTCAAGGCTCGTGCAAGGGAAGTTTCGTGTTGAATAAAAGAAACATTCCCTGGAAATTCCAGGTTGTAAACAATTTACCCCGCCTTCCCCTAGACGGACTTTTAGGAAATGACTTTTTATCGAGACACTGCAACATTGAGGGACCAAATAAGCAATTAAGATTTCCTCGAACGGAAATCAATAAGAACGAATTTACAATACCGTTAAATAACTTGTCAGGAAACACGCAACATTCACCTAAAACTAAACTAGGAGTACTAGAATACGGGAAAGGAACTAGCAAAGTATCTTCGATAACCCGTAGTGCGCCTACAGCATCCCAAAAAGTGAATGCTGCTTGTGAGATTTTGAGTGGGACAAGAAATTGTGAAGACCGGGTAAAAATACCAAAGGCAGAGGAATACAGGACGCAGAAGGTAACTTTAAGGGAACCCATATGCATACCTGCTCGAGTCCGGATAATGGTCGAAATTCCGTTAATACTGCAGGAAGAAATGCTCTGCTTATCACGAGAGATAAGCGAAGGAGTCTTCCTGGCAAATTGCTTAATAACTCCAAACTCAAACAAAGTGCCTGTAAGTATAATTAACACTACAAGTTGTCCAGTAGTGCTGCCCATCTTAATATTACATTTGGCTCCAGCAAAAAACTACACAACAATCCCCTTAGCGCAAAACAGTGAACGAAACACACCTCTAAATAACTACCTTACGCCACGAAACATGAATACTCCTAAAAACCCTGTAATCGTGCCCCACCCCCTGTACTCAAAAGGTAAAGAAATACCAACGGTCAGTTGTAGTTTTAAGCAAGATGCAAAGCCAAAAGGCTCGAGTAATAACGATTATGGATTCCTGGAACAACAAGAACCGAAAATAGGTAAAGCCATTCACACCCCAAAATTAAATAATCATCTACAAGAGATAATAAGTACACCTAAGGATGAGGAAATTAAAACCATCTCGCTACATTTTCAAGAAGTAATCCCAAATGCGAATTATAACAGCAAGTTAATTACAGAAAATCGCATCGCCAGGTTAGAGGAAGAGCTTAATCTTTGTCCCAATGTAAACAACGAAGAAAGCGCATCAATCAAAGAACTCTGTCGGGAATACTCCGATATCTTTCACTTAAAAGGGGATAAATTTATCTTTCACTAGTGCCATAGTTCACAAAATACCGCTAGTACAAAACGAAGCCCCCGTCAACCAAAAAATGTACAGGTTACCTGAAACACAGAGGAGCATAATTAATGAACAGCTAGAAGAAATGCTGGAAAGTGACATAGTACAACCAAGCAGAAGTCCCTGGAACTCACCATTGTTGGTGGTTCCGAAAAAACCGGGGCCGAATGGTGAGAAAAAATGGAGAGTCGTCGTCGATTTCCGTAAGTTAAATGACGGAACAATTGGCGACGCATTCCCGTTGCCCCGAATCGAGGATATGCTTGATCAACTGGGCCACTCGCGTTACTTTACCACCCTTGATTTAGCCAACGGCTATCACCAGGTTCTAGTTGATCCAAAAGATCGACCAAAAACGGCTTTTAGCACTAACTACGGGCATTATGAATTTAAACGCATGCCTTTTGGGTTGAAAGGAGCCCCAGCTACCTTTCAACGTTTAATGAATTATGTGCTGACAGGCTTACAAGGTCTCGAATGTTTTGTCTACTTGGACGATATTGTTGTATATGGAAAAAACTTAGAGGATCATAATGAAAAATTACGGAAAGTGTTTACCAGATTGAGGGAAAACAACTTAAAGCTCCAACCCCAGAAATGCCAGTTCCTTAGAAAAGAAGTGGTTTATTTAGGACATAAATGCTCTGAAAAGGGAGCGCTACCAGATCCTAGCAAAACAACTTGCGTCAAGAATTTCCCAATCCCCAGAACAATGAGGCAAGTTCAATCATTTCTAGGACTTGCCAATTATTACAGAAAATTTATTCCCGAGTTCTCCAGAATTGTGCGGCCAATGACAAACTTACTCCGAAAAGGTGAAAAGTTCATCTGGACCGATAAATGTCAAGAGGCTTTCATAAATATAAAAAATGCCTTAATATCACCACCCCTCCTAATTTATCCCGACTTCTCAAAACCCTTCAACCTTACAACTGACGCAAGCAGCGAGGCGCTGGGTGCCGTACTCTCGCAAGGAGATGTCGGAAAAGATCAGCCCATTGCGTATGCCAGCAGAACCCTCAATAAAGCGGAGAAAAATTATTCAACAATTGAGAGAGAATTGTTAGCCATCGTCTGGGCAACAAGAAACTTTAGATGCTACCTCCAAGGTAGAAAATTCACGGTCTATATAGACCATAAACCACTAAAAGGTGTCTTTAATGTCAAAGACCCGAGCTCCCGCTTGGTACAGTTTCATCATAAATTGTCCGAATTCGATTACGTCATCGAATACAAACCCGGCAAATATAATACTAATGCGGATGCTTTAAGCCGCATTCCCCGGGTAAAACTGGAAGACACAAATGGGCAAACGCATACGATAACTGCATTAGTGCACCACGAGATGGACTCCAACGCAATAAAAGAACTCAAAGTTCCTAATAACACAAAGCACGTCCACGCTCTAACCAGAGCACAGGCAAGAAAAGCGAAAGAAGATACTCAAATATCCAAATAAGTCGAACAGGATCAAAACCAAGAGGAGGCCATAGAAAACACACCCCAGGATCCATCAGAGAAAAACGAAAAACCTGAGATTATCACAAACGCGAAGGAAATCGAAGTCATTCTGCATGATTATCATGATTCCGCTTTCGGAGGTCATCAAGGTGTGATTAAAACGTATAAGAGAATCAAACGCAAATACTGGTGGAAGCACATGCTTAGGGATATTAAACGTTACATAAAACGTTGCCATAAGTGTCAGAAAATGAAGTCCTCTCCGCAATACAAAATGCCGATGGTAATAACTTATATCGCGGAGAAACCTTTCGACAAGGTCTATTTAGACGTTGTCGGCCCTCTCGCGGAAACTGTCACTGGAAATAACTATATCATAACATTTCAGGACAACCTCAAAAAATTTGTTGACTGGTATGCAATCCCAAACGCGGAAGCGGTAACCATAGCGCAAATTTTTTTCGACCAAATTGTCACGCGCTACCGCATCCCCAAGAAAATTGTCACTGATCAGGGAACAAACTTCCTCAGTGACCTTTTCAAACAGGTATGTAAGCTACTACGGGTTAAGAAACTGCAAACTTCTGCGTACCACCCGCAATCTAACGGAGCGCTTGAGAGAGCGCACCGGCCGTTAGTCGAATACCTGCGTACCATAGTAGACGAAAACCCTAATGCATGGGATCAATTCCTGCGTACCGCTGCTTTCGTATACAATAATAGTGTACACGAGGGAACTAAATTGACTCCGATGGACTGCCTCTACGGCTTCTCCGCGGATGTCCCCTCCAATTTAAAACGGGAACCGGCACCCCTGTATAACCACGAAAGTTATTACCATCAATTAAGGTATAAGCTTCAAAAATCGTATTCGACTGCTCGAAAAAACATCCTCGTAAGCAAACAAAAATCAAAAGAATACTACGACAGGACGGCAAAACCCCTAATACTCCATGTAGGAGACAAGGTTCTCCTGAAAAACGAAAACAAAAAGCACAAACTATCGGAAATCTGGAAAGGACCATATCTGGTAACCGCTATCCCGTCATCCGTCAACACAACTATCCGGGTGGGTAATCGCACAGTAGTGGTACATAACAACAGATTAAAACCCTACTATGAGTAAATAGAAAGAAAAAAAAATATATACACAATGTACATACACATATAAGGACACTAATAGCAATAAAAACCTAAGATACATCATATTCGTCATAGTAAATAATGAAAACACAACAATTGCAGACAATGTGGACAATATTAATAATATGGTTGTCGGGCGCGATCAGGGAAGTAATCTCCAATCAACCGTATACGACAGTACCCATCAACAATACAGGAGTTTTATTTGAAGATATGGGCGTCCTTTTGGCGTACCACAAAACATGGAGCATATTCACCGAATTGGACCTAGAGGAATTGGGCAATCAAATGCGTATCGCTGAAAAAGCCGAACATTTGGCACACCAACTCTGCGGGGAAAAGGACCCCGAAAATGGTTTCTGTAACGTGCAACAGGTACATATACACTCCCTAATAGATAATCTAAAGAAAAGAACTTTAGCAATTAAGGAAGTAACCCCCAACAGAAAACTCAAAAGATCGTTGTTTGATGGCATAGGAAATATTATGCATTATCTATTCGGTACGATGGATAAGAGTAATGAAGAAGAAATATATAGCCGCCTAGAACAGATCGAAGCCGATAAACAAATGCTTGCCGAGTTAGAGAAGCGCCAAATTAGTGTAATCAAAACAACTTTCGAAAAGTTACAAAAGCCCTTCACCTCCCTGACAGAGAGGCAAAAAATAATTTCCGAACGGATCTATGCATTAGAAAATGCAACAGATTTATTCCAGCAAAGGCAGATCCGACAGGAATTAGTAACGGGGTTGCTACTGCAGGTAGTGGAAATCGAAATAAGACAACAGACCTTACTCGATATAATCAGCTCCAGCAGAAATAACCAGATCCATCCTCTTTGTGTTTCTCCAACAGAACTGTTGGAAACATATCGAAAAGCGCAAGTCGACTGTCCGGTTGGCATAAATTGTTTAACGCTTTTGTATCAAACGTCAAAGGTAAAAACACACCAACTCCGAAATAAAATGATAATAAAGATAACGCTTCCCATTTTCGACTCCCCACCCATGACCTTATTCAAAATTAATCGTTTCCCAATATATACCCAAAGTAACCTTTCTTTAATACCCGACATTGACCACACCCACGTAGCCAGCAATTTGCAAACCCAAGAATTCATCCTTTTTAAAGCCAACGAAGCCCAACTTCTACAGAAGGTTACTAAAGACATCGGGAAAAACACATTCGTGATCAAATTAAACATGCCCATAATAAAAGCATCCGTAACCAATAACTGCGTGGTGAAACTACTTTTTAACCCCCTCAAAGAAAACACCCAATGCAAGCTACGAGTGCAACTAACTCTCCGAGACACCCTGATAAAATTAAACAGACCCAACACTTGGTTATATTCCTTAATTGTGCAAATAATCTGTCCTAAGCAATTGATAACCTCAAAACTACAGGAACAGGGAATAATTACTCTCAATGAACCCTGCAATTTACAAATCGGTTCACAGGTCATACATTTTGAAACAGAGCAAATACATCCCCTCAAAATTTCAAAACCTGCTTATTTCCCCAATACGACCGAAACAGTTATACAGGTCGCAAAGTTATTAAAAGAAAACCCCACAGTCATGGACAACAGGCAGCAAAGTAAAATGATGGTTCAAGATACGATCCGTGAGATATTCGAAGATGATTCGCAAACATTTGACCAAATGGAAGCGGAAATAAATAAATTAAAGTCACATCCCCAGGTTAAATTCACACAACGAACATCAATTACTTCGCTGTCCCTGACTTCAATCCTATTGGTTCTACTCCTCATAATAATTGTTTCAAAATATTTAAAACCAACATTAGAAAATTTCAAACGAGCTCGAAAAAATGTAGCGCCCGTACAGAACGCATCGGGTGACACGTGTGTCAATACAGCCACAGAAATGAATTTAAACAACCGTAATACTAGAAAAGAAATAAAAATAACACCCCAAGCCGATAACGAAATAAGGCCTGCCCCAACTCCATTTATTAGGAGTAAAACATTACCCCGACCAAAAATTATGCAATTAGTGTAAACGGTCACAATACAAGAGAAAAATCACCTAAGCCATCAAACATAACCGAATATTAAAGAGACACCTCACAGGTACATAAAGGCGAAATATTCTTATATCTATATGCTTTATATAAATAAACAAATTAGAATTATATTCAATTTATTATAGAAGTAGACAACGATAGTTGGTAAATATTATATACATTCCTCTGTTTAGGACTGTGTAATAATTGATTGAGTAAATGACTAAATTGAGTAAATGACTAAAGTAAGTAAAACCACTCTAATATAATATAAGTGCATCGGTATAATACTTAGCATAAGCTATACAGCACATATAGACCTATATGTAAACAAAAAAAAAAAAAAAAAAAACAAAAAAATGTTAGGAAATTTTAAATTTGTCATTTTAAATTTGTTAAGTAAACTCATTAAATAGAAATTATATACTAGTACTTAAATAAAAACAAGTAAAAAAAAAAAAAAAAAAAAAATGTGCACTATTATAAATAGATAAACTGTAAACCAAAAAAAAAAGAAGAGAAATGTAACGCACAACCTTGCATCCTCCCTCGATAAGACATGACTTCCTACGAGAATTGTTCCTCTTCAAGGAACAATTCTCTTTTTCCAAGGGGTAAGGACTGTTGTATATCGGTATATCGATTAAATTTGATCAATGTAAATCGATATACCGAAACAGTTACAATTGTGCATTTTTACCAAAAAACTGATCAATGAACTCGAATGTGTAGAACAGAACTTAAACGCCTCCGTGAATGTTTCCGGTCTCATGGCTCTAAAGCAGGACGCACACTAGTGAACCATTGCACCAGCACCAGAGTGCCTCTGGTTGCGAGAACCATGGTGTACGTTTTGCTTAACATGAAAACATATGGAGAGCCGCACACTACACACCTCATGGTGCTTGCACCGTGCACCATTGTGATTGCACCATGTTTGGTGTGCTCGAAAAAGCAAACCGTGGTGCATGGTTTATGAGAATGCATGATGAGGAATCATTTTTATGAAAAATAGAAAACAACTGCGGAGCAGAATTCTTTCGGAGGGTTCTGTAGTGTGCGGCAGACAACATTCGAGCATGGTTTGCATGGTGCAAGAGTCCGCCATGGTGCTGGTGCAATGGTTCACTAGTGTGCTTCCTGCTTTATAGTTTAACCTCAGGGTTCCCTTAATACAACAAGTAAAGTATTTAAACACATTTTCTCATAAAGACTTTTTTTGGCACGAATAGCATTAGTATTTTTTTCGTGAATACTTATGTGGTTAGTAAAGGTTGATAATAAGTCAATAATTCCTGAATAAAATTTCTCGACGGTGTCACTGCCCTGTCTTAGATTATGAAGATCCCGTACAAGTGAAGTTTCGTTTCGCTTATATGAATAATGCAAAATCAAATTATCCTCTTTTTTTTACCCACTCTAGTGGCGTACGGTACGCCAGTTTCACCTAGGGCATTGAAAATCGTTTCAGCATCTGTTTTCTGTAGTCTCTTTAAGCCGACAAATCTCTCTACAACACGATTTTCTCCGAGAGGAGTGTATCGGATAACAACAGCCATTTGCTCATGATGATTGATATCTGAAGTTTCATCAGCGATCACTGAAACTGGCTGATCTTTGATTTCATTGGCAATATGCCTCAAAATCACGTTTTTGTTTGCTTGTAATATGTCATTTTGAATTCGATTACTAAGAAATGTTGATTTCTTAGCAACACTGTCTTGGTATAATTTAAAAAATGGATCATACTTTAAAATTAAACCAATTGTCTCTAAAAACAGACCTCTTTCAGTTTCAACACTATCTTGAAGTTCATCATGTCCACGAAGAAGCTTCCCACCTTTGGTCAAAGTGCGGACAACATCAATAAGACGAGTCATATAGTTTTTTTCTTTTCTTTCAGCTCACTTTCTTTAAACTCATCCAGTTGCAAATCAATCAACTTATTTTTTTCAAAACACATCCATCCAACAATACTTGAAATGTGGCACTTGCTGACTTCGTGTTTTTTAAATTTTGCAATGGCCTTTGGCCAGTTCGAAAACCCAGTTTTCAGGAACGTTTCTTCAGTTGCACCCGTTATTGTGCAGTAATTTATCGAAAAACCTCGGCATGCAAAACAAAAGGCAGCGTCCTCTTCGATGCTGTATTCTAGCCAGTTGAACATTTCAAACCATTTTGGATTGAAGGATGTATCTCTCACATTTTTTTCTGACCCAAAAAGTTTCTTCAGATAGCTTCGCAGTCGAGATTGGTAGGATCCTCTCCTAATCCGAGCCGATCTGTCTAACATGTTGTGTCTGTCTAACTGCAATGTGGGTCGTCAGTGTGAACTGAAGGTTTGTCGGTATTTGTCACATCTGAAAAATAGAGACACTACTATAATTTGTTCGCACTCGGAGTGCAACTTTTCGTAATCTAAAAAATTGTGGTTGCGCAAATACTTTTATAAGTTCTAATTTTGGTAGTAAAAAACAGTAATGATAAATATATTGGTGTCTTACTTGCTGGCGATTGAAAACTAGCTGCTTATCAGAAGGAGAAACCAAACTTTATTCACTGGCAAGAGCTGCGATTGCGGTCCCGACTCCCGCTATCTTGGGGAACTTCCAGTTTATTCTTTTTGTTAAAGAAATTTAACACAGATGTTTGCACAGTACGCTTCATTTTAATAATTATTTCACTTCAATTTCACTTAGTTGACGGCCATACAACTTAATCGTCAAAGGCTCCGTCTTAGTCTATCGTCTTCAGTAATTTTTAGCGAATACACAATATTTTCGGTATTAGTACACAGTGCGACAATTATGTATTAAGACTCGAACCATATCTCAGCACCCCAAAGAAACTGTGAGTCTCTGCGAGGTTGTGAAGCTGCTACTCGCGCTGAACAAAAAACCGGTCTTGGAGGGCAACGACAATGCGAGAAGCATAGGCAGCGCGAGAGACTTGTGCTCCCGCTGCCCACTTCTCTGCTCACTAGGACTTCATTCATACATGTTCAAAACTTCGTTTGCTTGTCCGACTATTTTATTAAGAACGGCTCTTAATATCTAAGTATAACTTGTACCATCAACTGAGGTCATTAAATTTAGAACTTCTTCAGCATTATTTAAAACTTCGTGAAGCAATCTAGTATTCCCGTTAAATTGCGGAAGATCTTTAATAGCATCAGATTAAAAATCTCGTTAATTGCTTGAATTGCTGTTACCGTATCTTGTTTCTTTTCAGTATTTGAAGTTATTTTAGAATTTCTTGAAGTTATATTTTCTTTTGAAAAGTAACAAGCCGCTATGAGTTTGTAGGGTGCGTAGTAAAAAGTCGGGATTTATTAGGAAGGTAAATGGAATAAATGAGTAAACAACCAAAAGGACTTACAGCAACAATTGAAGTGTTGAAGTCAGCAGTTTCGTTATTTCCTTGAAAGCTACCAAGGATCCTAGCTGTTGTCCACGGATGTTCTCCTGGTGCTGAATGATGAATGTAAATTTCTTGAAATGTCACGATTTTCACCACCGATATTCACTCGATGCCTGATAACGTACAATAAGCCGTCGTAAGGTTTTCCGAAGAAGAAGTTTTCGTCACACAACACACCAATATTCTCTCGATGCCAATTGGTTTACAAAACCAATTTCCGCTAAGTCACTTTGAAGTCCCCTTATGTTTACTGCATTTAGAATTTATTAATTCGAATATCAACTAAACAAATTGGTTAGTCACTTTTCACTGAACTTTGCTTAGAATTCAGTTATTTAAATTTTATAAGAATAACTTCGCGTAAAGTAAAGTAAAGTTCACAATTTATTACTGGTTAGTAACTTTAAAATGCTTTTCACATGGATACCTTGTTTCGGTATCCTACCGACTGCGCCAGATAAGTTATTGTAATCGACAAGTAAAAAGGTAATAAAATTAATTAAAGACGATTCTTGAATAAAAAGTTTTTTATTTCTACGACACCTCTAACAGAACCGATCTTAAAACTAACTACAACCAGAAGGAAAGCTCAGTTGGGGATGTCTCCCATTCCCATTCAATTTCAGGAACTGAGATGTTTGTAGATCATCTGTGGGAATCTTACTTAGAAATATTACGTAGATTTTACATGGAAATAAATTAATCAGACTTAGGTGTTCGATATATGGACCCTTGTCGATTGTGGGAACTTAATTGGATTGTGGGAACTTAATTGCTGCTCAGCTGCTCATCATGGTGGTGTCCTTAAATCCCGCAACCGGATAACTTCGCCAAGTATTGGGAACTCAGCCACTGCAGCACCATTAAGTGGGATCGAATGTTTTTTTCTCGAATGGCAATTCAGAATTCTGCACACGTCCGCTTAACCGTATTAACCCTTTCTTATCAAAAGACAAAGATTGGACATTTTCCTTTTTCTGGGATAAGGCTACTGTTCCTGCATGTTGCTATCTCTTCCTAATATGATGTTATCTGATACCTTCGGATACACACTTTTCACGGCTCCTTCAGCTCGGCTCTGTTAGTCCTATCTCACAAACTATTGAAGATATCGGAAAACTTTATAAAATACTTTTTATAGAGAATTTTGTCAGCTTTAATTTTCATGCGAGATTGTTTGTTGTAGGATCAACCGTCTTAGAGTTATAAGCGAAAAACCACAAAACGGGACCTTCTTGGGCCCCCCTCCACCTGAGGGCAGGTCCTAGATGGGGACTTTTATTATGTTTACCTCCTAACTAGTCCAAACAAAGTTCTGAAGTCATTTCTTCCGCCCCAAATGGTTTTCCACCTAGAGCACGCTTTTGAGCATTCGTTGACTGGACTATTAGTAAGTATCTTTAGTATGTCCTTAATATGAGCCCTTATGAGTCCTTAAATATGAGCCCATGCACTTTTCGGATTTTCCGTTCTTGAGATTGTTGACAGACACATACCTTGGCATTTTAATATAGTAGGATAACGTTTTTTGAATAATATGATTAGTATTGGTATAATACAAGAATTTCGATAATTTCCCATCATCCAATTTAAATAAATTATATATTTTACAATCAGCACGTGCCAACAAGCAGTGAACAATGGATTGGGCAATGGCCAATTGGCATGTCGTGTTCTGATTGAAAATTAAATGAACACGTAATATGGATTGTCGTTGGGAATATCAGATTGATTTAGTAAGTTTTATATTGTTTTTTTTTTTTATTATTATTATTTTATCTATGTGTAAGTATATGTTTACATTTTACATTTACAAATAACTTGTCTCGTCAACTAGGCAGTCGTATACTTCTTCATTTGTGTCATTTCTCATCTCTACACGTTGAGGACGGCGTGTACCACCGGTGGCTCACATCGGCTATAGTTTCGTTAGATGAAAAAAGCTTTATGTGGATAAAAATAATATTATTAGTAAAAATTTAGAGAGCTTAGTTTTACAGGTAGGCTATAGTAGACTTAATGTATTTACATTTAATTGCTTTTGTGGTTTTTTTCAAAACATTTTAGGCATAATGCTGGTTCACCTTCGCAAAATTGGCAATACGTCGCACAGTGGTTCCAAATTGAAAATGTGTGGACATAGGAACCAAAGTCGGAGTATCGAGCTGATTTTTTTTTCATGATAGATAATGAACCCCCTATCATCTTTTAATAATGCGAAAAATCAGCTGAACGCGTAGTTTTTGACATAAAAAATGATAAGTTTTTTTTGTATGGAGAGAAATCTTAATTATTTTTTTTCTCAAGTTTGTTCAACTTGCGTCAACTTCGGTTCACATTTTATAGAAGCCCAGATGATACAGTATGTAAAATAAAAAAAAAATCAAATCCACTTGCAGCCGCGTGCGGTAATAATCGATAAAAATATCGATTTTTTAGTACACGGTTTACTTGTGTTAGATACCTTCTATTGATGGATTATTACTTTTTGGTATCTAAAAACATATTAACTAAATATATGAAATATTTCAGCACACTAAAAATCGTTGGAAAATTTGTTTTTACAAGGTTTTATTTAACTTCGTTTTCGGTTTCTCTGTTTCTCTGTTTCACTGTTCGGAACAAATATTGCAGTTTTTAACCAATTTCTACCACATAAATTTTCATGAATTTTTTTACATAGCACAGATTTCGGGAAGAGAACATGTTTTAAAAAAAAAATAATATGTTTATTGTCAAAATCATTGCAATTAGAGCATAATTGTTAATCAAGTATTACTGAAATTGCATACGCATTTCACTCAATTTCAAGGCAAAATTAACATTTGCCAAGAAGAAGACTGCTTACTGCCTGCGCACATTTTTATGTCGCTGAGCTGCGGTGGTTCATTGCCGAAAACAAGTTTCCTGCTTCGAAACACGCACGCATATTGGTTTATTATTTTCAATAATAAACCTATGTAATCGAACACGAAAAAAAAAATTATAACCCCCCCTGAAATTTTGTCAGTTTACGTTTTGAGATATGTAGATTTCAAAAAACGAATAAAAAAAAATCCGTCCGTCCGCCGTCCCCCGTCCGCCGTCCACCGTCCGCCGTCCCCCGTCCACCGTCCGCCGTCCAGGCTTTTTCTCGGAAACTACTGGAGATAAATTAATTAAATTTGGTTCAAAAATCAAGTGACATCTGACAACGGTCCTAACAGCTCGTGGGTCCGATCGACGTATTTTGAGGGGGGGAAATTGAGGAACCAAATATTGAAAAAATCATATTTCCGAAACGGTTCAAGCTTTTTTCATAAAACTCGGAATATACAATGCTCTAATATTACTCAATAGAACACATTTTATTGTATGAATTTATATCAATTGGTTTTTGAGTAATAGAATTTTGAAATTTTTAATCTCCATAAATTATTCCATTTCTTGGTGGATTAAAAAACGTGAAATCATTTCACATGATCACTACTGCCATCTAGCCGTGACTTGAAAAATGTCACATTTTTTGGAAATAATAAACCGTTGTGTAAAATTTGCAGTGTTTTTTTTCCTTGCTCTCAACGAGCGAGGGGGAGATTTTTGTGTGCTGGCGAGTTCTGAATTAGGATAAATTTTCGCCTATTTGGTCGATGCATATTTTTGTTATGATTCTTTTTTAGCTGAAGGGAGGGTAATTCTATTCTTCATATTTTTTAAAAGAAATGTTTTCTATTTCTCAAATGAGTAACACCGCAAGAAGTATGGAGTGGGAGCTTTTCTAATATGATGTTATAAGCATTTACTAAAGCTGAAAGCACCATTAATTGCATATTATTATATACCTATATATATCTATGTAATATTTGTATTACATATTATATATATTATAATAATAAATAAATACTATATGAATATATTCAGTTGGATATGTTTTGTGGTAAACACCTGGACGTATGCGCATTGCGCATATAAGGTTTATTGATAACACCGTGCTCTCCGCTCACACGTTAAAAGGTAAGGTCCGCCGAAGGAATCAGAAATAAAATTTTACTTAAAAAATTAGATTACAAAATTTTATTTTAAAAAGCATTAAAAACTAAGAAAATAAAAAATTAATAAATTAAAAAAATTAAATAACAATGTTTTATTTTAAAAAGCACTAAAAACTAATAAATAAACTTTCTACTTATACCGCAGTATTTTGGTTACATCTAGTTTAAAATAAAAACTTGGGGTGCATCTTAGAGTATAAAAAAGGAAGCGCTGTAAATGTGTAAGCCTATTTCTTTCTCGCTCTAGCACATATTGAATTAACGCCTTATGTGTCACTCCATATTTCCACAATGAATAATATATTATATTAACCCCCTAAGTTTATCCAAAAAATTTCGCCGCCTTCGTGAAATGCTTCACTATTATGCGTCTCATAATCAGCCGAAGGGGTGCATCTGCGTATAGTTAGATAAAATTTAATATTTTGTATATGTTTCGTTTCAATGATAAGTAAAAGCAATCACTAACTGTTCATAATATTTCCAATTGATAATTTTAAATTTAAGTTATAGGTAAAATTATATTAGAAGTGTGTGTATGTGCATTTTGTATCATCAGCACCCGAAGTTTTTATTTTAAACTAGATGTAACCAAAATACTGCGGTATAAGTAGAAAGTTTATTTATTAGTTTTTAGTGCTTTTTAAAATAAAACATTGTTATTTAATTTTTTTAATTTATTAATTTTTTAACAATAAAATAGAAATACGAAGAAATGTGAGAGTTTTTAACTGAAATCAGTTATACGGCTTATTTGAGCAAACAATTCAATTTGAGTAAACTCAATTCAATTCTATGGACATATCCTCTTCTTCAAAATCTGTATTAACCAAATCTGCTTCAAGCAGTTCAACTGCCTCAGAAAACAAATCTTTGTGACATGGCATTGAAAATTTTGGCGTGATTTTTGATATATGAGGGTCGGAACTGACTAAAAGACCATGAAAAATGTCCTCGTTATTGGCAACCCTGCCAGTTTTTCTTGTGTGTCTCTCTCTAATATTTCTGAAGTCTTTATTTCGAGCTTCAGATGCTTCTTCTGACAACATTCCTGAAAAAATAAATAAAAATTGATTTCATAAAAAACAATACCTAAGATTAGTTATGTTGTGTTTACACAAAAACATTTGACAAATGTCAAAAACCTCAAACAAGTGAAACACAACATTCTCACCACACCACAACCTTAAACCAAACAACGATTCCCCACATCCCAAATGATCTAATCTAGATCATTCTAGAACGTTTCCCCATCCAGTAATGGGTATAAAAATGGAAACGCTCTTAACAAAAATCAGATCGTGTCCATCCACGGTGGAGTTGTAATCTACCATTCAGAGTTCTAATCCGTAAACAATTACCAAATCCTTTCAGAATTGTTATCTGAAAACCACAGAGTTCTAATCTGTATACCAAGCCCTCAGAGTTATAATCAGAGGCACTTAACAAACTGTCTGGTGCTGCCTCTGAATCCGATATTTCTACCATTTTCACTCGCTTCAATACTGATGCTTCATTGAATACAACATGTCGTCCCATCACTAATTTGTTTTTAGATATATCCCAAAGACGATACGAACCCATAGATGCAGCATAGCCCAACATCAAACACTTTGTGGATTTTTCCTCAAATTTTGTTCGTTTTTGTGATGGTATGTGATTGTAACACTCCGATCCAAATATTCGTAAATGCGACAAATTTGGTTTTTTCTTATACCATATATGAGCAGGCGTTTTAATGATAAACTGTTTTCCAAAAGCAGTTGTTGGAGATCGATTTTTTAAATAATTTGCCCCTAAAATTGCTTCATTCCAAAACATATGATCTAAACCACTTGATAAGAGCATTTTTGTTGCTTTTTCCAAAAGGGTTCTATTTACACGTTCTGACACAGAGTTCATTTCCGGATTATATGATATCGTATATGTTATTTGGATACCTTTATCCCTACAATATCATTTGAATTCATTCGATCTATACTCTCCTCCATTGTCAGGTTTAAGTTTTGCAATTTTTACATTATGCAAAGCTTCACTCATTTTCTTGAACTCTTTAAACTTATCGAATGCTTCGCTTTTTCTTTTTATGAAATATATCTTTGAAGCTCTTGAGTAGGTAGTCATCGGTGAAAGTAACAAAGTATTTTGAACCATCATATGCTGTTGTTGGCATAGGTCCACAAAGATCACTGTGAATCAACTCCAAGATACGAGATTATCGATTACCTTTGTACTTTGGAAACGGCGTTCTTGTTTGTTTTCCAAAAACACATGATTCACAAAATGTTGATCCCGTTTCAATGTTTACCTTCTCTAGTCCATCAACCATTTGTTTGTTAATTACCTTTTTCATATCATAAAAATTTAAATGGCCCATTATGAAATGCCACAATTCTTGTGAGGATTTATTTATGCTATTCTCACCTGATATACCAGCAAGAACATTCCGATGGATATGCAGAACGGTTTCATACAATTTTCCATTTAAATGTGCAATATATTTCGTTTCCCCATTCATTGACACATGTGCACAATCATCTTTGAAAATTACTCGATAACCTCTTTGTGTTAGACACCTGATTGACATTAAATTGCATTCTAAGTCTTCAACAAATAAAACATTTTTCATTTTCCTTATCATTGATTCACCGTTGTAACTTGCTTTTACCAAAATTTCACCTTGCTGCTTTGCCAGAATACTTTGATTTCTTTTTGCAACAGAAATGTGAACGTTTTCAATGCTAAAATGCTAAATGATTAAAGTACCGTTTGTCATTTACCATGTGTTGTGTAGCACCAGAATATAATAAATTTAATTTTCGATACGTCATTACTATGTTTCACTGTGCATGCTGTTCCCACTGCTCGCTTTTGAACACACGAACAATCTTGTTTATCCACAATGGCCCATAACAAATCTTCTTCATTGGATGCTTTGTTTGCACTACTTGATTGTTTATTTTTCACAAAACACTTTGACTTTATATGTGCAATTTTTTCACATCCAAAACACCTAATTTGTTTCTTTTTGCCTTTTACATGCATTGCACCCGGGAGAACCACTTGACTTGTCGATTCACGACCACAACGTTTTCCATGTTCGTCAATTATTAATCAGCGCCAGATTTCCCATAAGGCAGACTAGGCAGCTGCCTAGGGCCGCAGACGAAAAGGGGCCGCAAAATTTTACGTAAAATTAAAAAATTATTTAATGTTGTAAAAAAAGTAAAATAATATTGAGTGCGTTTTTAAATAAAATAAAATACGAAATCAATATTTGCAAGCGGTAACGCAGTGATTCCAATGAAGGAGTAGACTACTCTGTCATCATTCCAACACTTGTGTACGAGAACTTGGCGTAGGCTAGCCTTCTGGTAGTGTGCGGTGTGCCCGGTGCCGTCAATATAAGATACCAACAGAGTAGCAGCTGTGTGAGGGAGAAATATGAGCAATTGAGCATCAATTTAAAATCAATTTTCGGTTAACGGTTTTCGTTGTCGGTCTTGCTGCGAATGCGAATCATTAAGGAGATTGGTGTTCAGTCGAGTTCAATTTTAGATTTCGAGTTAACGAGTTTATTGCGTATTTTGACATTATTTTAAGATTATTGTGTTTTCATGATGAACACTGAACAGTAACTAAAACATTCATACAGCGAGTGGAGCTTATAAACGAAAATTTAAAAAACTAAATTAAAAAAACGTTTTAGATTATTTTTTTAAAGTTGTGCCAGCTTCCGGTAGTAATCCAGCTACTACGACAGGTGAAGGTGTATCGAGATTAGAGCTTGTCCCTGACCGTGAAGTTACAATCACTTCTGCATCTGCAGAAGAGGTATCAGCAACAGGCAATCAGACTGTCAATGATTCCGCTGGTGTTTCTTCTAAACCAGTGTTTAATTTATTAGATCCGAGTTCATGGGGTACTTTAACGTTAGAATCTACAGACTATATTATAAAAAACCTTCCCAAGCCCTGTTTAACAATCAAGGACTGTGATTTTTCTAAATCTAAACGTGAGTATCCCGACGCAGTAAAAGTAGCTGCCGAACATATGCTGTTTACTCGTTTGTCAAATGGTGAGTTTGTCAAACGTGAGTGGCTGATGTACTCAAATTCTACGGGCTGTTTCTGTTGTGTTCCCTGCAAACTGTTCCATTCTCCTGGAAATGAGACCTCGTTTTGTACAGGTTTCAATTTGATTGGAAAAATAGCAATCGGCTTAAACACCATGAAGGAAGTTCAGAACATATGTGTAGGTCGAATACATTAACATTAGTCATACGTGGTAATGTTTTGGGAAAAATTGATTCTGCCTTACATAAGAACTAACTCAAAAATGTAGAATACTGGCATCGAGTACTAAAACGCGTAGTAGATGTCATAAAATTTCTTGGCACACGTGGGCTCGCTTTTCGTGGTGGTGGTTCCAATGAAGTATTCGGTTTTCTAGGAAACGGTAACTTTATGGGAGCCTTAGAGCTTATAGCAGAGTATGACGATTTTTTGAAAACCCATATTGAAACACAAGGAAATCCTGGATCAGGAAAAGTTAGCTATTTGTCTAAAACTATTTGTGATGAACTAATTGAGCTAATGTACAAAAAAGTTGTTTCTGTTATAGTGAAAGAACTAAAGAATAGTAAGTATTATGCTCTAAGCGTTGATTCTACACCGGACTTTACCCATTCTGACCAGTTGACAATTTAATTTCACCTGTGATTGACTATGAAATTCAGCATTTTAAACCGCTATAACTTTTTTCCCCCATCGAATTGAAATGAGCCGCCATACTAACTATTGGAGTAGTTTGTAAGAGCTATCGAATGACATAGGTTTCATCCGTATTGGTTCCAGGACCAGCTGCCATACATTTTTGCCCATTAACCAACTCTTTTACGAAGGATATCTCGTAAACGGTATGGTTTAGAATTTTTTAATTATTTTTCCCGTGATCAGCGCCCAAAAATCCTTCGGGAATCATAAACAAAGTGAACTTACGCAGTTATGCGTATTGTGCCTACATACCCAATCACTAGTGAAATTCAACATTTAGAACCGCTATAACTTTTTTTTTTCCATCGAATTGAAATGAGCCGCCATATCAACTATTGGAGTACTTTATAAGAGCTATCTAATGACATATGTCTTGTTCGTATTGGTCATGCGGACCAATTTGCCCATTCTCCTTTCTGAAGTCTTCCACTTTAACCATTTTTCCTGAAGAAATAATCAAGAAAAAAACGCCTTGCCGTGTTTCCATCATTCGTCGTTCCAAAGCCCTGTAAAAAAATATATAATAATAAATACATTGTTATTCACTTTTAATTTAGTGTAGTTGTTTTGGGGGACCGTGGTGAGTGAGCTGGAGTGAAGTGTAAGGGAAATTGCACCCTTTAGCGTAGATAAAACAACGATGTTTATGATAATTCAATTTATTTTACTTCGTTTTCTGGCTAGCGAAAACTCCTTTTATCTTAGGTTCTTGATAATTGTGATTTGCTTTTCTCCGTGCGAGCGAGTTGACTTCCTCTTGGCTACTCCTCCGTGCGAGCGAGTTGACTTCCCATTAGCTACTACTAGCGACTACCAAAATACAACCGAAACCTCGGGAGCGACGATCTAGGTTGCCACTCTCCATTTTTTGCGAGAGTTTACCGCAGCAGCCCAGTGCAGTACGGTGTCCTGTGGGTGATCCTCCAGTGCACCGGCGGCGTTGGCTGATCTCGAACAGTAGTTTACATTACATTCACGGGGACACTCATTTTAAGTATATAAAAAAAAACTTGTATCAAGATATATATATAGATAATAAAATCAAAGTAAATACTTAAGAAATAACTAAGAATACTAACTACAACATACCTGTTTTACAATATCAATGAGCATCCCAGTCTGTTCTCGAAAATCTTGTTGGACAACATTTTTTTTGCCTTTTTAAGGTCCTTATGCTCACCACGAGCATTACACCGCTCAAAGTCCAGGTTGTACAATACGTGAAGTAAAAATTCCATACACCTTATTTTCATAAGCAGTGATGAAATTCCGTATTGGTATAAGTTCTCTCGTAAAGGTTTTGTGGCCAAAAGCTCAAAGTTATTCATTTCACTTGGCTTTGCCTCGGGCTTTGCCAAACAAATTGGGCATGTTGCAAACGAAGATACTTCTGCTACCGTATTTGCAACTTTCCCGTCTATCATGGTCATGTGGAGTTCGTGGACTATTTCCCTTTCTCCACACTTTGTTGGTACCAACTCAGAAATTTCTTGCTGCATATCAAAATGTTCTGCCTGAATGAACTCAGCAGTCTCTGCTGTGAATGAGAACTTTACAGGTCGACAGTATTGAGTTGAGCAAGGCGTAGGGTTTTCCCAAATAATTGATCCTCCCTCATAAGGATTTATAACATTCACGGCATCGTTTCCGCGACTTTCTCGCAGTTCCAGTATACTTTCTGAAGAAAATGTGTAGTTATTCTTTTAGGTGTTTGGGGTTCCATAGGTATTTCTTTCAGGAGCCGACCAATAATATTTTCTCTAAATTGTAAAATATCAAAATGCTTGGTACCCCACCTCTGATGAATATAACACGCATTTACAATTGCTGTTGCGCAAATCAACTCTATGATAATTTTTCTGTACCACTTAACGGTTTTGCGTAAGCAATTATAATATGATGCCATTTCGTCGGATATATCAACGCCTTTTTTTGCATCATTGTAGTCAAAAATAGCATCAGGTTTTAGTTTACCATTTGCTCCTTCAATAATAGTACAAGTATGATTGTTGGAAGTAGTTAACATACAAACTGGCCTTTTATCTGTCCATTTAAAAAATTTAACTCCTTTATTATTTTCAACACTCACAATATCACCTCGTTTTTGTTTTAATTTTACTTCTGCATGCCGGTAGAAATTTTTTATTTACTTTTACAATACCACATAAATTCGTGGATTTTTCTAAAAGTTCTTCAGATAAAGGCACACTTGTATAGTTGTATAGTAACTATCTGTATACAAAGTGCGTCCCTCAAATAACAAATTATTCATCAATCGCATTACAACATAATGCGCATGTCCTTTCGCTGTGGAGTTTACATTCTTTCCACTATAATTCAACATTATAAGTGTACGCTATAGTCAAACACAATTAGTACAATTTAATACTATATTTATGCCGTTTGAACATTTCCTTATAGGTATTATTTGAAGTGTACTTGTTGCTGCCAATTAGCATCAAACTATACCGTTAGTAATTTTGACGTATCCACTTTTTTTGGCTCCTTTACCGGGTGCCCCAAAAGTACCTTTTGGTGCAAAACTCGTCATGTTTTACAATTTGTTCTGTAATCTCACACCAAATTCAGTGCTAGCCTTAAATTTGTAATGGGATAGACAAGAAGTTTTTACGACGGATTTCCCAGTTTTCACATTAATTTTAGTTAACACTAAACATACCAACACATAATACATACCTATTTCTACCACAACCGGTCAAATGACCGGTCTTTATGGTTTCTCATTGAATGTATGAAATATGGAAGGAAATAAACAAAGTGATATTATTATAATGAAACAAAAATGTATATTGTCGATTTCTATTACAAAACCAAAGAATAAGAATTTTTAATTCATTGCTCATCGCACTTTTTACATATAGAGGGTGACTCCATTATATATTTTCCACAAACATATTTTTCACATTTAGAACAAATTTTGGTGGTTTTATTTTCGTTACAATATGCTTTTTGACACGTCTTACGTTGATAATAATCTGTAATAGATTTAGGCGATGTTCCATTCCTATTTGTTCTTGTGTTTGGTTGTTCACGGGCTTGTCGCAAGTCGGCGGCAAGTTCTACTGCTAACTGTCTTGTCTCGAAATATTTTCTCCTGTCGTTTGCTTGTACAAAATCCAAGCATTTATGCCAGCTAAATCAAGGATATTGAAAAATACTTGGAGAGGTCATCATTCTGCAAGACTTAGATTTTGTGGTATATTTCCTCGCCATTTGATCGGTCATGTTTACACCAAATTTAGTTTTATTGTAATACGAAACGGTCTTAGGTAAACATTTATCAGTGTTTTAAACTATTACAGATTTATGTTTAGAACTAAGTACAAATACTTTTTTTTTGGTTTAATTTTATAGATTGTAAGAGTACAATTATCTGTTATGAAAATTTTCGATGAAAAGCGTTCCATATCATCCTTCTTTTGCTTCGCAATTATTGGTAATTCCCTTTTATTTGAGCGGATAGTTCCAACTAAAGTAGTTTTTTTTGCTATCAATTGTGTTGCTAGGAATTTGCTCGTGAAGAAGTTATCTGTGGTTATAGTTCTGCCCGTTATTTTTCGTTTAATGGGAAGATCTTTGCGCAGAAGAAGGGTCTCGCGATGGGTAGTGCAGCTTCTCCATTACTTGCTGATTGCTTCATGAATTGGTTGGAAAAAAAATTATTCAATTCTGACATAGACCCCTTAAAATACATATTGACGTGGCATAGATACGTTGATGATATATTTTGCGTTTGGACTGGGACCCTAGAAGAGCTTGACAATTTTGTTAACAATATTTTAAATAGATTAAATGATGATATCCACTTTACGGTAGAAATTGGTTATAATAATATAAATTTTCTGGACTTGAAAATAAACATAGAAAACAATAAATTCAATTTTGAAATTTTTAGGAAAGATACATTTACGTACGTGGTAATCCCAGCCCATTCCGACCATCCATGGAATGTAAAGCTTTCAGCATTCCATGCTATGGTAGATCGTCTAATGAGAGTCCCCATGAAACAAGTAAATTTTGATAAAGAATTAAAGAAAATCATACAAATTGCCAAGAATAATGGGTATAACAAAAAGACAGTGTATAATTTAGTAAGAAAGAAAGCTCAGTATTTTGCCAAAAAATCAATTTGCCCGATAGAGAAACCGTGTAAAGTTTGGAAAAAGATCCCCTATGTAGAGGAGACAGCAAAAGAAATTAAAACCATATTTAAAAAATACAATTTAGAGCCTGCATTCTTTAATAAAAAATCTCTAAAAAATATTTTAACTAATAACAAATTGGAAAAAAAAGAGAATAATTTAGAAAAGAGTGAGGTATATGAGATTAGTTGTGGGGAATGCTCTGGGATATACATAGGAAAAACTAAAAGATCGGTTAAAAAGCGTCTTAAAGAACATATGGCAGGAGCAAGAAGTGCTGTACCGCAGTCGGCCATTTCAAAACACTTAAAAGAGACAGGACACACAGTTTCAGAAGATAACGTTAGAATAATACATGGACTGGGGTGAGGTAGGGTATTGGATAGGTTGGAAGTGTTAGAAATTAAACAAGCAAAGTTTCAGGGAAAGAATATTGTAAACGATATTATCGATTACAGTTATAACAGTCCTCTTCTGGAACCTAGACTCTTCCATGATGTATTGTAAAAATTTTATATTCAGTCACAAATCTGATGATGCCCTGATAAGGCGAAACGCGTCATGATGTAATGAAATAAATAATTTTGGAACGTGTGCAAGTGTTTTTATAATTATAAAGAATCATGTTGATGTTCCAACAAGTGCCGTCGAGACATTCTCTTGATTCACAAAATACTTAAGTACAAATACAAAAAAAAAGATGAAATTTTTTACCTACTGTTGTTTACCTAGTCAATGGTACGGAACCCTTCGTGCGCGAGTCCGACTCGCACTTGGCCGATTTTTATTTTCTATCTCTTCTTCAGAACTTGAGAATAATCTACTTTTTTTTCGTCCACGACATATATTCCAAATATTTTCCTCTTCATCGTCAGTATCTGAACATTCAAACTCTTTGTCTAATAGATCATTATTATTCGCAACCAGTACATCTTCATTTTCTGAAAATTCATTTTCATCAATTTCCGAAAACTCTTCGCCTATATTATTTATATCTTCTAAGAATTAAATTTTAGTTACTTTCTTGAAATTTTTACTCACAGTTATTTTGATTGAACTCACTACGCAACAGTCTTTGCAGAAATGTGCCACTAACTGCATACGATATGTTGAATACGCATGCGCACATCATAATTTCTGATCCGATATCGTTATAAGGCAATAAATTGTTCTCCCGGTTATTTGCCTGGTTGTGGTAGATAACGGTATACCTCAAGAAGTATTCAATATAAACAAAGAACAACAGAAAAATAAAATTGAATATTATTTGGATGTAAATAGAAAAAGTCATGAAGTCAAATGTGCAAAAGAGATAACATTATGTGCGCATTTTCTATACAAAAGTTCATAACCGGTCAAAAGACCGGTATGTTTAGTGTTAAAGACTATTCTTTTCGCATCCTTTATACCCGGTGCGATTTTATATATTATATTTGATAGCTTTTTCATATAATATTAGTCCCGTTCTTGTGCTAACATCTTAACTGTTTCTACTTCTGAGTAATTTGCAGCATAACCTGCGGTGAGTGTAATAATTGGGTGTATTAATTTTACTTTTGATTGATATTGAGAGTGAAAAAAAAAAACACAAAACTTTTCCATAAATAAACTTTATTTCATTTTTTTACATAAATAGGTAACTTTAAATTCTTTAACACTTAACTTCTCTTTAACATTTAACTTGAACATTCACTTTAAATCTTGATACCTTTAACTTGGAAGTTGGAACATAAAACCTTGTTATTTAATGTTATTACTTGACGTTAATTCTCAAACTTAAAATTAGTAACTCAACTATGATATTTGCCGCTCAACTAACTATATCATTTTAATGTTCTGTATTTATAGTTTTATCTATTATCTCCACTCCAAGGATGAATTTTTTGTCTAGGAATGCTACTGATGCACATTGCACACTTGTGTCAACAAAATCTTTAAAAAAAAATTTATCAGATTGGATATTTAGAAATAATATCCGGATTATCTAGCAATGATAACATAGAAGATCAATTGCTAGCGAATGAATCATAATTTTATATCAATAGATGAAATAGAATATTAATGGTTTAGGATTGAAGATCTTTAATTAAATTTTCCATCTATGATCTATGCAACGATAGCATGAATGATCATGTCTATGTAATGATCGAATTGTCAAAGGATGAATCATTAATAAGTAGATCAAAATATATTTATTTTATTGGTAGAGAATCTTTATTTAATATTTTCTATTTATCATCATGCATGTGCATTATGCAATGATATCATCAACTCAAGGTTTAAATTATGTTAAGTCTGATCTCTTCTACTTCTGGTTCCTTATGATATGTAACATGTAACCTCAAATTTTTTTCTATTGGACCAAACATCGGTTCAGTCGCGGCTGTGAGCCGAAACACCTATTTCCCTGTGGGTGGAACGGCACAAAAATCGGTTTCCGGGACTTTTTCAACATGCTTAATCCATTTTTGACGTTTACAGAATAGTATCTCTGTCTGTTTGTCTGTCTGTCTGTACAGAAGGTAACTTGAGAACGTTTATAGCTAAAGTATTGAAATTTAGTACAATAATACTTCATTGAAATTGTAATTGTAATTGTATCATGTATGAGCAGAATCGGGCAACACTTTCTTAGTGTTGCCATATAAGTATGAATCGTTTTTAACAAAATTGTGATTTTTTTACATACGAATTTTTCTTCGTTACGTCGTATAGTTGTATAGCCAAATGTGTATTACATAATTTTTTGTGGCGAAGAGGAAAAATTTCTGCAAACAGGAATACTTTTGACTCCGTATATCCTCAGAGTCGTGGAATACGCAATACTGGAGCTTGTAGAATTGAAGATCAATACGTTTTTACTCCATTACAATGGAGAGGTGGTCGAGCTGTTAAATCTGAGGATGCAATAAATAAAAAAAAATTATGGATTATTTCTTGGGAGAAAGAAAAGTACCCTGGCAAGATCACATGGTTAATTAGGAGAAAGCTTAATATACATATACAATATCCACTCTTACAAAATGATAAATGTTAAATAAAAAAAAAATTGCTTAAACTTACCTTTTCCTCTTCAAAAGCCGCATTTAACACGTCTTCTACTTCGTCTTCATTCTCCTCCAAAGAAAAAATATTTTAATCTGTTATATTATCCAAGCTGTCGCTTGATTTTTCGGGTTCAATTGTGAAGGAAAGCAAATTTAAATACCACAGTGACGGTATATAAATATCGTCCGATGAGTTTCCACTTCTTTTCGACTGTTCTACTTTTCAACTCCTTTTTGAAGGATCCTTTGAAAAATTGAATTTTTCTCGAAATAGTATTACGATCAGTATTCGAGTCGTATTGCTTATAAAATTTAAGCAAATCATCATTTCCTCTATTTTTAAAGTTTCTATTTTTATAGTCACTCGAGTTATCTTTCCATAAAGCTGGATACTTTTTATATATGGCGTTGAAATTAACCATTACATCTTTCAACACACACCGTAAGTTAGGGTGTGCGCCGTAAGTCGGTCAAATTGTACACTAATTTTAGCGACTTCAAGAACACAAGGCACTTCAAGCTATTCTGCTCCAACTCCAACTGATAAGATTGCGTGTGGGTAAAATTTTTATGTTCGTGCTTTGAGAGGAAAGGAAAACTATCGGTATTAGGCACAAGGTTTTGCGCGGTAATCGTGGAAGGGCTTTAAAGGACTAAAATCGTTGTCCTGGGAAGCAATTTTTAGTCAGAATTTCAACGTTTAAAGTTCATTTATTGAGTAACTGTTACTTGTTAGTTGTTACCTCTTCAGTTTTCTTACAAATACTAAACTTAAGAACTAATGTGAAATAATATCCGATCATGCTTACGATTATTATTAAAGACAATAACATAACTTTGTGTTTAGTCTGTTGTACAGCGCATTCCGAATTTCCAGAGGAATCTTGCAAATGTTGCGGCGATAGTATAAATTGTCAATAATTTGAAGATACTAGATGTGTTATAGTAAAAGAAAAGCTTTGTTTTTAGAAGTTGGATGTTTTTGTCACCCTTCACCACTTAATTTGATTGATACACTACAAAAAATAGAAAAATTATATTACACAATCATTTCCTTTGAAACTATAAATTCAAATAAAAATATAAAAATGTTTATATTACCACAGATATAACACACAGTATGTCAAAACAAATATAATTTACTTAAAGACATATAAAATGTATAAAATAAAATATCCTAGGAAGAAATGTTAAAAAATTTCCAGCATTAGGAGATTTAATCGATTTAGCCAGTGCAAAAAAGACTCAATCAATAGTTATGCATAACTAAAAAAAAATGCACAAAATTAATTTCAATTTCTGTTTCTGATAATCCTACACATTACTGTTTTAGTTTCAAAAAAATCTCTTGATACATAAAGTAACCACTACCGATATTCAATATTAGTAATATGTATGTATTATATACCGATATTTTTTAATCATATCACTGCATATACATCACAACATGGTATAATAATATTCATTGCACCCACAGAAAACAGGTAAACCTGCTATAATTAATAATGTTAATTAAGTAACAAACACTTGAGTTTCATACTTCAGTTCATACTAGATCTACCAAATTTATGTAAAGAATTGTAAATATTAAGTAAAATGTATCTTAAAATTTAATTTGCACCTATTTGAATAAGGAACTTGATCTGGAGACATAATCATCATGTTTGGAGTCATGAGGACATTTGTATGAAAAGTACTTACATCTTTGTTGTGAATTGTGAACAGTGAATTGTGTGCAGATGTTGCGAAAACTTTAGGCGAAACGATAAGAGAGCGTCTACCGAAAAAAGGGACATCAATGAACCATATAAAATTGTTTAATACAATTGGACAAAAATAAAGTAACCGTAAAAACATTAAACGCAAGCAATCCTTGAAAAACGAAGTGAAAAGCTTTAGGTAAGGGTTGCAGGGAAGCCAGTCAAAGCGTGTCTGCGGTGCACCATGCTCTTTAACATTTACAAAAGCTTAAGTTTTGTTTGAACTGTTAATGGTTTGTTAAATGCAACTAACGGCAAATGTGGATTTTGTGGATTATAATATAAACGAAACAGCACACCTGACCGGTGAAAAAAGGAGCAACAAAAGTTACTTGTGAATTTATACGAGCGATATTTATCCTGAACGAGGCGATTATAATTTATGACGACGGCATGCCGTGCTGCAAACAATTGAAAATGCAACTAATTATGAATTTAAAACAACGACGTTTTGTGGAATGCGTAAACTAAGTTCTTCGTAATGCATTCGTGAGCGGCATTTGTTACATGTTAACTGTTGTGTAACAGAAGCCTGACGGTTTTTTTTTATTGTATTGTTCTTTTACGTTCGGAACTTCAGATAAAACGTAATAACTGGAATAAAAGCCTATCAATGAAACAAAGGAACTGTGTCCTGTGCAGCGGAATAGATATTTCGCCCGAAAAGAAAACGTTCTTGTTAATAAATTCCCACATATGAAAACGTGAGCAAACTGAAATGTTGCAATTGTGTGTGCACAGAATTTATTTCTATTTCATTATTTGTTTAACACTTGAAAGTGATCCTTGCATTGCGTGAGTATTATAAAGTTTTGCCGTTGTATGTTTATATTATTTGGAGACATTTTGCTGCAATCAACCGAAAAGTATTTACTTTTGAATTTTTTCAAAAACTTTGCAACAAATTATAAAATAAAAGCATAAGCAAAATAGATAATGAAGCCGTTTTGCGCACGTTGAACTTGTGCAAATAAAAGCTAAGACCAAGTATTTATTAAAAATAAAATTGTATTAAAATCGATATTAGTGCAAGTGAATAATACAAACAACTGCTTTAATATAAAAATCAATTTATATCGATGTACGGGACTTATCAGAATTAACCAACAGAAGACAAGGAAAAAAACCATTCAAAACAATTGCAAGCACATAAATTTTAATGTCAGTGTATTTATTGAAAGCTTATTGAAGAACCTGAACTTTGATAAATAAAACATTCCAAATGTTTCCGGAAACACTGAATGGATCACTCTTTAAAGACAAAGTGCAAATTACAAGTGAACGGTTTTCTGTTGTTTTTATGGTTTTGTACCTAGTTAAAAACAAATATATTTCTCACTTATGCCTACACTTATGTAAATGACAATAATAATTTTTTATGTTAATGTGTAAATATTACAAATTGTACGTACTTCTATTAGGATCTCTTAATGAATTTGTATTGTAAAACTATTTTATTGAATTTGCCAACATAATTGTAAGGCACAGCTTGTATAATGTACATAACCAGGAAACATCTATTTATGTTAAATTCTAAGCTAAAAGATTAGCTATATTTGAAAACAATAGTAACGAATATTTTGTTAATCACTGAGAATAGAAAAGAATTTAATGTAATATATTAAACCTTAATAAACTTTTCAATTATACCAATGAGAGTTCTTTTATAGGGAAAAATATAATAATAATAACGCAATACAATAGTTGACTAGAACAAAAAAAAACTCACCCCTAAAAATAACGTTTTTTATTATAATATAGTAAATTTTCAAAATGGTGGCAATTTATATTAATTTAAAAAAGCGGAGATGATTGATTTTATTAATTTTTTAGGCTCCGTGCAAAACACTTTTAGTTTTGCATTTTTATTAAAAATTTCATTTATTCTTTCTGTGATAATGGCATTCAAAGTTTTGAGAATGCATCCTTGATCTTGTTCTCCAAAACTTATACCCCTGGCACACGAGAGCACTTAAGTGGGTTAATGACGTCACGTAAAGTGGGTTAAGTGTCGTGTGCCGCCGAACGAAGTTCGGGGTTGACATATCTGATAACATTTGGCGAAAAGTAAATATTAAAAATGGATTCGCAACAGCGATCAAGTGAGTTTCTTGCGATGAGCTTGAGATAAGTTGATGTGTTTACTCAATTTAAATTTGCTGTAAAGTTACGATAACACGAAAACATATAGGAAAACAACAAAATAACAGTTCACAGCTGATTACTTTTTAGTACAAACATTTGCCACTATGTGGAACTCACGGCGCTGGTAGCCCTGTGTCGAGTCTAGCCGGGTTCCAGGTGGTGGGTTTCGGTGTCGAGTTCTTATGGAAAATTTACATGGGCTACGTCACTATGACGTCACTAACCCGATTAAGTGCTCTCGTGTGCCAGGGGTATTACTATGCCGAAGCGGGTTTTCAACGTTAGCATGCCAGTGTCGCAAGGGCTCAACACAGATTCCACGATTTTCGCAAAAAAATCTTGCTTCCAACAAAAGTTCAATATCATTTGGCTCATCAGATATGCCATAGGCTACCGGATTTGAGGCCCTCAAGTGCGACCCGATCTGAAATGGCTCAGACGGAATCGTAGGACTCGAACCACTTCCCTTTGGCAAAATCCAGATTATCTCCTCGGAATCAACCTGATTCCACACCGCCTGATCCACACCGATATCTTGTGTTTAATGAAAAACGTTCCTTCCTGATGCCGACCAGTTTACGTGCTGCTGAGGTAACCGCCCAGTTTACCTTGCTTTATGCTCGATGCACACGGGTGACCATTTTCGGAGAGATCGCAACTACGAATCTTCAGTACGTTGTTTACTTCAAGCATGGATGTATCAAGACGTGTTGCAGTGGCGTACTTAATGTACCATCACTTGTACAAGAACTGCTCGAAAAGAATATATTGGGTTCATCCTCTCGTAAGTGCTAGACTTCTAAAAGGGGCTTTTGTTACGTTGTTAAGTGATTTACAAGAAGACCCATTAAAATTCTTTAATTCCTTTATATCATTGACACACTGCTTGGTTAACCAAGTGGAGACTTGGTTAAGAGTTAAACCAACTCAAATCAGGTGGTTTCGACTTGGTTCCCCATACAAGTGACTTGGTCAGAAACCAAGCAAAAGTGACTTGGTTAACGAGTTAACCAAGTACTTTCCAATAACTTTCCAACAATCCGCGTCAAACTTCACAGTAAGCCTTCCAATATCTTGCTGTCATTTGCGATGATTTTGACATAGTCATTCGTGTGTTCCGATGAAATTTTAATACATTCTAATATGATATCTTATTTATAAAAAAAAGGCAATACAGTCTTCTTCTATGATTGTTTATTTCAAATATTCGTACGTTTCGAATTCTGTTTAATTCTTCACTTTCTTCTTATTTTTATTATTTGAATTTCACTGATGAAATCAAACAGAATTTGAAACGTATGTGTCGCAGCGCGACATAAATTCCTTAACAAAAAAATACATATCCTCCAAATACCCAACAATCAAAACAATCGATCCTCCTGTCATCCACAAAACATGTGACTGTCATATTATCAGTCACAATCACTCAAGTAACTCGCTCCAAAAATGACCTAAAATACGTTCCACGCTCGATCCCCACAAAATCTTCCACGCAGTTCGTTGGGATAAAATTCATCCCCACCACAAACGAACGGTTGATCCCAGCTCCGAATTTGTATAAATTCACAAGCGGAGCTAATAGAAACTAGGTTTTTGCTCAGGTTTCCACCGAGTACGCGCCTCTAAGATCAGGTATACACCGATCTTAATTCCCAGTTCTGGTATACACCGAACGAAATCCCCTACCCACAACAAGGTCGGTATACACCATCTTGTTCCCTCCAAGCATATTTGTTTTCCACAGAAATATTTAATTTTTGTTTGAAGTCGGTGTCCACCACTTCAATTTGTACAGGGTTTCGCGACACTAACGGCATCTCATTTTCAGAGAGTACAGTGTCAACGGCGAATTATTTACCGCAGCGGCAGGCGGAAATGTAACAAAACCATGAGTTGCAGAGTTTAAATTTATTGAAATATAGATTTTCTTTCTTTTCTTCTTTCGCTTATGAATTTGCTTGAATTATTTACTTGAATTATTTGCTTGAATTATTATTTGCTTTTTTTTGAATTATTATTATTTTTTTTCATTTGTTTATATATATTTTTTTTTGTTTTTATATTTCTTCTTATTAATTGAATAAATTATTATTTATTTGAACATAAATTAAAGCAAGTGTTTTAAGCCAACAATCTGATCCTTCACCTTTTACAGGAAACATCGGGGCAACAATTAAATTCATTAAAATTGCTTTCTTCGTGCTTGAAGTTAATTTCGTTGTTCCGTCACTCCATCACTATTGCATTTTGAATTTTCAATTTAATGCTACGGTTCTCAAACGCCGTAACATTTGGTCCTTCGAGCCGGATATATTGTTGGCCAAACACTTGCTTTTATTTAAAACAGTCAGGTCGAAAAAGAAAACATACGAGTAATTTAATAATTTTATTTAAACAACAGTCAGGTCAAAAAAAAAAAAAACAATACACACGGGTAATTTAATAATTCTTTATTGCCTCTCACAAATCTGAGACGAGTTAAACAAAGAACTTATAATTAATACAAACACACGTAAACGCTACAAAATGGACAAGACTATAAAAAATCAAAACGTTTTGAAACAAACATTGGATCAAGCGTATTCAAATTTCAAAAAAACAAGCGATCACAGAAGGAAACCTGCATACCTGAGAAAACGTATCGAACACGTAAATACACTATGGGTAGAGTTCGAGAAAAATCACATGGCAATTAGCATTGCAGACGACAAAGAATTTGAGAATTGCGAAGCGGCATGAAACGAATATTTCGATAAGGAAACATATGAAAAATTCGAAGGAACATATTTCGAATTCATCGGGGAATTGGAGGATATCCTTCAGGAGAAGGAAGAAATGGCAAGCGCGACAGCGGACACGGAGGGCCAACCTCCAAGCAACGGGGCTCCGACACGAGTCGAAGTGAAATTACCCCGTATCGACTTGCCAAAATTCGATGGGAACCTCAGATCATGGAGGTCATTTCATGACATGTTTAAATCCCTGATCTACACCGACAGTCGCATCCCAAACGTACAGAAACTTCACTATTTGAAATCGTGCCTAACTGGAGAGGCAGAACGGTTAATTAAACAGTATGATGTGATAGATGCAAACTTTTCAGCTGCGTGGGAGACATTGATTGAACGTTACGACAACAAACGCGTTTTAATCACAGCACAGCTGAAGGAGCTCTTTAATCAGGCCACGGTCAGACACGAATCGAAGGCAGCGATCAAGGAGCTATTGGACAACACGAAGGAGTGCATGAACGAATTAAATGCGCTCGGGGTCCCAACTGAAAACTGGGATCCTATGATCATACATATGCTGGTACAACGGCTACCGCATGAAACTTATAAGTTGTGGGAACAGGACATCTCAAAACATAGGGAACTGCCCGACTTAACTGAGTTGTACGAGTTTTTAGAATCACGGGTTCGTACACTGGAGGCCATGGTGGAGACTAAAACCACGGGCCGTTCAGCGAACACTTACAGAAAAACAAACATCTATCATGTAAATCAAGGGGACACATGCGTCGTATGCAAGGGTAATCACCCAATCAAGGGATGTCGACAATTTACAAACATGAGCCCAGACGTCAAACGAGACATTATACGGAAACATAACATATGCTGTAACTGCCTCATGAAACACAAATTCGGAAGATGCCAATACAGCAAGGAATGTGTGTTATGCAAGGGACCACACACCCTGACGAAGTGTGCGGACTACAATAAACTCTCACCATCGGAGAGGAAGAAAATTGTGGCAAAACACAATTTATGTTACAATTGTGCAACATACCATCCAACAATAGCATGCTTAAGCTATCACGGATGTTTCAAATGTGGGAAGAAACACCACACGTCCTTACACGAAGGACATGAACAATATAACAACAAAGCAACTACGTCGCAGGAAGTAAACACAACAGAATGTCACTACAACAAACACAAAACACATTCGTTACTTGCAACTGCGATCGTCACAGTAAAGAGTGATGAAGGAAATACAGCATCTCTGCGCGCCTTGATCGACCTCGGGTCACAGAGTTCCTTCATCACGGAGTCAGCCTTCCAGATATTGCGACTCAAGGGCATTCCAGTACACCTGCAGGTATCAGGACTGGGTTCAACGAAGCTGGCAGCAAGCAGGAAGGAAACAACATTTGTCCTACAATCAAAAACAAATGACTTCAGTATGCCAATGAAGGCGTACGTAATTAAAAAGATCACCAACGTCACACCTCCGCAGCTAATGACGACAACAAGCCTCAAGCACGTCAGGGGCTTACAATTAGCAGATCCTGAGTTCACCCAACCTGGAAAAATTGACTTATTACTAGGGGTAAACATCTACTCAAGGATCATTACAAACGGAATCATACACGGAAGTATAGGATCCCCAACAGCACACAACACACTACTAGGATGGATTCTCTTCGGCGAAATTTCATCTGCAAACGAGCAGATGACACAGTTTTCCGCATTGGTCACCGAAAATGCTAGCATGGAAACGTTAAACAACCAACTGAAGCAGTTTTGGACAACTGAGGAAATATTCACGAAACGGCTATCACCGGAAGAAGATCAATGCGAAGAATATTACACAAAAACTGTGACTCGTATGCCATCAGGGGAATACCAAGTGCGGATTCCATTTAAGGACAATAAGCTTCCCACACTAGGAACATCAAAACCACAAGCCATGTCCAGGTACTGGCAACTGGAAAAGAAATTTAATCGGGATAAGACATTCCAAGCAGAGTACAAAAAATGCTTGGACGACTACATTGATCGTGGGCACATGATACCAGCTGCACAATATGATACATCAACACAACTTGGGTACTTCCTCCCTCATCACGCGGTCACGAAGGAAAGTACAACCACAAAACTTCGGGTTGTATTTGATGCCTCAGCGAAAACGAGCAACGGCGTTAGTCTAAATGAGCAAATGATGAGTGGACCCACTATTCAACCTAAGCTGACTGCCACGTTATTAAACTGGCGAAAATACAAGTTCGCGATGACTGCCGACATCGAAAAGATGTACAGGATGATCAAGATACACCCGGCAGATCAACAATATCAAAAACTTTTATGGCGAGATCCGAAGACAGCAACTATAAGGGACTACCAGTTGACCACAGTAACTTTTGGAACAACCGCCGCACCGTATTTAGCAATACGAACGCTACATCAACTTGCGAAGGACGAGCAAGACAAGTATCCAAAGGAAGCGGACGTTCTTATTAAAGAGTTTTACGTAGATGACGTGCTGACAGGTGCCGATACCGTCCAACAAGCAATTAACTTACAGCGAGAGTTACGTGATTTATTGAAATCAGGAGGGTTTCACTTACGAAAGTGGTCAGCAAACGACAACCGTCTAATTCAGGAAATCCCGGAAGACGATCGGGAGGTACAATTTCCATTAGAATTCGGCGAGCTTAACCACATCAAGGCATTGGGCATACAGTGGCATCCAGGGTTAGACTATTTTTCCTTCGCAGTCGACCCAAGGGAATTCACAAAGCCACCCACAACGAAGCGAAACATTCTGTCGGAGATAGCAAAGTTGTACGATCCCTTAGGTTGGTTAGCACCGGCAGTAGTCACTGCAAAAATATTGATGCAAATGTTATGGCTCCAAACATGTTCATGGGACGAACCAATTCCAACAGAACTCGGTGACGAATGGCAACGATTTAAAGAAGAACTGAAATATATACCGATGATAAAGATTCCAAGATGGATAAACACAAGGACAAATACGATGAATTGCCAATTACATGCCTTTTGCGACGCATCCATCAAAGCATTTGCCGCAGTTGTATACGTTAGGATCGAAGACGAACACAAGAACATACACGTCAACCTACTTACAGCTAAAACTAAAATCGCTCCAATTAAAACAATGTCCTTACCAAGATTGGAACTGTGTGGTGCGGTACTTCTAAACCGTTTGGTAACTCAAGTAAAGTTGGATATGGACCTACGTGACGTCTCTTGCTTCTGTTGGTGCGATTCGAAAATCGTTCTCGCTTGGCTAAACAAACCTGCAACCACCTGGCAAACCTTCGTAGCCAACCGAGTGGGAGAGATACAAGACGAGAACGCAAGACGTGTCTGGAACTACGTCCCATCGAAGGACAATCTAGCCGACATAGCCACTAGAGGCCTTCTCCCTAAAAATATATTAAACTGTGAGAAATGGTGGAAAGGACCTGAATGGTTACACGGAAATCACGAACACTGGCACCAACAACAACATGAGCACCTAGAGACAACCCTTGAACAGAAAACAAACAAGTCAATTACATTAACGACTACAAAGGAACAAACTATTTGGACACGATATTCATCATTTCAAAAACTGTTACGTATCATAACATATATCCGACGATTTAAGGACAATTGTAAAACAGGAAATACACGTAGTTGCGGAACACCAACAATAATTGAAATAGTTGCAGCAAAACAAATCGCCATTCGCCAACTTCAACAACGACACTTTAACAAGGACATCAAACTATTAAAAGGGAACGAAGATATCCCGAAATCAAGCCCACTATACAAATTGTCTCCCTTCCTTGACGAAAAGGGGATCTTACGATTAAAGGGACGACTAGCAAACTCTACACGAAACTTTAACACAAAACATCAAATGATTTTACCCAACAAGGATCACGTAACTGACTTGCTCATTGACGATTTCCACAAGATGAGCTTACACGGAGGTCCACAACTAGTTCTCACAACTATGAGGATCAACGGGTATTGGTTGATCAACGGGATGCACACAATAAAAAAGAGGATCCAGCAATGTGTAACATGCACCCGATATAAACAAAACAACCAAAATCAACTAATGGGGCAGCTTCCACGGGTCAGAGTTACACAGGCCAGACCATTCCAAAATGTAGGCACTGACTATGCTGGACCCATATCGCTAAAAATGTCCAAGCATCGAGGAGCAAAACAGTACAAGGGCTATATCTGCCTATTTGTATGTATGACAGTAAAGGCCCTACACTTAGAAGTTGTATCTGACTTGACTTCAGACGCGTTTTTGGCCGCCCTCCGACGATTTACGTCACGAAGAGGACGGTGCACGAACATTTATTCTGACAACGGAACAACGTTTGTAGGTGCCAACAAACATCTACACGAAAGATTCAACGAAGCCACAATCTACGCACAACAACAAACCAAAGGTGAAGGGATAACTTGGCACTTTAACCCTCCATGCGCCCCACATATGGGCGGACTATGGGAAGCAGGTGTGAAAAGTGTCAAATATCACTTAAAACGGGTGCTCCGAGACACGATCCTAACATTCGAGGAACTAAACACACTGCTGTGCCAGATTGAGGCGTGTGTCAATTAAAGACCAATTGGAAAAATATCCGAAGACCCGACATCGGTAGAACCCCTAACTCCAGGACATTTTCTGATCGGCACCTCACTACTAGAGATACCGGAGCCAGAAATATTAACGGAAACTTATTCCATCAGGAACAGATGGAAATACATCCAACAGCTGAAACAAAGTTTTTGGAAACAATGGAGCCGAGACTACGTCACAGAACTACAAACACGACAGAAGTGGCACACGATTAAAACAAATATCGAAAAGGGACAAATTGTAATTATTAAGGATGACAAACTGCCACCTAGCAAATGGAAACTAGGAAAAGTATTACAAACTCACCCTGGCAATGATGGAATGGTTCGAGTAGTAACAATAAAAACTGATTCAGCCGTTATTGAAAGACCCGTATCAAAACTCTGTCCACTTCCAAACGACGACAGCAACGGGTAGGACGGAGTTACGAAACCCAGTGATTGTCTTGTGCCGTCATGTGCCCTGGTAATTATTGTACAAAATTTAATTGTTTTTTTTCTTTCCCTAAAGTAGATAAAAAAAAAAAAAAAAAAAATCAAACCATGGATGACGTTCTCGATCTGTTCGAATTCGAAGAATGGGGGGATAAATCTCCGCCGCCGACGCCAGGACGCGACATTGACCTCGAATTCGAGGAATGGGGGAATAAATCTCCGCCGCCGGCGCCAGGACGCGACATCGAGGAACTGCTCGACCGACCACCACCACCGTCACCTCCAGTCGTGACTCCACAACCAACAGCGGCACCAGCCCCAGTACATGGACACAAAAAACCGGCCCACGCAAAGCCACCAACTACCGCACAGGACACGATCCGCAGCGTGGACGAATTGTGTGCGGTGCTCGACCCAGCGGTGCCTCCTCCAAAATGTCTGGACGATAAGGCTTACGACATGGTGACAACAGATGGAACCCTTTTCAAGATAACGTACCGGGAACTACAGCAAATCCCATACACCTTGATTCGGTCAACAAAGCGGCACCGATTCACGGTCTTCCTCAGCCACGGCGGAAAAATTCGACTGAAAATCGCCGGGTCCAAGCTCCTCTGGTTCAACCTAAAAAGAAAATGGTAACTATGCATTGAAGAGGGGGGAGGATGTCGCAGCGCGACATAAATTCCTTAACAAAAAAATACATATCCTCCAAATACCCAACAATCAAAACAATCGATCCTCCTGTCATCCACAAAACATGTGACTGTCATATTATCAGTCACAATCACTCAAGTAACTCGCTCCAAAAATGACCTAAAATACGTTCCACGCTCGATCCCCACAAAATCTTCCACGCAGTTCGTTGGGATAAAATTCATCCCCACCACAAACGAACGGTTGATCCCAGCTCCGAATTTGTATAAATTCACAAGCGGAGCTAATAGAAATTAGGTTTTTGCTCAGGTTTCCACCGAGTACGCGCCTCTAAGATCAGGTATACACCGATCTTAATTCCCAGTTCTGGTATACACCGAACGAAATTCCCTACCCACAACAAGGTCGGTATACACCATCTTGTTCCCTCCAAGCATATTTGTTTTCCACAGAAATATTTAATTTTTGTTTGAAGTCGGTGTCCACCACTTCAATTTGTACAGGGTTTCGCGACACTAACGGCATCTCATTTTCAGAGAGTACAGTGTCAACGGCGAATTAGTTACCGCAGCGGCAGGCGGAAATGTAACAAAACCATGAGTTGCAGAGTTTAAATTTATTGAAATATAGATTTTCTTTCTTTTCTTCTTTCGCTTATGAATTTGCTTGAATTATTTACTTGAATTATTTGCTTGAATTATTATTTGCTTTTTTTTGAATTATTATTATTTTTTTTCATTTGTTTATATATATTTTTTTTTGTTTTTATATTTCTTCTTATTAATTGAATAAATTATTATTTATTTGAACATAAATTAAAGCAAGTGTTTTAAGCCAACAATCTGATCCTTCACCTTTTACAGGAAACATCGGGGCAACAATTAAATTCATTAAAATTGCGTTCTTCGTGCTTGAAGTTAATTTCGTTGTTCCGTCACTCCATCACTATTGCATTTTGAATTTTCAATTTAATGCTACGGTTCTCAAACGCCGTAACAGTATGAATTTTCGAAATAAATAATCGAAAAACAAGACTGTAAGGCCTTTTTTTTATACATAAGATATAAAATAAAGAACAGTCGACAGGAATTTATTAAATTGTAATATATCTAAGAAAAGAGTTGCATGGACAAAATTAACCGAATTTCTTCTTTTGGAGATCTGGAGTGCAGCAATTGCAAAAGCAATTACGAGATGATGATGCAAAGTGCACAATAAATAAAACAGCATTTGATTATTGCTCAAATAATCTTTTGTTGCTATTTTCCCTTATCATAACTGCTATCGCTAACATTACTTCTTTCTGAATATCAATTTTTAGACAAAAAGGAACTCACAAAATATGTTTGCAAAATGTAAACAAATAGCAAATGTCAAAATAAACCAACTCTCCAATGTGTGTCACCTATTTTGGTTTCGTTCTTGGTTAACTCGGAGAGTTGGTTAACCAAGCTCTGTGTGTCGATGGTATTAGAATGAGTATTCGGTCGTTTAATGAATTAGCTAATAAATTGGAAAATACCATAAAAAGTGAAAATACAAGTATGCGACTTGCAGTCAACCCGGTAGAGATGTTGAAGTAACATTAAGGTAAGTAATCCGTTAACTTGTTAACAGTTTATTCCATCTCAACTCAATAAAAAATTAATAACTTAAAAAAATTAAATAACAATGTTTTATTTTAAAAAGCACTAAAAACTAATAAATAAACTTTCTACTTATACCACAGTATTGGTTACATCTAGTTTAAAATAAAAACTTGGGGTGCTGATGATACAAAATGCACACACACACACTTCTAATATAATTTTACCGATAACTTAAATTTAAAATTATCAATTGGAAATATTATGAACAGTTAGTGATTGCTTTTACTTATCATTGAAACGAAACATATACAAAATATTAAATTTTATCTAACTATACGCAGATGCACCCCTTCGGCTGATTATGAGACGCATAATAGTGAAGCATTTCACGAAGGCGGCGAAATTTTTTGGATAAACTTAGGGGGTTAATATAATATATTATTCATTGTGGAAATATTTTGTTTCCACACTACTAGGTCTAAGGCGCTATGGAGTGACACATAAGGCGTTAATTCAATATGTGCTAGAGCGAGAAAGAAATAGGCTTACACATTTATAGCGCTTCCTTTTTTATACTCTAAGATGCACCCCAAGTTTTTATTTTAAACTAGATGTAACCAAAATACTGCGGTATAAGTAGAAAGTTTATTTATTAGTTTTTAGTGCTTTTTAAAATAAAACATTGTTATTTAATTTTTTGAATTTATTAATTTTTTATTTTCTTAGTTTTTAGTGCTTTTTAAAATAAAATTTTGTAATCTAATTTTTTAAGTAAAATTTTATTTCTGATTCCTTCGGCGGACCTTACCTTTTAACGTGTGAGCGGAGAGCACGGTGTTATCAATAAACCTTATATGCGCAATGCGCATACGTCCAGGTGTTTACCACAAAACATATCCAACTGAATATATTCATATAGTATTTATTTATTATTATAATATATATAATATGTAATACAAATATTTCATAGATATATATAGGTAGGTATATAATAATATGCAATTAATGGTAAATGGTAAATGATTATAATATCATATTAGAAAAGCTCCCACTCCATACTTCTTGCGGTGTTACTCATTTGAGAAATAGAAAACATTTCTTTTAAAAAATATGAAGAATAGAATTACCCTACCTTCAGCTAAAAAAGAATCATAACAAAAATATGCATCGACCAAATAGGCGCAAATTTATCCTAATTCAGAACTCGCCAGCACACAAAAATCTCCCCCTCGCTCGTTGAGAGCAAGGAAAAAATATGCGTGCGTGTTTCGAAGCAGGAAACTGGTTTTTGGCAATGAACCACCGCTGCTCAGCGACATAAAAATGTGCGCAGGCAGTAAGCAGTCTTCTTCTTGGCAAATGTTAATTTTGCCTTGAAATTGACTGAAATGCGTATGCAATTTCAGTAATATTTGATTAACAATTATGCTCTAATTGCAATGATTTTGACAATAAACATATTATTTTTTTTTTAAAAACATCTCTTCCTGAAATCTGTGCTATGTAAAAAAAATTCATGAAAATTTATGTGGTAGAAATTGGTTAAAAACTGCAATATTTGTTCCGAACAGTGAAACAGAGAAACAGAGAAACCGAAAACGAAGTTAAATAAAACCTTGTAAAAATGAACTAATACATAGTTTACATCATCAAACAAAAAAATAAACAAAGATAAAGAACCTATTCGAATAATGATTATAATGATTTCAAAAGTAAATAATGACTAATTATATAATTAAAACATTACAAAAATGTATCTTCATCCAAGTCTTATTTTTATTCGGTCATATTTATGTCGATGGGAGAGGTGTATGAAGAATTTTGGGAGTTGCTGGTTGATGGAGATGACATCCACGGATATGATTGATCCACTTGATTTTCCGTATTTCCTGGGGACAGGTTGGTGTAAGAATATTGTTACTGTAACATCTGTGGAGGATTTTGCATGGTTTGCTGTTGCTGATTTAGAATTTTTATGGATAGTGGTTGATTGAAATTAGCAGAAGCATGTGTGGGTAAATGAGTTTTTTTTGGAGGCACTAACGTCTTTTGTTGCTGGATAGGCATCAATACGTTAGTGAAAGTTACATTTTGAGCACCATATATTAATGTTCGCAACTCTTTGAGTTTTTTCATGACACTGCATCTGAATTCCAATTGGCTCGGGCGCAAATTTTGTGACGTTATTCGGGTTGCGGAGCGTTACAAAATAAATTTGGAGACAAGCCTGTCTCGCCGGGGTAGCGTCAGTGGAGAAAAAGAGTAAAGATGGCAGTGTCCTCTTGTACTTTTCTTTATTGTCCTCCTCCTAACTTAATGCTAACAAATTGTACCTAACCTGCCTAGTATGAACTAACATATGTCCCTGAGCTGTGCTAGTGCGGGATGTTTTCAAGGGCTTCCGCACACCACGCGAACTACCCAGGTAGGATGTCTTTCCGCTCACCACGCGTACCGGACCAAAGAATATCTACAATAAGAAGGGTCACAAATGTCTGTACACGTTTCGAGTTGCGATTGTGTACAGCAAGCGTCATAGAAATAGATGGCAAGTGAATTACACTTTTTAAAAAGGTAAAGGAAATGTAGGCGTCACGTTTCAACCAATGAGTGCTCGTAAACAACACAGAACTTTAAGTTCTGCGCGCGAAACTTTAAAGTTCCGCTCGCGATGCTTTAAGTTCAGCCCGCGCAGATTAAAGTTCCACTCGCCTTTAAAATTACATACATTACAAAAACAAAATGAAAGTTCATGAGCTGCGTTTGCATAGGATAAGGCGGTGGTTGTATATAATAAAGCGCAATCGAAGACAGCACCCCACATTTTAACAAGTAAGAGATAGTTCGAACTCTTTCTCTCTAAATCACATTTGACAGCATGATAGAATATACCTGCTTCCGCTTATGACGCGTTTTATTTTTTCTTTTTGGACAAAAATGTACCCACACAAATATGCAGTAGAGTGACCCTTCTTATTGTAGATATTCTTTGCCTATGCCCGCGGGCACTCCAGCTTTTAGAGCTTTGAATATGTACACGAGCAGCTTTCAAGTCGAGAGCGCATCATTCGGCCGCCGGCCGTCATGCGAGTAGGACTATGCTTCTTTTCGCTTTGCTTTCAGGTACACTGTAAATTTGAAGTCATTTTACCATGTGGCTTCACTTTTACATGACATTTGACGTCACCAAAATTAACAGTGTAAAAAAGGCCGGAGAGAGCTTTGAAGAGCTTTTACACAATCACATTTTGAGACTGTGGTTGCATGCCCATCCCTGCTTTCAAATTACATACATTACAAAAACAAAATGAAAGTTCATGAGCTGCGTTTGCATAGGATAAGGCGGTGGTTGTATATAATAAAGCACTATCGAAGACAGCACCCCACATTTTAACAAGTAAGAGATAGTTCGAACTTCCGCTTATGACGCGTTTTATTTTTTTCTTTTTGGACAAAAATGTACCCACACAAATATGCAGTAGAGTGACCCTTCTTATTGTAGATATTCTTTGACCGGACTTTGGTTGGTGGGAACCTCTCCGCTCAACACGCGTACCGGGCTTTTGGGGTAATGGGGAAGTCTTTCCGCTCAACTCGCGTACCGGACTTATTCGGAGTGGTCAACCTTTCCGCTCAAGACGCGGGTTACATATATGACCCCAAAATGCGACTCCAATGTAATTACTCCGGATCTACCCGATACAGTTAACATTCCGATCAAACCAACGCCAACGGCTTGGTGAGAAAAGCTTCGCGATGCAAGTTCCCACTAGAAAATGATGACGGCGAAATTCCTCGGGAAGTAATTAGATTTCGACTCCCGCTAAAGAATGCTTTCGATGCAGAAGAATAATTTTAATAAAATGATTTGAGATTAAAAACGGCGAGTAGTAGACAACATCTCGGGAAGAAGACATCGATCGTTAATTCGTTTGTCTTGCGGTTATAATTAATTAAACTTGAATCTTTCCTTTTTTGTATCTAGTTAAGAGTTTCTGTTAATTGAGTTGAAAGTGTTTGTTAAATATAAGTTTTGTTTTGGTGCCGAATATAAAAATTAATTAAAGTTCATAGTTGAAACCGCTTGTCTTTTTGTTATCGCCCCGAACTACTCCCGCCTCCCGGCGTTAAAAGGACCTAAATATATAACTCGCGTACAGGGTTCGGTCGGTTCGGAAGAGATCTTTCTGCTCAACTCGCGTACCGGACCTTTTGTCGGTGGGGGGTGAGGAAGCCTTCCGCACTCTTCTGTGTGCTCGGACGACTTTAGCTTCTGGGATTCTCAAATTCGAAGCTGGGGAACGCTTGTCTATAACGAGCTCAAGCGGGGAAAACGACTTGCTGACTCGAACAATTCTGGCCCTCTTATATGATTCGTTCGCATGCCGCTTGTGAATCATATAAGGAAAATTTTACGTCCAGCAGTTCTGGGTTCGAACTTCGAAGGCTGGCATAGGAGGTGGACTTTTTTTCCTCTTCTACGTATCTAATTCCTAATTAGAGTAACGAGATTTTTGTCTCGTTACATCCCCCCCCCCCCGGTCTGGTTTACTGTATATTATCGTACTCTTGATTTCATCGCTTATTCAATATTTACATTCTATTCTTCGGTTTAATTCATTATTTTTCCCTAAGTTTATTTACATTTCATTTCATTTTATTTCATTTTACTTCATTTTTGCTCCTGGTTTGGTTGTTTCTTCGACTCATCTATTTCAGGTCCTTCTGAAGTATGCGGACGACCTGTCCTCCAGTCCGGAGGCGGAAAGTGCGGTGCGGCTTCCGGCGAGGCTTCCGTTGTCGCTTGATCGGTCCGGTGGCCACGGGTTCTTGGACGTCCGGCGTCGGTTGTGGGTTGATTGGTGCTGGCGGTGCTGGGTTGGCAGCGGTGGTGGTTGCTCGGCCGGCGGTTGGTTGTTCGGCGGTGGCAGTTGGCGGTCTCGGCTTGGCTGTTTTGTTTAGTTGAGCGGCCCTGTTGCGAGCCTTGATATTCCCTTGGGTGACGGCGGCACTGGCTTCGCTGACGAGAGGTACATATTATGATTTATGGACCAGGTCACCAGGAAATATCTTCTGTAGCAATAACATTAGTACATTCATATATTGCATAATATATGTAGTATATTTACCTATTTTATGGAAATTTTATACTGTAATGGTCTTTAGAACTTTTGAACAGATGGAATAATTAACAACAATGGGAAAACCGGTATAAAAACACTTTAATTAATTATAATAAATTTCCAATTGAAATTCGTGATGGAGTAATAATTTCTCATTGATAGGTACTATTTGTTTACTATAATACGTTCTTTTATTTATTTAATTTAAAGCTTTTTATATAATTAATTGACATGTAGATTTAATATTATGATTTACTTTGCTTTAAATCGCTTTTAGGCGCTTTTGCTGTCCTTTTCATCCAAACAATAGAGTCTAATAAGTTTTCCATTGTTTTGTTGGGATCGACTGCAAAATACTGTATAAACAAATTGTTTAGTTTAACACTTTAACACTTAACAGCATAATATGAATTTCCGCCAGTTCGTGGCCTTCTGAACTGTGTTTCCTCCAGTTCGTGGCCTTTTCGCCCCACATGAGGCTCCAACTAAAGTCCCACATGTTAAAAAATTTTCGGATTTTCGCCGATAAAAATAAAAAATTTCCGTTTCAAATTTCCTTTTTTTTTATTTTAGAATTGAAATTGGATTCTTTTGACGAAATCGCAAGAAAGGACGGCAAAATCGGAGCGGAGCGGAACGAAAATTTGCAAAATTAACAAAAATCCAAAATCAAAATCGTTCGCTGCCGGAATTAATAAAAAAGCCCCCAAAGAGATGAAAAGATGAAAACAAATTCGATCAAAACAAAATATTATTTATGAGAAATTTACAAATTTACAAAGTTTACAAAAAAATATTACAAAATTAGTTTTTCCTTTAAATTTACATTCCTTTTTCGTTTAAATTACAAAATATAAAATTTGCATTTAAATCAAAACAATTTAAATTTACATTTCCTGAATCGTACAAATTTTCTATGAGAATATTCTATGAGAAATATTTACAAATTTACAAAATACACAAAATTAAATAAACCTTTAATATATACTTTCTTTATGTTGTTGCTGTTAGTTTTTCCTTTAAATTTACATTTCTTTATCGTTTAAATTACAAAATATAAAATTTACAAATGTTTATTTATAAAACAATTTAAATACTTTAATTTACCTGAATCGTACAAATATATAAATACAAAATATTCTTTTAACACTGTTTACTTGAATAAAAAAAGATGCATATTAGAATTAATCAGATTCATATGTATTATCTGATAAATCAGATTCATGATCTGATTTATCAGATGATGATGAACCTTTATCAGCTGATGATGAATCTGATTTATCAGGTAATGATGAATCTGATTCATCTTCATGCTCTACTGTTGATACTTCTTTTTCTGCTTCAATCAGCCTGCGATAATTTCTTTCCCGGAACTTCTGAAAGGTTGATTTGTACCGCGCAATGACAGCGTCATCCGTCTGGGTATGGCTGTTACAAAAAGTTAAATAAATATATAAAATAAATATATTACAAAAAAAAAAAACATACGTCTGTTCTTCTCCCACGATAAAAAACATGGCTTCAAAATAAAAGAGATTCGGCGTCACGTGAGTCTGCATGAATTTTTTGTGTGCCTTTAGAAATGTAGACCGAAAGCTATGTAAAAGTTCTTTAATTTGAGCAAAAGTTATGTCCGGCTTATATTCCCGATAAACGTCGGCGAGTTTCATAAACTGCAATTTCCTCCTGCTCCAATTTCTGAATTCCAGGTGCTTACTATTCCATAGGAATTCTTGACCCTTGTACAACTCTATAACTTTTAAAACTATTTTTCTTCTCTTTGATTCTTTTTCAGAAAGACTTGCTTCTAGGCTTGCTTCTAAACTGCGTTCATATGCAGTTTTTCTTCTCAAACAACCGGTTTCAGTTGGCTTGAACCAATCTTGCGGCAATACGTGTGCCGAAATTAATTTCGATCTCTCTCGATTTCCTTTTATTTCTGTTAATTGAGTTGAAAGTGTTTGTTAAATATAAGTTTTGTTTTGGTGCCGAATATAAAAATTAATTAAAGTTCATAGTTGAAACCGCTTGTCTTTTTGTTATCGCCCCGAACTACTCCCGCCTCCCGGCGTTAAAAGGACCTAAATATATAACTCGCGTACAGGGTTCGGTCGGTTCGGAAGAGATCTTTCTGCTCAACTCGCGTACCGGACCTTTTGTCGGTGGGGGGTGAGGAAGCCTTCCGCACTCTTCTGTGTGCTCGAACGACTTTAGCTTCTGGGATTCTCAAATTCGAAGCTGGGGAACGCTTGTCTATAACGAGCTCAAGCGGGGAAAACGACTTGCTGACTCGAACAATTCTGGCCCTCTTATATGATTCGTTCGCATGCCGCTTGTGAATCATATAAGGAAAATTTTACGTCCAGCAGTTCTGGGTTCGAACTTCGAAGGCTGGCATAGGAGGTGGACTGTTTTCCTCTTCTACGTATCTAATTCCTAATTAGAGTAACGAGATTTTTATATTATCGTACTCTTTATTTCATCGCTTATTCAATATTTACATTCTATTCTTCGGTTTAATTCATTATTTTTCCCTAAGTTTATTTACATTTCATTTCATTTTATTTCATTTTACTTCATTTTTGCTCCTGGTTTGGTTGTTTCTTCGACTCATCTATTTCAGGTCCTTCTGAAGTATGCGGACGACCTGTCCTCCAGTCCGGAGGCGGAAAGTGCGGTGCGGCTTCCGGCGAGGCTTCCGTTGTTGCTTGATCGGTCCGGTGGCCACGGGTTCTTGGACGTCCGGCGTCGGTTGTGGGTTGATTGGTGCTGGCGGTGCTGGGTTGGCAGCGGTGGTGGTTGCTCGGCCGGCGGTTGGTTGTTCGGCGGTGGCAGTTGGCGGTCTCGGCTTGGCTGTTTTGTTTAGTTGAGCGGCCCTGTTGCGAGCCTTGATATTCCCTTGGGTGACGGCGGCACTGGCTTCGCTGACGAGAGGTACATATTATGATTTATGGACCAGGTCACCAGGAAATATCTTCTGTAGCAATAACATTAATACATTCATATATTGCACAATATATGTAGTATATTTACCTATTTTATGGAAATTTTATACTGTAATGGTCTTTAGAACTTTTGAACAGATGGAATAATTAACAACAATGGGAAAACCGGTATAAAAACACTTTAATTAATTATAATAAATTTCCAATTGAAATTCGTGATGGAGTAATAATTTCTCATTGATAGGTACTATTTGTTTACTATAATACGTTCTTTTATTTATTTAATTTAAAGCTTTTTATATAATTAATTGACATGTAGATTTAATATTATGATTTACTTTGCTTTAAATCGCTTTTAGGCGCTTTTGCTGTCCTTTTCATCTAAACAATAGAGTCTAATAAGTTTTCCATTGTTTTGTTGGGATCGACTGCAAAATACTGTATAAACAAATTGTTTAGTTTAACACTTTAACACTTAACAGCATAATATGAATTTCCGCCAGTTCGTGGCCTTCTGAACTGTGTTTCCTCCAGTTCGTGGCCTTTTCGCCCCACATGAGGCTCCAACTAAAGTCCCACATGTTAAAAAATTTTCGGATTTTCGCCGATAAAAATAAAAAATTTCCGTTTCAAATTTCCTTTTTTTTTATTTTAGAATTGAAATTGGATTCTTTTGACGAAATCGCAAGAAAGGACGGCAAAATCGGAGCGGAACGAAAATTTGCAAAATTAACAAAAATCCAAAATCAAAATCGTTCGCTGCCGGAATTAATAAAAAAGCCCCCAAAGAGATGAAAAGATGAAAACAAATTCGATCAAAACAAAATATTATTTATGAGAAATTTACAAATTTACAAAGTTTACAAAAAAATATTACAAAATTAGTTTTTCCTTTAAATTTACATTTCTTTTTCGTTTAAATTACAAAATATAAAATTTGCATTTAAATCAAAACAATTTAAATTTACATTTCCTGAATTGTAGGTACAAATTTTCTATGAGAATATTCTATGAGAAATATTTACAAATTTACAAAATACACAAAATTAAATAAACCTTTAATATATACTTTCTTTATGTTGTTGCTGTTAGTTTTTCCTTTAAATTTACATTTCTTTATCGTTTAAATTACAAAATATAAAATTTTATGTTTATTTATAAAACAATTTAAATCAATTTAATTGAATCGTACAAATATATAAATACAAAATATTCTTTCAACACTGTTTACTTGAATAAAAAAAGATGCATATTAGAATTAATCAGATTCATATGTATTATCTGATAAATCAGATTCATGATCTGATTTATCAGATGATGATGAACCTTTATCAGCTGATGATGAATCTGATTTATCAGGTAATGATGAATCTGATTCATCTTCATGCTCTACTGTTGATACTTCTTTTTCTGCTTCAATCAGCCTGCGATAATTTCTTTCCCGGAACTTCTGAAAGGTTGATTTGTACCGCGCAATGACAGCGTCATCCGTCTGGGTATGGCTGTTACAAAAAGTTAAATAAATATATAAAATAAATATATTACAAAAAAAAAAGACGGCAAAATCGGAGCGGAGCGGAACGAAAATTTGCAAAATTAACAAAAATCCAAAATCAAAATCGTTCGCTGCCGGAATTAATAAAAAAGCCCCCAAAGAGATGAAAAGATGAAAACAAATTCGATCAAAACAAAATATTATTTATGAGAAATTTACAAATTTACAAAGTTTACAAAAAAATATTACAAAATTAGTTTTTCCTTTAAATTTACATTTCTTTTTCGTTTAAATTACAAAATATAAAATTTGCATTTAAATCAAAACAATTTAAATTTACATTTCCTGAATCGTACAAATTTTCTATGAGAATATTATATAAGAAATATTTACAAATTTACAAAATACACAAAATTAAATAAACCTTTAATATATACTTTCTTTATGTTGTTGCTGTTAGTTTTTCCTTTAAATTTACATTTCTTTATCGTTTAAATTACAAAATATAAAGGACGATGCGTCAAAACGTCCCCCAAGAACCATTTCCGACCAACAGATTTGAAATGTATCTCAGATGAAAGATATTAATATAGTGATGACTTTTTACTATGGCGGCATCCCTCAAATGTGTGGGACATTCTGGGAAAATATTATTATTGATTACAAAAGTAACAGTACGTTATTCAAAAATTCTTTGATTGTTACCATTTTGAAAAATTTTTTATTGTTGTTATATTCATATATATCATCTCAGGTATACATATAGAACACATATAAAAATATTTCTGCAAAAGTTTTTGTTACTTTCAGTTAACATATCTAATAAAAGTGTTCATTATACCCTAGATGTAGGGTATATTAGTTTTGAGCGAACGTTTGCAACGCCAAGAAATAATCGTCACAGAAAAGAAAGAACTATATATTCATAATTGGGAAGTGAATAGAAACCGTTTTATGCATGTCCGTCTGTCTGCCTGTCTGTCTGTGTGTCTGTCTGTCTGTCCAGACGATAACTCGAGAACGCTTGTAGCTAGACACTTGTAATTTGGTACAATAATATTTGATTAAAATTGCAAGCTCAAGTTCGAAGGTGAGCGAAATCGGGCAACTCCTTCTTAGTGTTGCCATATAAGCATGAGTCGTTTTTATACAAAAATGTTGATATAAGAATGAGTATATTTTTCTACATCTAGGGTTTCACGTAATTGGTGTGACCAATTGCTTCCTTACTAGTTTTTAATAACCGTTCAAATATCATAAAGCGCTTGGTTGCAGTGACGCATACGGATCTCAGAAACGTATTTTTATCGTCAACCCCACTCCCCTCCCCCTCTGCCCGTCGAACACCGCGACCTGTGCCTAAAAAACCAGTAGTTATCCCGGCCTCACACAGCCGCAATGGCTTGCTGAATTCAGAAACGGAATTCAGCATCTGAATTCAGAACGGTCTGAATTGTATATAATTTTAATGGGCAGCACACACATGCTGATTATTTCAGATACTGGATGTTTCAGATGGATCTGTCAGAAACGTGCTGAGGAGCGTTCTGAATTCAGATGCTGAATTCCGTTTCTGAATTCAGCAAACCATGTCTGTGTGAGGCCGGCCTTACTCGTTCGTTATTTCTTCGCTGCTCAGGACGTTATTTTTCTTGTGCGTTATCACATTTCTTACTTACACGGACCCCCGCTTGTTTACTGGACCTGAGTGATAGCTTTTCTTTTGACTCTGGCTCGTTAACGGACTTTGTGAATACCTAAGTGAATTACGAGTATTATGGAAACCGGACGCCGGTGTGTTATGTGTCCGCGATCTGTTTTACGGCAGAGACGACATATTCTGCAGGATACTTTACCTCAAAGTAGACCTGATTTAGCAGAATATATTACACAAAATGGACAAATACAGGTAAGTACTATCTTTATTTTATTATGATTAGTTTAACAAAACATAAGTAATCATTTTTATTGTAATTCTTTATTGCACACACAAACAATGTTACATTTATCAAAATGAGTTAACGTACAAAGGACGTATAACTGTAGTTAGAAAATTATTTGTAAGCTTATATGTAATTATCACATACTAAACTATTTATATCTGACTTTTAGTTAATTTGTGGTACCGAAAACGGGAAAGATAAACCTGTTCCACTACTTGCGCTGTTTCTTTTGTTCTATTGACAGTGACTGTACCAACCTATGTTTGTGTAATTCCGCGCAATGCCCAATATTTTAAGTGTACTTAGATTTTGAGGCATTAAAAATATTATGTTAATTAATGTTAACTCTTGATACTCAGGATGTTGGTGAAAATATACATAAATATACAGGGTGTTTTGAGGGGGCTGCAGATATTTTGCATATGAATAGGGGCGGTCATTGTGAATATTTTGAGCCATATATGTCATAGTTCAAAGACTTTGAATATTTTGAGCCATATATGTCATAGTTCAAAGACTTTGAACTATGACATATCTGGCTCAAAATTCACAATGACCGCCCCTATTCATATGCAAAATATCTGCAGCCCCCTCAAAACACCCTGTATAAAGGAATGTATTCTTCCAGATGTTTAAGAGGTTCTTTTTTTTCCGTATCAGGTAGTTTTCAATAACATTATGGCTGTATGCCATAGATGCTGGCAAAGAGCCAACAATGCCGCGCCTCAGAGAAGGCAGGATGAGGTTAACGTGTTGGATGCACCGGAAGCCATTCCAGAAGCTGCGCCATTGCCCGACCAACATTTGCCAGAACGTGAGGACATTTCAGAACAAGAACAGAACAGGGCTGGAGAAGTTTTCATGCCTGATCACGTCAGAGCTCCAAACTCTTCCCGACGCTGTATTTATAGGCAATGCACAAACGAAAATCTCAGACGAATCCCACCTTCTATAAAATTGTACTCTCTATGCAACTACCGAATATTTATGCCAGGATATGTGACAACCATTTGATGCATTTGGATTGGGAGGAATTATTAGACAATGTCAATGTGACGAATTTCTTCAATGCACAGTGCCTTACAGACATGACGAATATGCTGATTCAATCGGTCATAAAAACCCCAGGACTTAATTTTGAATCATCTATGGATGAAAATGAGATTTATTTTTGGACCGGTCTAACCAATGATCAGTTCAACACTATGCTTGAAGAAACGCCATCTCTAGCAGCGCAAGATCGTCATCCGCGAACAGTTCTTGCAATTTATTTAACAAAACTGAGGACTGGTGAAACGAATGAAAGACTGGCCACACTATTTAAAATGTCACGTAGTCACATTGAAAGAAAAATAGCAATAGCGAGGGAATGTTTGTTACAGGATTTCGTTCCAAGACATCTGGGATTGGATCATATTTCCAGAGATAACGTTCTCGAGAGAAACTTATTAATACCAACACAGATTTTTGGAAATGACGATAATACAAAAGCCATTCTTATTTTTGATGGAACTTACATATATATAGAAAAAAGTTCTAATTTTTTGTTTCAACGCAAAAGTTATAGCCATCATAAGTTTCGGAATCTCTTAAAACCATTTGTGATAGTATGCAGTGACGGATACATCATAGATGTAGTTGGACCTTTTTCTGCAACAACGTCTGATGCAACAATAATGCAAATGATATTAAACAACGAAGAACATCCACTGCATTGCTTTTTAAACCATGGCGACGTTTTCATCCTTGATAGGGGATTTCGAGACAGTATCGAAGACATAGAGGCATATGGATATGAAGCCCACATGCCTCCCTCAAAGGACCGCAACGCTACCCAATTGACCAGGGAACAGGCAAATAAAGCCAGATTGGTCACTATTTGTAGGTGGGTAGTGGAAACGGTTAACGGTAAATTCAAAAACCGTTTCAAACTTTTAAGACAAAAATATTTCAATAAAACATTGGCCAACATGTTTACTGATTTTAAAATTGCCGCAGCAATAATAAACGCACATTATCGGGTCGCCACCGATAACTTGCACGCTACTGAGATTTTAAATGTCATCAACTCTCAGATAGACAAGCCGAATCTATTGTATGATTACGTTCAAATGAAAAACTTAAGTAGACAAAGAGTGGCTTTTGTACCTATGGCAGCAAATATTCCTCATTTTGAAGAATTTCCTCGTCTAACCGAAAATGATGTTTTCCTGTTTGCTCTAGGAAGCTATCATATAAAACTTGCAAAGTCTTATTGTGGCGAACACTTACGCAATGGGGTTTATAATATCGAACTGTACAGAGACACTGAGTTAAGGGATTTACCTCAATGTAACATACTACAAAGGAATGTGTGGTTGGTCAGAGTACGTATACAATCGCGACATGTAAGATCACGTATATATTATTCATACATTTTAATAGATCGTGCTTTGTCTGGTAGAGATGCAATTGCTAACTGGTATTGCACATGCTTAACAGGAAATCGTACTGTAGGAAGCTGTGCACATATCATATCAATTGTATGGTACATGGGATTAGGGCGATACATCGAGTTTAATCCACCGGCGGAAATGCTCGATAGCGTTATAATTGACGAGTTATAATAAAATAAACCGATATTTTGACAATCTTTAATTATGTGTTATTTCTAAACCCCATGGATTTTGACATTGAATGTAGCTATTTATCTCTTTAAAGATATCTATGAAACTGTGGCCACACACAAAAGGACTGTTGGAGGGGGGCGACGGGTCCCATACAAATTTGGTCATTACCCTTTACAAATGTTTATTTATAAAACAATTTAAATCCTTTAATTTACCTGAATCGTACAAATATATAAATACAAAATATTCTTTCAACACTGTTTACTTGAATAAAAAAAGATGCATATTAGAATTAATCAGATTCATATGTATTATCTGATAAATCAGATTCATGATCTGATTTATCAGATGATGATGAACCTTTATCAGCTGATGATGAATCTGATTTATCAGGTAATGATGAATCTGATTCATCTTCATGCTCTACTGTTGATACTTCTTTTTCTGCTTCAATCAGCCTGCGATAATTTCTTTCCCGGAACTTCTGAAAGGTTGATTTGTACCGCGCAATGACAGCGTCATCCGTCTGGGTATGGCTGTTACAAAAAGTTAAATAAATATATAAAATAAATATATTACAAAAAAAAACATACGTCTGTTCTTCTCCCACGATAAAAGACATGGCTTCAAAGTAAAAGAGATTCGGCGTCACGTGAGTCTGCATGAATTTTTTGTGTGCCTTTAGAAATGTAGACCGAAAGCTATGTAAAAGTTCTTTAATTTGAGCAAAAGTTATGTCCGGCTTATATTCCCGATAAACGTCGGCGAGTTTCATAAACTGCAATTTCCTCCTGCTCCAATTTCTGAATTCCGGGTGCTTACTATTCCATAGGAATTCTTGACCCTTGTACAACTCTATAACTTTTAAAACTATTTTTCTTCTCTTTGATTCTTTTTCAGAAAGACTTGCTTCTAGGCTTGCTTCTAAACTGCGTTCATATGCAGTTTTTCTTCTCAAACAACCGGTTTCAGTTGGCTTGAACCAATCTTGCGGCAATACGTGTGCCGAAATTAATTTCGATCTCTCTCGATTTCCTTTTATTTCTGATTCATTGAAATGACACCGGCAAAATGACGAGCTTTTTTTTAAAGCTTTTACATTACCAAGTTTGGCCCATTGCTTGCGCACTCTCAGATTCTCAGGGATTTTAAAAAATGCATGCCGAGTTCCCTTCGACTTCGTGCATTCGCATTTATAATAAGCGCATTTAATTTTGCCCATTATTAAAAACTACTAAGGAAAAGGAAAAGGAAAAGGAAAAAATTGAAAAAACTTTAATTTGTTGAATATTCAAAATGAATTCTTGAAATAGAATGATTTAAGCAACGATTCTATCACCTGGAATTAAGAAAAGTACGCGGTTAGCTAGACCCCTCTAGATAACGGTAGCCATTCCTTTCTTACCATGAACACGTTGGCCCAAAGTGTATTGGATTTGTCCCAGTGGTTGGTTGACTTTGGCGGAGAGAGGGAAGAGATTCAAGCCAGGATGCTGGGCACGGTACACATTGATGTCCTCGATGATTTCAATGTTTTCCCCAATTGATTGAATTTCGGGTTTTTGAGCTGAGCAGAAAGCCGCGAAGGCAACTAAAGCAACCACAGTGATGAAACGTGCCATTTTATTGTTGTAGATTTATTGTTGATTTCGATCGTCGAGAAACTGAACTGACGATACCGGTGGAAACTTTCCCCTTTTATACCTCCCCTTATCGTTATCAGCCGGCGGCGTTCAATCAGCACCGTCTGATAGCCATGCTCGATCATTCTAAGAATTTTATTACCTGGCACATTGGAATCAATCCATGCCGGTGGCTTATTTACGGTTTTATCAAGCCTCGGAATCTATTTTGAGTGACTACTCAAAATGAAATTATATTATTATAGAAATGATTATCATAATTAGCACTTGCGCGATTTTTCGTTTTCCAAAACAAAGCACTTAGTAACTTCGGAGGAAGCCGGAAAAGCGCTCAATCAAAAGCCATTTCCTTGAATTTTCATCACCTTAACGCTTTATAAATACCAATTAATCATTTTTCAACATATGAAAAACATTCGAAGAATATTTAAAAAGGTTCTCTAATTCAGGAATGATTTTGTTATAAACTTTTGATGAAATTGATCAAATTGAAATTTCCCGGTGTTTACTAAAATGCAAAAAATACTTTTCATCAAAATATAGGTATATTCCTTTTTCATCACTGTTATATCTTTTGCGTTGCACCCTGCAAACTACATTTAGGGTATAAAAAACCAATTGAAGTGAATTTATACCAATATCTTATAGTTTAATAAGGCACATCCTCTTTATGTATGGTGGATAAAAACTTATAGACATATTTTCCTGGAAAAACTTTTATTTCGTCCTTTAGTTTAATAACTTTTTTATTGTAGGTCGAGCAGTATTTTACTTATCTTATCATCATAAAACAATAAATTCGAAGTTTTTCAAGTCTAATCTAAAATTTTAACAAGAATATTTTGTACAAGAGAATCAAGTTTTTGAAGACTTTTCTCGGGAAAGCCAATTCCTGCGAAAATTTACGACTCTCTGACAAAGCGTCTGTTCACAGAAACATTGTTTTCCTCGCAGGAAAAGGCGCCAGATTTCCTGGGATTTTTTTTTTTTTTTTGTCGAGAATTGAAAATGGTATCCTTTTCGAAGCTTCCTCTGAGAATGAATATATTAATCAAGTTTACTTTTTTCTTAACATATTTTAGCTTTAATTTAAATAGGTTTAACACACACCTGTGTTGTTATACGTAAACATGGAGTTTGGTTGCCTGTTTCGAAGTCCTCATGTGATTCTCATTCTGTAATTAGTTCTCTCTAGAATATCCAACAAAAATTTCTAGATTACTAAAATTTTTATAATAATCCTTTCAGTTTCGTTTATCACGCAAAACTCACTCTCGAAAGTGGAAGGACCAATCGTGGAGGAATCTGATTCGACGTCGAACTTAATTTGTACCAAAGTTAGATTAGAACCCCACTAGATCGTCTCAGATAAGAAGCTTCTCTGCATGATCGAATCTCATCCTCCATCACTGCAATTAATTATTTTTCAATTAATTAATTGCCACGATGTTGTGGATGTTGTAAATATTATGATTAATATCGCAGCGTGTTTAATTTTCACCCTTTTTGTTTTCCTCCGCTATTTATTTTTTAAAGTTTTTGTGTTCATTAGATTTATGTGAAATGTAAGGCCTAAAATTGCGAGAAAAGTCTATTGTCCAGTTGTTCAAATTTTACATTTATTGGCGCACAAAAGTCCTCCCCCAACTCCTTCTACGCGATAACTAGAAAAAACAACCGATTACGACCTTTTGGATAACAAAAATTTATGTTTCCATGAATTTTGTATGCATTATAAGGTTCCTCCTAAATCGCAAACAGCAGACGCCCCACGCCCACCGGCCCTCCCCCTTCTACACGCACCACCGATGTTATAAAATATGTAAAATGTTTAGAGGTCTACGTTGGGTCCATAATATTAAAATTTGTTGCTTTTGAGATACGCTCTCAAAAGGATTCTGTTTTCTTTCGGATATCGCAGGTCAGAGAAAAATTTGAAGTTCGAAGTTAAAGATATGAACATTGAACAATCAGCTATGAAGTTATGCACAATTTTTTTTTGATGATGAATTAGAAGTGTTGACGTAATTATACTCCATTTTGGTTTAGAAATGCTCCTTCAATCGGAAACTCAACGGTTCCTTGATACCAAGCAGGTCTTGAACTCTTGACCCAGAAGTGTTTAAGGAGCCTCTTCGAAATTGTAGAGCAATAGTTTGATAAATGTTTGAGTGTCGATTGCCTTTACAATGAATATCACGGGCGAGATCTTTTTCACAACTCGGTACGAACCTGAGTATTTCGGGGCTAGCTTGGCGGCGTAGTATTTCTCTGCGGAAGATATGGTATGCTCTCTTTTATACACTAAGTCGTTGATATGGGGTTGCCACGTGCTTCGTCGCAAATTATAATGGCGTTGTTGTTCGGTGAATGCTCTTGCCAGATTGATTTTTACCAGTTCGTGGATTTCTTTCAGTCGAATCCCCTGATCTTCGGTGTGATCCAAGAACTCGTTTGGACTATCATTCATGTCTAAGGGCGGTCGTAGCTCGCGACCGTAGTTGAGGAATGCTGGAGAGAACCCGGTGGACTGGTGTGTTGTCGTGTTAAGGCAGAACTGAATTTCGGGGATTCTGCCATCCTAATGTCGGTGGTCCTTCTCGCAATACTGTGCCATCATCGGTCCGATGACTCGGTTCACTCGTTCGGTCGGATTGGTGTTTTATTTGTAGGTCCGACTGATATATTGGACGCCGTTGTCGGAGATTACGCTGCGGGGGCATCCATGGCGGAGTAGGACGAGTTCTCGAAAGGCCTTTGTAACGGCTTTAGCGGTGGCGGAGCGGAGCGGTCGTAGTTCTACCCATTTGGTGAACTTGTCTTGGAAAACGAGCAGTTGGTTATGTCCCAGCGTCGATCTCGGTAGCGGGCCGATCAAGTCGGCTGATACGATTTCCCATGGCTCTTTCGTGGGAGTCCAATGCATTAGTCCAGCTGGTTTCTCGCACGGGGTTTTGTACCGCAGACATGTATGGCACTGTCGGACGTAGCACTTCACGTCTCTCTGCATCCCCGGCCAGTAGTATCGTCGGCAAATGCGCGTTATAGTTTTGGCAGTCCCCATGTGCCCAGCGGTCTCTGAGTCATGGGTTGCTTTCAAAATGTCAAATGGTACGCATAATTTCCACTTTTCCTCGGCAATTTCACTAGGGAACCGGGGATACAAGTTCTCGTCATGTACTCGGTAATCGGCATATTTGCCGGGGTTTTCTATAACTGCGGCTAAGCGTTTCTGATACCACTTGCATGTAGTATTGGCCAGTATGCAAATGTCGGACGGTAGACTGGGGGAGACTGGGTTGCGTGAGAGTGCATCGGCGACTTTGTTGTATGCGCCCTTTCGGTATTGCACCTCGACGTCATACTGTTGCAATTCCAGTGCCCATCGAGCTAGTCTACCGGACGGATTGTCTAGCGTATTCAGCCACTTCAGTGCCTGGTGATCGGTAATGGCTCGGAATCGATAACCTTCCAAGTACGGTCGCATCTTGCGAATGCCCCATATGACGGCGAGGCATTCTTTCTCGGTCGTGGAATATCGGCTTTCGGTATCACTCAAGCTCCGGCTCGCATACGCTATGACGGATTCTCCTTGTTCGATCGCTTGCGTTAACACGACACCTAGGCCATTGTCGCTGGCGTCAGTTTGTAGCGTGAACGGGCGGTTGAAGTCGGGACACATTAAAATGGAAGCTTGTACCAGTTTTGCCTTGAGGCTGCCCATTGCTTGATCTTGGTCCTCAGTCCACCACCATTTTTCACTTTTCTTTAGTAGTTTGTTTAGCGGCGCACAGTGGGGTATTTGACTCGAAATCCTGGCCAAAATTAATAACTCCTTATTTAGTTGCTTATTTGATGTGAAATTTGTTACTCGGGAGTTTTTGGGGTCGCTGATTCCAAATCCGTTATCAAAATTGCAAAATTCAAGATGGCGGATCTAATATGACATATTTTTTAAATTTCATCTGTTTCGGCTGTAACTCAGTCTTCGGAGGTTTCTGGGGTCGCTGATTACGAATCCGTTAACGGAATTCCAAAATTCAAGATGGCGGATCCAATATTCGAAAACAACAGTCAAAAAAATACTTATTTTTTTCTATTTTACGATATATATTCATAAAAAACTTAAATTTTACGATATCTATACAATGTACAATGTACAATGTACATACAGGTAAGACTATAAAAAATTATCTCTATAAATCAATCTTATACACTTTTTACATTAATATTTTTAATTACTGGATGTTGCAGATTTTGGTAGATGGATCGATGATCAGGCACGTGATGTGGTTTGGCGCTCTTCCAAAACTGCAAGCTAATTGTGCTGTGCTCAAGTACAGTAGCGTTGACCTATCTAGAACATCAAGTGACTTCGAAGATTAACTTTTTCAATCTGATTCTCCTGAACTCTGATCTTCATCATCTTCGTCAGATTCATCTTCTTCATCACTCTCATCTTGGGTGTTTAGAGAAGAAACACCATCAGGTCCCTCTGGAAGAAGAAGTTGTAGGGTCTCCCTACTTGCTCTTTTTCCTTGGCCTTTGTCTAGAACAACTCACGTAAGGATCACTGCTTAAAAGAAGCCTATTCAAAACATCTCTATTGCATACTTCTCTATTGAACTTTCTAGAGTATTTTGTACGGTACAGTCTGAAATGTTTATTTCTTGCTTCTGCAGCTTCCTCTGATAGTTGGCCAATGGGTCCTATTGCTTGCTTAATTACAGTAGCCCTATGAATCAAAACTTTGTGCATAGTTGGCGTCATAGGGTACCAACTATAAAGGGCCACATACAGTCTTGCGGTTTCACTAGTATAGACCTCAAACTTTTTTACATCAATGTGATGTCCACTTGTTATGGCTTCCAATATCACTTTCAACCTTTTTATCAATTGAAGATCTACTCCAGTGATTTGTGAGCCAGTTTCTGGATCTGAAAAAAACCGTCTAGCCGTGTTTCCATCGTTTGTGTTTCCACAGCCTTGCTTCGGAACATCAACAAGTAGTCCCAGTTCATCTTAAAACTTTTTTTGTATTATTTTTTTAGTTTTTCCTACAATTCTTTTTTCATCATCACTTCTTGCTTGCCACTTTTTTATTGGTATTTTGTAGGATAAGTGAAGTATTGACTCGAAAAATCGTATGCGTGTGTGCAAAATTGACAGAACAAACTTCAACGTATCGGGATTTTCTGGAACACTTTTGGGCAATTTATGGAAGTCTTTTGACGTGAGTCCACAGATGTAACATTTCATAGTAGAAGTTGTCCCTGTTGCAGCATTGCAGACTTTCCCGTCAACCATTGTCAGTAGCAAAGTATGTTTAATTTTTAGAATTCCGCTATCAGTTGGTACTTCTGTTTTACTTAAAGCGTTTATCTGCTCCTCAATGTACCCAATTTCTTCGTTCGTAATGTCTGTTGTTTCATGTACAAAACGGATGCGGATTGGTCTGCAAAATCTTGTAGAGGAGGGCGTTAGGTTTTCCCATATGGTTCTCTTAGTTCCGTCAACATTAGCAACTAGTTTAATTGGTACACACGAACTTTGAAATATATTGGCGTCACTATCACTTATGTTCTGAAATTTTTGTTTGAATTGTGATTGCTGAGAGCCATCACAACCCCATTGCGATATCAATTGTAGAGTATGCCTTGCTTCTGAATCTATGACTTGTAATATTTGTTCCAAATACTTGCATAGCCGTAAAGTGGTGTGATCCAGTAAGCCTTGCAACTTAACTTCAGCCAATGTTTCAGAGACAGTAATTGAGTCTTCTTCTGGATAACATTTAGTTTTCGCTTTTTTTATTAGTGAATAGCAAGGGTATACACTTTTGTTTGCACTATATATCACTTCATATTGACTTGTAGTCAATTCTGCATCAATAAAAATTGCCAACGCTTCCTCACGGGTATGTTTCACTTTTTTATTTTCTGCTAATTTTGACAGATTTTTTTTTAATTTTGTAGCTCTTGTTGGAGTTTCTGTAATTTATTTCATCATGTGTGCTACATCAGAATTTCCAACAGTTCTCTGACTCATAGTTGCAGCAAATGTCAGCTCTCTTGAACTGATGCTAATTGTCGCAAATTTTCGGTTTTCCTTCGCTTACTCCTTTCACTTGACTCACTGAAACCTTTTTCAGGACGGCCTGGGATGGCACTAGAAATTACAGGTACCTTGACTTGCTAACCAATCAGCATTCTTCTCCAGGAACCTCTCCTCTTTGTAATTTGCTGAAATCCACTTTTTCTTAAAATCACTTTTAAAATACTTGAGGGAACAAGTGATTAAATTCCTTTCAGTATCTGGGCATCTCGTTATAACAGCCACTCGGTTTTCCATAAACTGGAGCTTTGGGTCAATTGATTTTTCGGTACATTCCTTAACCAATCCATACAAATCTAGTCTACTAAATTCCCTTTCCATTTTCAAAAGTTCAAAAACACAAAAATGTCACAAAGGTCTCAAAATATATATATTTAAACACACAGTCAATAGCACGTGCACTCGCAATAAAATTAGTCCTTCAGCTGGGCCTATCAGCTGCTAAATGTTACTAATTGAACATAATGTTGCTAATTGAACATAATCACGACACATAACGTAGATACAAGGAAACAAAACAATACAGCACTAATAAACACGCAAAACACTGAAAAAAGATGGTTTATTTTACGCATTTGACAGCCACCCTCACAGTTGCCAAATGGGTTTCCTTCAACGTTTTTCCCACTAGAACTCCATGATCTCTCTCTCTGCTCATCGCAGATCTATGGAAAAAGGTGTCGTGAAGACAATTATGGGGCAGAAAGGACCCCGCACATTTTGTATGGAAAAGTGCGTACAGTCTAATCGACTGAAAATTTGTTGTACTTCAGGACATCCTGATCAAAAGTTCCCATGGACGCAACTTCAAAAAATGGCCAGTTTTAGAGATACAGGGTGTTTCATTTTAATAGACGTACTCTGCACATATCTCGAAAACTACGCATCCTAGGAAAAAATGTTTCGGAAAAAAGTTATAGAGAACCACAAGGGTTAACTAGCGGTGACCTTGCCTTTGACCTTGAAGTCAAAGATCAAGGTCATTTCAAGGTCAAATCAATTTTTACATAGTGATCCCTACTTCTGACCCCGGAAATGGAAAAAGCGCAACATTTTGCATGAACATGAACAATGAGTATATGTATGTCGCTAATGTCGCTATGTCGCATAAGTAACTGGCGGCCAGCTCCTCTACCCTTTCGATGAAGGCCACTGCGTCTCCGGTTCCGTCAAAGTGGACATTCCACTTTCTGCCTCGGTCTAAGACTTCGCTGCTTAGTAAGTTGGCCAAGTTGGCGGGCCCCTCTCAAGGTGGCGGCTAGTCGAAGTACTAGGTCTAGGGCCAAGCAAACCTACCAAGGCCACAACTTCTTCCGGGAACAGCTGCAACTAAGATGCCCTATACATTTGTTGGGGATGAGGCGTTTTCCCTATCCGATCTTGTAATGAGACCTTAATTTTGTAATGAGACTACCGTTTGTGTAGAGCTCGTAGGTACGTAGAATGTTCCTTTGTTAACTCATATGAAGCTTCAAGGGAGAAATTGGCGGTGGAGTCATTGTGCGTAATCTGCTCGAGGGATCTTTTTCGCTTATCCAAATGAACTGCAAGTGCAGGTTGTAGTAAATAGTAGAGTTCTTCGTACTCTGCTCGTATGTTTGACAGTACTTCTTCAGGATCTGCTTGTTCAGTTTGCGGATTGTGTAGAGTTGAAGGTACTCATGTGTTTATTAAGAGCTTGTAAACGTATGTCAATCTCTTGCGTAGAATTTTGATCGGTTATTTTGCCAACAAACTCACGAATGCGCTGTTGTGGGTCTATTATAACCGTTCTAGCAACCTTAAGTTTATCGACTTGTTTCGAACTCATATTGGTCAAAAAACTTCTTAATATTTAGTTGAAATAATGAAGATTATGTTATTATATGAATTCTATACGGTATATGTGCAGTTAAACGCGATAATGGTGTGAGTAAGGCACGTGAATTAACAGTTCATGACGCTATATAACGTACCGTAATTGTGGTCATGTGCTATTAACATTCAAAGTTTTATAATACGAACCAATTGCCAAGAAATTCTTGAATTTGAATGAATTTGCTTTATTTTTACACTTAAATTTGATTTGATACACTTAAAATTGATTTGTAAATGTTATTGTTCGTAAAGATACAGATTACCTTTTTAATATGATGATATTTCTTCCGTGATCACATCGCGGTCGCCAATTAATGTTTGATTTCTCAAACATTATAACAATTTTTTTTTTTTTTTATTAAAACTTTTATTTATGTAATTTATGTATTAGGACAACTGTCCTCTAGCATAAGATACATCAATTCTTACATCTATGAATAAAAATTTCGCTTCCCTGCCAGTGCAGTAAAGTTACTTAGGTAGAACTGCGTATTTGATTGTTAAGCTGGGCTGTCGTTCTGGTACTTCTTCTTTATTGACCTGTGGTAATCCTTGTAGAATTGATATACTAGGTTGATTCCGACCAGGGAGGTGAGGATGATCAACGTTAGTTCGATGCTATCAGAGTTGACGTCCACTGGGCTAACAATCACGGAGTTGACTACTTGTCCTGTGCTGTCCACTTGTTTGGATTCCTGGTGGCCCATGGTGACTGCTGAGGGGTATACTTGCTTGGCTGCTGTGGGGTACAATTGCTTGACTGCTGTGGGGTACACTTGCTTGGTGAATATATACTAGGTCTAGTGGGTCACGTCGTTTGAGTCGGGTATATTTATTTGACTCAAGAATATTTTTGGCTGACTCGTTAGGGTGAATGGCCAGGCGAGCAGCGTAATTTGAGGCGAGCTAGACCGCTTCTTGTTCGACTGTGTTGAGCTTTGTGTCTTTCAGCAGATTTGCATTACGCATATATCTTGGCGCTCCAAGAATAGCCCTTATGATCTTGGTTTGGGCTCTTTGAATTTTGTCCAGGTTTGAAAATTTAGCTGAGTCCCAGGGTTGCACTCCGTAGGTCCATATCGGCTTAAGGATTGCTTTGTATACGACTATTTTAGTGTTTATGTTTAGCCTGGATTTTTTGTTGAGGAGCCAATAAAGGCTGTTGAAGGCTAGTTTTAGTTGCTCGCATTTTTTGTTGATGTTTGCTTTCCATGTTAGTGTCCTGTCGAGGTGGATACCCAGGTATCTTACTTCATTTTTAAGTGTAATGGGCTTGTTGTCAATGGTAATTGGCTTGCATGTAGCTTTCTTAAGTGTGAAGGTGATCTGCTCACACTTACTCGCATTTAGGGTTATACCCCATTGCTTGGCCCAATCTAGTATTTTGTTTGTGTGGGCTTGGAGCTCTCTGTGGGCCGTTTGTAGATTTGAGTGGGCGATGAGTACCGCGGTGTCATCTGCGAATGTGGTGGTAGTTATGTGGTCGCGTAGATCTGCCGTAAATAGTAGGTAGAGGGTTGGTCCCAGTACGCTCCCTTGCGGTACAGCCGCTTTTATAGGGTATATTTTGCTGTGGTGACCATTGTACCTAACTCTGAAGGTTCTTTGTCTGATGTAACTTGTGAAGATACCATGGAATTCTGCTGGTAAAAGTGTACTAATTTTGTGCAGCAGCCCGTCATGCCATACTTTGTCAAACGCCTGTGCTACATCCAGGAAAAGTCCGTCGCAGTGCTTTTTATTCTCGTACGCAGTCTTGATGACGTTAACGATTTTATGTACTTGTTCAATTGTGCCATGTTTATTACGAAATCCAAACTGGTGAACTGGGATTAAGCAATCTCTGCTAATTACTGCTTGCATTTTGGCTAGTAGTAGTTTTTCAAATATTTTTGATAGGATGGGCAGCAGGCTGATCGGTCTGTACGATTCGATTTTGGTCTTATCCTTGCCAGGCTTTGGAATGATGATTATTGTAGCAAGTTTCCAAGTGGTAGGGAAATAGTTAAGTCGAAGTATAGCGTTGAATATATTAGTGATGCCTTTTACTCCGCACAATGGAAGTGCTTTGATTAATTTACCATTGACGCTGTCGTGTCCAGGCGGCTTAGAAGGGTTGATGTTGACTATTTGTTGCTGGACTTCTTTATAGCTGAATTTGATGGTGTATGTATTCCTCGTACGGCTATGGTCTTCAGCTAAATTAGTTGGAGTGGTTATTGTTGGGGAGAATACTCCGGAAAGGTATTTTGCAAACTCCTCTGCTTTATCTTCAGGGCTGCAGATCCAGTTTCCTGAGGGATCCCTTATCGGAGAGTCCGGGATTATAGGTTTTTTGATGCGTTTTGGTGGTTTTCCAGATGGAGTAGTTAGATTCCGGCAGGTGATTTAGATCGGATACAAATGCTTCAATGTTTTCGTTCCTCTCGGCTGCTAGTTTCTCTTTTAGGTTTTTAGTTGCTCGATTTAGCGCATTTTTGGCTTCTGGCGATCTGGTTTGTTGCCACCTGGCCTTGGCTTTCCGTTTTATTTTAAGTAGGTCAAGGATAGGTGTATTAATTGGGTTACGTGTCCTGTCCGGGTGTATGTTGTTAAGAGGGGGAGTAGCAAGCTCTGCGCATTCTTTTATCGTGGAGTACAAGTACTCGAGAGCGTTATCTACATCGTCCGTTGATTTGAGCCTAATGTGCGGACAAAATGACTGCCCAAACAGACGCTGTAGTTTTGGCCAGTTAGTTTTATGGTTTGTGAGGTCTCGAGGTTTGTTGATGAAGGCTGGGGAGCTAGAAAGCGTACAGATGGTGGGTACATGGTCGGATGTTAGATCTGGAGTTGTGTTAGCACTAATCAGGTTTTGGTTGTTGTTTTTATAAATACAGAAGTCGATGATATCTGGTATTTTACTCCTGTCCGCCAGCCAAGCAGCCGAGGTTATTGTTGTAGATGGATTTGAGCAGCTGTTTACCTTTGGTGGTTGTGAGACGAGATCCTCAGTAAGGTGATTTCGCATTGTAATCACCGATGGCTAGGAATCGCGAGCCTAGCGAGTTAAAGAAGGTATCAAATTGGGCAGTGGAGATGGGAAATTTTGGTGGGCAGTATATAGCTGCGATGCTTATGTTTGATGATGCTAAGTTGATATTAATAACTGTATAGTGGATATTGTTTAGTTCAAAGTTTGGTACACGATGGTGCTTGAGTCTGTTTTTCACCAGGATTGCTGTGCCCCCATGAGGTTTGTCCTCGGGGTGATTTGTGTTCAGGGTAGGGACAGTGGATTGATTAAAACACCAGAATTGTTTGAGTGGGAAAAAGCTTTGTGCTGAAAAAACTCACTTTTATTGAACCGTTGCTATACTCCATTTCTCCATTACTCCTGGTACTCATGTACCAACTCCAAATTACTCCTTTTAAATCTCTTAGCACTATTGTGCTTACACTCTCCTGTCTTATTATAATAGATAACAACTCCAACAAACTCCCGTTACATTACTTGCAGGGCTCGGCAGCCTCCGCATTCACTCCACTGTATATTAGACTTCATCGTTCGCGTTCTGCGACGTGACTGACTGACTCTGTTCTATCTTTTCTTATACATACATACGTAGTTTGAAGTTGAAGTTTCCGGTTGGGTCTTCAGAATTTTGGCTTTAGTTGGGGGCATCGACCTCTGTGGGCTGCGTTTGCGTTTTTCCGTGTTTATTATATTGAAGTATCGTTGAATACCTGTCTGCACTTTACCTGCCGATTCAGGTGTTTGGCTGGTGTTAGCCGTTTCCATGGGTTGACTGCCCGAAGATTTGTTGAATTGCACTTTGGGACTATTAGTGACGGGGTGTAAGTTAATACCTGGGAACATTGTTTGTGAAAAAACTGCACTTTTGCACCTCACTAGCACCTGCACAGAGTTGCACTGTTGCGTAGCGCGGTGTCGAGTTCAAAAATTTTACCTACGGTTTTTTTTTCTTTTTTACTTTTTGTTTTTAGCACTTCAAATTACTCAGAATGAAATTGTATTTTTAACACGTGCGCGAGTAGAATGCGACCGTCCGGTTCGGCTGCTACTTGAGCACTGTATTCATTATAACAATCAAGTTGTATTTTTTACTGAATTTATTTTGATCTACTTAACTAATTAGTAATTACTATAATTATATACAAATTACTTGTGATTCAAATTCAACTGATTAAAGAAAAAGAAGATCGACCAACGCGCACGCAACTCAGTTCGACTCTCAACCTAAATCTGATCTCCTACCTGGGCTTAGGCTTTGAGCAACCAAGCTATTTATTTAGAGGCGTCAGCAACTGTTAATGGATGCATATAGAACCCGCGAGGCGTAAGTTCAATACAAAGGTTCACTTGCAGTGGAACCAATTTTGGGTTGTATTGATAGAATGTAGCAGACTTACCGATAATAGCGCAGTGGCGACGGCTTTAACTGCATAAGCTTCAGAGACTTTGCTATGAGCTTGTAGAGGAAAAAGAATAGGTGTTCATATGCATCCATGACTCAACTGCCGCACTTAATTCATTGTATTGTATGTTATTATTTTTAAACAAGGGAAAGAAATGAAAAAACGAAACTTAAATCTAAATGATGTTGCGTCGTCGACTAAACAGTATCCTTTACTATCTTATTCTTATTTAGTTACAATTCTCTTATGGCTATGTAATGTAGTTCTAAATTATTCACGTGATTCCTTATGCTATTCCTAATATGCTGTTACCTATTAGTTTGCCTAATTCTATTTACTATTTCTATTTTCATTCTGCTATTTTCCTTAGCCTATTTTTGTATAACTTACTTATTTTCCATTCTAAATCTTCTAAACTACAGTTTACATTATCTATGTCGATTATTTTATATGGCCCTCTATATAACGGGTCTAGTTTCTTTCTGTTTTGAGCATCCACCAGTACCTTGTCTCCTATTTTTAGTGAAATTGGGTTACAACTTAATTCGCTTGATAGACTTCTCGTCTGTTTCGAATTTCGATGCTATCAAGTATTGGTTGCTTTATGTAACGCTTTCTGCAGCCGAAATTTCATTTCCTTGCTGTACAGGTCGTAGTTGTATGTTGGTTCTGGTTTGTCCACAAGTGTTCGGCGTGGTGTTGTAACAAAATGCGTAATAAGGGATCCATTCATCCCAATCATCTCTGTTGTCATTAACGAAGCATCTTAAGTATTCGTTCAAACACTTATGATTTCTTTCCAACGCACCTATCGTCTCCGGATGTGCCGCTGTTGCTAACAGCTGTTTGACTTTTCGGGTTTTACATATTTCAGAAAAGATCTGATTTTTATACTCTGTACCGAGGTCCGACTTGATCTTGTGCATCGGTCCGTACGTAAGTATAAATCCATCTACGAATGCTTGGGCGATGGTGTTGGCTGATTGCTAAAAAGTATCAGGAACTATAGAACTCATGTGCATTCGAAGAGAACTCACTTTTATTTTTGATCTGCTGCAAAATGATCTGTTAAGTTCCCGGACATGTTCTCTGTCCGTAGCAACAATTGTAGTTACTGTATCACGGTCGCCATGTAATATATTTAATTTCTTCAAAAATGAGGCAGGGTGTAGAGCAGCCGCAAAGGCTTTAGCTCCAGGGTAGAGCAGCTTGAAAGCTGTAGCTCTGAAAGAGTACTAGGGGTTCTTGAGTGAAGGAGCAGCTGAACAGCTATAGCTCCTGACTAAAAGACTTCTAGTTTGATACTCTGTGTTTATTCAAAATCCCTTAGACTATTTAATATTTATACTAATTTCCCTACCAATACATTCCTAATTTCTACTCATAATCTACCTAGTTCTTAACTATGACCCAATAACGCATTTTCTGCTATCACTGCATTGATCGCATTTCTGTTGGGTATTTCGAAAGTGGTTCAAGTGTGTCCACATGTTGACCCGCATAAATTTTTAGGCAATAATCGATGATCGCATTAATTACTGCGCGTTCACAACTTCTCCGTTCGGTCAAGTGCTGACACACAAGAATTCATGCACTTGAGTCGATCGGTCAGCGCATCTGTTTGTAATTACTAATTAGCCGTGGCTGCATACATCGAAACATTGACCGTACGTAGTCGTAGGTCAGTTTTTGGTGTTTGCCCTGATCGGGTTGCGCGATGCTTGTTTCCACATGCTATTTGAGCAGGTCATGTACTTTTTTAATTTATTGGGCAGTGGACCTATTTTAATTTAGATATGCTTCAGCATTTCCTATGCTTACATTCCACACTTGCATTTCACAGCATGATGTGGCAAATAGTAGCTTCGTCCCATGTTCTCCTTCTCGTTTTCAACCGATTCCATGTGCTTCAGTTGCATGTAATCAGCGATGAAATCCATATATATTGTTGACGTAACCCGGGTTCTTTAGCAAATCTTTTCTCAAGTCTCGTTAAGGAAGACATAGCAACACTTCGAGAGTCCCCCAAGACGTCTTTTGTCGATTTCACAGATAGTTTTACAACATATCTAATTAATTATAATCTACCGGTATGATCGCGAATACAAGTGTTTTGGAGAAAGGTTTAGCATTCAGTGTTTGCGGGTGATAAGCAAGGACTGAGAAACTTCCTCTATTTCCCAAAATCTTCGGAGCAAGGTTTCTGTTTCCCGTAGTGAGGAGTGCAAACTTAATGTCGTTGTAGTGGCTGATGTTGGCTTTACAGGTCCGGAGAGTATCCACCCTTGAGTTGTAGCCTGAGTTATTAGAGAACCCGTGGGTTCTCTGCGTAGTTCTCCTAGAATTATGTTAGAGCATATTTCTGCCCCCAGTATAAGGTGTACTTTGGCTGGAGTTGCATAGTTAGGGTCTGCTAGTTTTATTCCAGCCAAGTGTGGAAAGTCTGCAAATGTGATACCTTTTGAAGGCAATAAGTGAGTCAGCTTTGGAAGTATGAACGACTGCACAATATAGCCATGGCAAGGTTCAATAGTTGTTATGATTTCATGCGTGACAGCATATAGAGCTGTGCCGGTATCACATTGTCCTATTCCAACAAGTATTAGTATGATGCAAATAGATGTAGCAAATTGGCAAGAGAGGCCGTTATAAAACAGGATTCAGATCCTTGATCTATAAATGATCGTGCTTTAAATAGACGTACATCTGTTTCTTGAACCCACACAAGAGCAGTCGCCGAAAGGACAAGAGTGTTCTGAGAATTATTGACAGAATGAGTAGCCTCATTTACATCGGCGCAGAGTTATTAGTTTCATTTGCTGATGTTGTAGGTATTGTAGCGCTATTGACGGAGGAGACGCTAGTAACGTTAGATATCGAACGATGTAGCATTGTATGGTGTTTTTGCGGTTGAGTGAAGAGCAGGTCTCCATACTATGATTAGCTCGCAAGCAGTTCGAGCATAACTTCTTATTCTGTACTAATTTTAGACGTTCCGCAGCGGTTTTGGGTCTTAAGTTAGGGCAGAATAGCAGAAGGTGATTGCCTTTGCAATTGGGACAGTTCTTGGAGAAGGAGATATTAGCAATATGACTTCTAGCTAAAGTCTGAGGTGGCGGTGTAGATTTTTGTGATCTGCCCGAAATGTTAGTTTCCTTAAGAGGCAAATTTACCTAGAGCAGAAATCGTTTTCTTAGCATGGACAATTTACCGCAGTAGTGGAGACACTTTGCAAACAAGACAAAACAAAGAAGAAAATTCGGCAGCGCGCGCGGAGTTATTCCAGCAGATCAGCAGCGTGTTTAGAGATACGTCACAGAGCTGCTTTCATTCAATGGCAGTGGATCGATATTCGATTTACACTTTACAGACACATACTTGCCTGCTATTGAAGCCCAAATTTTGCTTGTTTTCTGGGGTGATCTTTTTTATTATTCTTTTGCCACCACAGGCAACGTGAATATAACATATGGAAGGAACTTTTGCGGGGTATGCACTGCGGTGATGCGGAAGTCGAATTGATGTTCTTTCTGAGTATTTCTTTTTCATTTTATATTCTGATTTGGTTTTCGAAAACCAAGATCTGCCCAGGCAGCCATCGCTTTCTGGCCAACAGTTTCTTTTGAAAAAACAAGTGCGTTCGTTCTTCCGGTCCTGACAATTTTTTTTGGATTTGTTTTTTATTTCAGGGTGACCGAATTATTGAGAAAGGTGCGGGTTTTTCATTTGTAAAAAAAATAGTCAATTTCAACAATATTGTAGGGAATTATTGTTATTAAACTTTTTTTCTAAAATATAGTTACCTAATTGTAATAATAATTAATAGGTCTAAAGAGATAAAATGTGGTATTTTTTCATAGCTATGCATAGATAAAAATTACAAAATCTCATCAAAATCTGAGATGATGGTTGAGTGTGACAAATCATATTTTTATTTGATGCGCGGAATGACCCAACTATCATTCAAATCAATAATACTTGAAATTGTTTGAAATTGCAATAAAATATTCATTACAAAATTTTTGTTGACATTGACTATTTATTTAGAACTGAAAAATTCACACCTTACTCAATAATACGTGCATCCTAAAAAACAAATCCAAACAAAATTTTCAAGACCGCTTGCTTTTTATACGAAAATGTTGGCCAGAAAATGAAAAAGGGAAAATAATCCTGCGACGACTGCTCAGAAAATCAAATCTAAATATAGAATGAAAGTTCCGGTGTGGAGATAGCCACACATTACTTCCATGTTCACCATGTTGTTAACGGCAATGACAAAAAAAACAATTAGCTGCAGGTGTCGCTCATTTCGGTCTGCTACTTCTGCACCCACGACCATAACCTCAAAAATGTTGGACCCGTCGACACAATTTTAGCTGTAAGTTAGGCAAATCAAATGCGATCGAGCTCAAAATCAATAGGCATGATCTCGACATATTACCAGACATTTTGGTACAAGTCCCGCGAAATTTAATATATTTTGACGGCAGTTATCGTTGAAAATCCGAAAATTATAAAACCCGTTATAACTCCCTTATTTTAATACTTGGTGAACTTCTTGTAATCTATAACTAAATAGTCCAACGAGCTGAACAAAACGCAAAAAGAAATTTTGAAAAAGACTGATTTTTAAGGAAATTATGACCATTTCAAAAAACAACGGAGCTACGGAGCGACGCGACGGAGCGACTGAGCGACACCAAGCTAAAATCTTCCAGAAAGTGTTTTTAGGCACTCCTGACAACGATTCCATGATTTTTTCGGATAGCCATTTTTGGCAGCATCACCATACTTCCATTCCTATATATAGGAACATGGAAGTAAAATATGTGCCGCAGCACAAAAGAAATTCATTTTCTTGTCGGCACTGAAAAAATCAGGAAGAACTACAATTCGGCATCGGCATCACCGCGCACACCCGCAAAAGTTCCATCTACCTAAACTGGTTGTGGCGGCAAAAAACTAATAAAATATAACATCACCCCAGAAAACAAGCAAAAATTGCGCTTTCCTACACAATAGCAAGTGTAGCAATCTATTAAGATGTGTGTGTAAAAATATCCACTTACTGCATCGAAAGCAGCTGACGTATTTTCTACCAATTCTAGCAATTCTGGCCAATGGCCATCTACATTCAACTCTTTGAACCAAATTTGCGAGAATTTGGTTGTGGTCCCCGTTTTGCATAGGATAACTCAGGAAAATTAGGCAAAAAAGCACTTTCAATTTGTTAAATTTTTCCAATATTTTCCATGAAACATAATCAGATTTTTTACGGAATCCGTTACCAATCCCTTAATCTTCATAACATTATGAAAAACATTAGGAAAATTTATCGCAAAATACGAAAAAGATAGTAAAAAAGTGAAGAATTTTTTTTGGAAAAACCGAACTCATTCGGAAAATTCTCGGGAAATTCCTGGGTCGAAAATTAGAAAAGTGCTCCACTTATTGAACATAAAACCCTTTAACGTATCTCTGGAAAAAAAATTTGCTATATTTGGTCTAATATTTTTCGAGAAAATTGGTCATTAAGTTGGTCAAAAAATGGAGTTGGTTCTTTCTTTCAACGATCATAGAAAAAAAACTAAATACTTTTTCAAAAATATGCTCAACTTAAAGAACACAAAACCCTTTGTCTTATCATTTAAAAAAAATTTGGTTTAGATTCAACAAATAATAACGGAGAAAACAGGTCATTAAGTGGACCCATTTTGCACGTTTTGGTAAATTTGCCTCTTAATGGCCTGTAGTCTGGTTTCAAGAAAGCTTGTCACGCTTGAAAAAGTAGGAGTTTCGTTAGCAGCAGATTTAAGGGAAGTTTCCCAATCTTTACGAGTCGTTTGTTCAAGTTTATTTGACAGAAAATAAACTAACCAATCATCCCATTTACTGACTGAGATAAATTAGTTAGCGTATTAAGTTCGGAGGCCGATTCGGTGTTCATCGATGACGCTATAGTATGTTGTAGTATGGACACGTTTATTCTCATACCTATTGCACAAGGTCATTCAAGCAGTTTCATAGTTGGTTTGTGTCACGGCCAGATGATGGATCAATTTAAATGCTTCAGCTTTAACTGAAGAGCGTAGATAATGGAATTTTTGTATACTTGCTAACGTCGTATTGTCGTGAATTAATGACGACAATGTATCGCGAAACGCAGGCCAGTAAGCATAGGTACCATTAAAATTAGCTAAAGATATTTGTTGAAAATAAATAATAAACCCGATGGAATAATAAACGCGTGTATACTGTAATAATGATTTATTTTAACTGAAAATAAACATATGAAAAAAAAACATAGCTAACTTGCAATAATTATATAAATACCTAAGTATAAAATTATTGCCTACCAATCTATTCATATTTAAGTATAACAAAAAACTGTAAATTCAACACTCCCACTTTTTGTTGTAACTTCACATATATGTATGTAATATGTATACTAATTAAAGCCTTACACAAAAAAAACTTATTATCTTAAGAACCAAAACTAATGTCAAAAAAAAAATTTTTTCGTTTCCAAATATTATATATTGACTTTTCTTTTGTCCAATATTCATGAAGGACGCAAATGCTGAAATCTTTCCTTTGGTAAAGCCTTTGTTAGTATATCTGCAATCATTTCACTACTTGATACATAGAACAATTTAAATTCTTGTTTTCTGTACTTCTCACGAATAAAGTGATATCTAACATCAATATGTTTGCTTCGTTTATAAAACACAGGATTTTCTATGAACCGAATAGCACTTTGATTATCCATAAAGAGACTTGTAATGTCAAATTTATCTGGTAACAATTCAACTAAAAAACGTTTCAACCAAACCAATTCTTTGATTGCTCCTGATGCCGCTATATATTCAGCTTCCATTGTTGATAACGAAACTGATTTTTGACGTTCTGAACTCCAGCTGATTATGTCTCTACCAAATAAAAATATGAAACCAGATGTACAACGACGAGTTTCAATACAACCAGCATAATCGGAGTCACTGAAACCATTTAGTTCTTCTTTGCCATTTATATTATATGTTATTCCATATTGTAATGTCCCTTTAACATACCTTAAAATTCGTTAATGCTGCCTAAACGTGAATTTCTGTTGGTCTTTCCATGTCCTAACAGCTCGTGGGTCCGATCGACCACGATCGTATTTTGAGGGGGGGGGGGGGGGGGGGGGAATATACAATGGTCTAATATTACTCAATAGAATACATTTTATTGCATGAATTTATATCAATTGGTTTTTGAGTAATAGAATTTTGAAATTTTTAATCTCCATAAAATATTCCATTTCTTGGTGGATTAAAAAACGTGAAATAATTTCACATGATCACTACTGCCATCTAGCCGTGATTTGAAAAATGTCATATTTTTTGGAACTAATAAACCGTTGTGTAAAATTTGCAGTGTTTTTTGTTAATTATGAAAACACAAGGATCTGATGTACTAACTGTAAATCCAAACTTCTTTATGAAACTAGTGAACTTTTGGTTCCAACAACGAGATGCCTGTTTGAGTTCATACAAAGTTTTCTGTAACTTGTATACACGGCCAGTACCATCATTGAAACCCTTTGACTGATTTAAGTATACTTCTTCTTGTAAATAACCATACAAGAAAGCGGTTTTCACATCGAACTGCTTTAACAAAAGCTTTCTCTTTACGGCTACTGCCATTATTGCACGAATAGATGTTGTAGTAAGATTTAATCATTGCTAAATCCAATTAGCTAAATCATAATTCCGCCAGCGACAATGGAATGTAAACAGTAAGCATTTCCACCAGCTGACGACAAAGGTCAACGTGAACTTAAATTACTCACGAGACTCAGCAAACTCACGGTTATTGCCCGAATTGCATGCGCAGCAAAATACAGTGTATTCACCCGAAAAGCGTTCGAGCAATAACCTACTGACGGAAATGCTGACTGTACGCTGAGCGGCAGGTAAGCAATGTAAACACAATTGCTTAGGTAATGATTATTAATAATGTATAAATTATCGATACCCGATTAATAAAGCAGGCATAATTCAGTTACACTCTGCTCGAATTATTACTCAGGCTCGCAGCACTGATAATACACTTAATGATAATAAAACCAACTAGTATAATTACTCATAATTAATGTATTTTGTTAAATAGGTATATTTGGGGTAAAATAAATGATTTAAGATAATTTTTTTTCATTTTTGCAAGCAAAATGGGTAAAACAAATTCTAAACTTAATGACAATAATGGGGAAGTCAATAATAATATTATTATAGAGGATACAATTTCTATGAAAAGCGACCAAATCGTGATATTTTTAGGAATTCTGGTTCTACTTAAAATCCTCGAGCTTGCGTTTAAGCTATATAAGAATCATAGAAGGGGATTAAAAAAGAAATTTTTGAACGCACCAGCACAGCTAAGTATCGCATAAAAAAAAAAAAAAAAAAAAAAAAGAAAATAAAATTAAATAAAGAAATAAGCAGCTCGCGTATGGATAAACTAAAGAAAATTAGAGACGAGCTCGAGAATATTTTGTCAAATTTCAAGAAAAATCCAAATCGTTCCTATACAGAAAAAACATTAAAGGAAAAAGAGGAGAACACAAAAAAATTGTTTAACGAGGCTAAAGAACTAGCGAGTGTAGAAGCAGACACGAAAACAGTAGTTGAACTCAACAAAATATATCAAGAAATCAAGGAACTTTCCGAGCAAATACAGGTGCATGTAGGGACACAGAAAGAGATCAAAATGGACTTTGATATTAAAGCTGCGACATCGCTGTTACATCCATACAGCGGGAAAGAAGATGAAACGGAGACATTTATATCATCCATGGAGCTGTTGGATGAACTAACTTCCGCAGAGCAGAAAAGCACAATGATTAAGTTTATAAAAACCAGACTCAAGGGAAGAGCTAAGTCAGTAATCACGGATGAAATTAATACGGTGTCCCTGATAAAAGCAAAACTGCAGCAGAAATTTGGCACTAGGACAACATCCGATGCCATATTGGCCCAACTAAGGGGATGTCACCAGGGTAACAGAAAGTTAACCGATTTTGCGAATCAAATAGAAGAGTTATCAGCGCAACTTACTAAAGCATTTATATCCGAGAATATCGCCAGCGGCGAGGCAGCAGAGAAACTTGCGGAAAAGTTTGCAGCGCAAACTTTGATCAATAACGTTGCTAACCATGAAACATCTATTATCCTGAGGGCAAGTAGCCTGACGACACTCTCGGATCTAGCACCTAAAGCTGTTGCGGTGGACAAGCCGCAAGCAAGTAACGTTCTGCACTATAAAAGCAGAGAAACGTCGGGAAGATACAACAACAGCCGGAATACAAACAGAAACGGTAATAGTAGGCAGCCAAATAGATTCCATAATACAGGTTCGAGACACTGGCAAGGACAAGCGCACAATAGATCTTACAGACAGATGCATCAAACTCGGAATCAGACTAACCAACAGAACAGAGCGCAAAGATCAAATAACTATGGCCAGAATCACAGATACCAGAGAATTAATTATGTAGACTCGGGGGAATATCAAGCCCCCCAACCAGAATCTGCAACAGCCCGGTTGGGGGAAACAATCCCAGACTGCATAGAGTAAACCTTTCCCTAGCAAATTTTATTAAGGCATACGTCGATATGTGTAATTCAGTATGTACATTCATAATCGATACGGGTGCAGACATTTCGATATTCAAACAAGGCAAAATAAACAAAGATCAGTTATATTATCCACAAAGCAAGTGTGTTATACAAGGGATCACAGAAACAAAAAAACAATCAATTGGGGCAACCTACACCAAAATCCACTTCAATGACCAATTTTCGGTCGAGCACTTATTCCAAATAGTGGATGAAGACTTTTCTATTGGGGCCGACGCTATTCTAGGATTAGACTTCCTAACAAAATTTAAAACTACCATCAACTACGACACATGGACACTCACAGTAAATGTGCCGGGTCGGTCAGTCGAGGTACCACTAATGAGTGGCCCCTCACCAACTTCAATAATTCTACCCCCACGTTGTGAAACCATTCGAAGTATTATTGGGATAAGCACTGCGACATAGTCATCAGCGGACAGGAAATTGAACCAGGAATATTCATAGCTGGAGCAATAACATCAGCAAATAATCCTGTGGTTCGCATCCTGAACACTACAAATGAAATCAGAACAATTACCAATTTCAATGTCGAAACACTACCATTATCTGAATTCCATATAAAAAAAGTAGCAAACACAAAATTAAGTAGAATAAACCAAGTAGTAGGAAAACTAAATTTAGAATCAGTTCCAAGTTATGTGAGACCTCAGCTTGAACACACGTGTCAAGAATTTGAGGATGTTTTCGCGCTTGAAGAAGAACCCCTAACAACCAATAACTTTTACAAACAAAGTATCGAAATGTCCAAAAATGTCCCGGTATATACGAAAAACTGCCGAATACCAGAAGCACACAAGTCCGAAATTAACGAACAAGTTAACAAGATGTTGAGAGACGGCATAGTAGAAAATTCAGTGTCACCATTCAATTCACCTGTACTTCTAGTACCCAAAAAATCAACAAACGAAAAGAAAAAATGGCGTTTGGTGGTTGACTTCAGGAATTTAAATAAAAAGGTTCTCGGTGACAAGTTCCCTCTGCCACGTATTGAAGATATACTTGATCAGATGGGACGAGCAAAGTACTTTTCCACGCTTGACCTCATGTCAGGATTCCATCAAATTCAACTAGACAATGCCTCACGGAAGTACACCGCCTTCTCAACTGATCAAGGGCATTACCAATATACAAGACTCCCATTCGGTCTCAATATAAGCCCGAACAGTTTTCAGCGAATGATGGCGATCGCCATGGCAGGCTTAACGCCAGAGGTAGCATTCTTGTATATTGATGATATAATAGTGATTGGATGCTCATAGGCACACCATCTACGGAACTTAAGAACGGTATTTAGTAGGCTACGAGAACGCAATCTTAAGTTAAATCCGCTGAAGTGTAAATTTTTTCAAACAGAAGTGACATACTTGGGTCACAAAATCTCAGCACAGGGAATAAGCCCGGACACTTAAAAATACGAAGTCATAAGAAACTACCCTATACCCAAGAACGCCGACGAAGTTAGACGCTTTGTCGCTTTTTGTAATTACTACCGCCGATTCGTTCCCAACTTTGCCAACGTCTCACTTCCACTAAACAGGTTGCTAAGAAAGAATACAAAATTTGAATGGACACACAAGCAACAACAAGCATTTGACAGCCTTAGAAATACACTAATGTCACCCACGATTCTCCAACACCCAAATTTTAAGGAGAAATTTATAATATCAACGGACGCTTCGAATTTAGCATGCGGTGCTATACTAGCACAAAATATCAATGGCCAGGAATTACCGATCGCGTATGCCAGTAAAACATTCACGCCTGGTGAAAGCAATAAATCCACCATAGAAAAAGAATTGACGGCCATACATTGGGCCATTACTTATTTCAAACCATATGTGTACGGACGAAGGTTCATAGTGAAGTCGGATCATAGACCATTAGCTTATCTGTTTGGTATGAAGAACCCGACTTCAAAATTAACGCGCATGAGGCTGGATCTCGAAGAATTCGACTTCGAGATACAGTATGTCAAAGGAAAAGAGAACGCAGGACCGGATGCACTATCGAGAATAAGAGTAGATATTGACGACCTAAGACAAATAAATATCCTTCGAATACGGACCAGAGCAATAACTAGAAAAGAACAAGAAGTCATGAACGTGGCACCAGATAGTACAATCATCAGCACGCAGCCTGATCAACTGCGGGTCACGGAAGTATTATCACCCTATGAGGTTGCAAAGGTACCCGAGCTCCATATTTCAATAGAAAGTAAAGGAATTGATACGAAAATTGTGCACAATAAAGAGGAAAATTTTAAGCGGTATATCAGAATAAATAATAAGCAACAAGTAGAACTCGCATTAGAGCGGGCCTTCGAAATGTTGGATAACTATGTAAACAAAAATTTTCAGACCAAGACTCTGAAACTTTCCGCGGAAAGCCAAGCCTTTCAAGTTATTAAATTAACCGCATTTAAAGCTATAGCAAATAAAATATTGAAATATGCTGACATAAGAATTTATAAGCCACCAAGAAATATAAATAACAAAAAGGAAATAGACGAAATCCTTCAGAATCACCATAGTACACCCACAGGAGGACATTTAGGCCAGTCAAGGCTACTTAACAAACTAAAACAGCTATACAAATGGAAAAATATGAGGAAAACGGTAGCCCGATTCATAAACAATTGTGAACTCTGTGCGAAAAACAAACATCAAAAATACAATAGAGAGCACATGGAAATCACAACAACGCCCATTAAAGTGTTTGACATAATATCAATCGATACGGTGGGTCCATTAACTAAAACAATCACCGGCAGCAGATATGCAGTAACTATCCAGTGTGATTTAAGCAAATACGTCGTAGTAATCCCAACTCAGGATAAAGAAGCGAATACCGTGGCGAGAGTAGTAGTTAATAATTTCATATTAACCTACGGGCCAATGAATAAAATCAAAACCGATCTCGGCACGGAATACAAAAACCAAATATTCGCAGAAATATGCAGTTTATTAAAAATAAAACAGCTCTTTGCAACTGCAGCGCATCCTGAAACCATCGGGGGATTGGAAAGAAATCACAAATGCTTGAACGAATACCTCAGGTGTTTCGTGAACGACAATAAGGATGATTGGGATAACTGGATTCCATACTACACATTTTGTTATAACACCACACCGAACACAACGCATGGATACACACCATTCGAGCTAGTTTTCGCAAAGAAAGGTGGTGATACCAGCTGAGTTAAATATCGGAAAACCTGACCCCATATATAACCATGAGCTATACAGTAAGGAAATGAAGTACAGATTACAAAAGAGCATAGCAAAAGCAAAAGAATACCTTGAAGCAACGAAAAAAGCAAGAAAGCAAGCTAGTGATATAAGTAGCAACCCATTAAAACTCAAAATAAATGACAAAGTACTAATAAGAGTACAAAATAGAAAGAAATTAGATCCTCTATACAACGGACCATTTACTGTAACAGAGATAAATAATGTAAATTGTACAGTAGAAGATAAAAACAAGGATAGGTTAACAGTGCATAAGAATAGGCTTAGGAAAATCAGCTGAAAATATTATAAAACAATCGATTGTTAAAATATTAGTTACAATTAATAAATAGGAAAATAAGCGGAATATTAGTTATAGTAACACTTAAATATCACTAAAGAAAAAAAAAAAAAAGAAAAAAAAAACCTATTGTTTTAATTTTTTTTTTATCTTAAGGGGTGGGGTGTAGTAAGATTTAATCATTGCTAAATCCAATTAGCTAAATCATAATTTTCCGCCAGCGACAATGGAATGTAAACAGTAAGCATTTCCACCAGCTGACGACAAAGGTCAACGTGAACTTAAATTACTCACGAGACTCAGCAAACTCACGGTTATTGCCCGAATTGCATGCGCAGCAAAATACAGTGTATTCACCCGAAAAGCGTTCGAGCAATAACCTACTGACGGAAATGCTGACTGTACGCTGAGCGGCAGGTAAGCAATGTAAACACAATTGCTTAGGTAATGATTATTAATAATGTATAAATTATCGATACCCGATTAATAAAGCAGGCATAATTCAGTTACACTCTGCTCGAATTATTACTCAGGCTCGCAGCACTGCGGCCACCCAAAAAATCCTGTCCCAGGCTCGCAGCATTATCTGCGGCCACCAAAAACTCCAAAAGTGAAGACCAGCAGCACTATCTGCGGTTCCCACAACTTCTTCAAGGCTAAGCCCGCAACTCTCTTTGCGGCCCAGCCGATCCTCAAGGCCAAACAGGGAAAGACAGAGATCGTTAGCGCAAACATATCACAATGTAAAGCGTACAACAGGATTAAACGTCTCTAAGTAATCAATTCCATATTTTTGTGTGAAACCTCATGCTACAAGTCTTGCTTTATAACGATCAATTGAATCATCTGTTTTTCGTTTTAATTTGTAGACCCATTTACTGTCTATAATTTTCTGATTCGCTGGCTTGTTTACCAATAACCATGTATCTTCTTTCATTGCTACCAACCATTTGTCAGAATTTGCTGAATCTGTTGCCTCTTCATACGACTGTGGCTCTTCTTCATCTTGTACAGCTGATGCAAGCAACGCTGTCATAGTAGTGTCCACTAAATCCTTTCGATTTCTTAAACGTGAATTCAGAATATTTCTTTCATCTAATTCCGCTGATAAACCTGGCTCACTTTGAAAAATGTTGAGTTTTTGTTAATTTTTTCTGCTATTCGCATTTGATGACATATTTTCGCTGATTTCACTTGAATTATTCGCCTCGTTATCATCATCTTCAAGAAATGTAACTTGTGCTTATTTTTCCGTTAAAAATTTGACATCTCTAGCAACTCTGATGACTTTGAATTAATTCATGAGTCGGATTAAATTATCTGACCACAAACTGTAGATTTTTCTTCACGTAGTTTAAAGCGTATCCGATGTGCTTCCCATAACCACAACCATCACAATCGAAATGTTCATCTATAAATTCAATTCCATTCTCACGGTTCGACCAAATGGCAGTTTTCTGTGAAATGAAAAATGAAAATTCCCAACCAAAATTTTTTTTGATTATGATTTCTGAATGCAATTGAAACATTTTAAATATAAAATGAAAATAATCGGTAGAGCTTCTTGAATTTAAATCGATTTTTTCCAAAAACAAGAGTATTGTGGTAAAAGAAGTAATCAATTTAAAAATTATAATAGCATTTTTGGTAGTATTTTGCCTTCAGGTTATAGATAATAAAACTACATTTTCAAAATGATATAGATCATCAAAATCCGTTCAGAAATAACAAAGTTACAACTATTCTTCGAAGTTGCTGCTCATTGATATTGAAAGTTTTTTAAAATAAACTCAAAACAAAAAGGATTAGGTAGTAAATATATTTTTCAAAATTTATTTTTGATAAGAATTATTTATAATTGAAATTCTTAAAACAATGACATAAAACTTAAACAAATCGACGCCAATACATCAACTTTCTTTAAAAGACTGTGTTTAGGAACTGGAGGAAAAAGGAATTTATCGAAACTAAAGAACCACGTTTTCGTTTGTGAAATTTATTATTTCTAAACTAGCCGGTGTCTACACGGTTTCACCCGGGGCGGTGAAAATCCCGTACGTCGGGTTTCAATAATAGTTGGTTAGTTTTTTCAATGGATGGTAGTTTTGGGGGGTTGAATTAGAATAAAGATTGGTAGCTCTCATTGAGCTTTTTTTCTAACCAAAAAGGCGAGATAACAATTTTATTGAATTTTTTACTTAAAAAATGGCGGATTTTCATAGAAACTTTCATCACCTATTTTACCCCGTCAGTCATTGGTGATTTTTTATTTTTACAAAATATATTTTAACATATTTTATTTAAAACACGCGCATAGTGAAAAAAGCAAATATAGAAACAAAAAGCTGGGCACTTAAAAAGAAAAATGTAAACAAATTTTACAAATTTTCGAGTGATTGTCTGAGTTTGGAATGGAATTATTACCGATTATTGGGATATGAACACAATTGCAAAATTTCTTGGCGTTAATAAATTTTCCTTCACTTTTAATCCATTCGTTATACTTCAAAGTTATATTTTAAATGGTTCTATGCGATTATAAATAATTCTTATTGAAAATAAATTTTGGAAAATATATTTACTACCTAATCCTTTTTGTTTTGAGTTTATTTTAAAAAAATTTTAAAAGAATAGTTGTAACTTTGTTATTGTTATCGGACTAACAATGTCTGAGTGAATTATCTGACCACAAACTGTAGATTTTTCTTCACGTAGTTTAAAGCTTAATCGATGTTGCTTCCACAACCATCACAATCGAAATGTTCATCTATAAATTCTATTCCATTCTTCTTTATAATTTCTCGAACATGTCATAAATTTTGATGTCCAAATCGCTCGTACCAAATACGTAGTGGCTCTCGTTTGACAGCAAAACTAGCAAAAGATATATCAGTGTGATTTGGTGGAATTTCTTTAAACACCATTCGAAAAATACCATTTTCTCGAACTCCCACTGCTACTGTCTTTCCTTTATCTAATAACTCGCAACGCGAATTATTTGACCAAAATTCATAACCATTGTCCATTGCACTTATTGATGAAAACAAATTTGCAAAAACTTTCGGTGAATTCAAGACATATCCTTTAATGTTTTTGATATCCAATTTTCTCCATCAAATGACAAAATTTCAATATTTCGCCCTTTCCAATTGCTTGCATTGTTTCACCATCTGCCAATGTAATTTCTTTTGGTTTTTGAAATGTTTCATATTTCAAAAACCAATGTCGCTGATTACATACGTGTGACTAGAAGTACCTGAATCAAAACACCAAACTTCTTCTTTCTTGAGTTCTGTCAAAATATTACTAATAAACGCTCTTTCATTGTTTGATTTCTTTTTTGACTTTGCATCACCCGTTTTTTTCTTTAAATGATGATTTCTGTGGACATTGACTTTTCCAAAAAAGGAAGGGTTTTTCCAATGTAGCAGATTTTTTTTGCTTTTACGATTTTCAGTTCTGGTATAGAAGACCATCAGATCGACCGATAACTGAATTTAAACCTAATGCTTATTCGCTCAATTAGTTTAACAAGGTTCTATCTGCTGTAGGCATTCTTTGGAGAAAATGCAGTTTAAAGTTTGCAGTTTCCATAAACTGATACACATGTTAAAAGAAATAATGCATCCAATACCTTATCTAGAAAAAATACTTTTATATTCATAAGTTTTTAAATGCCACAATTTACAGTTAGGACTTTGTCATCGTCAACATCTCACGAAATGAAGATGACAAGGTTCTAAGTGCTCATACAACTTTTTCAAACTGAAATACAAATTGAAATAAGGAGAAAAAGAGGAAGTTGGTGAAATAAGAAGGTTCTAACTCATTTGAAATATTTTATTTAAACACAGATTTTAATTCAAAAATACTAACTATTATTACATTATAATTTTTTATTTTTTGTTGTTTTTTAATGACTGTGGTTCTATCCTATATGAATATAAAAATTAAAATCCTACATATTACATAGTGATAACCTTAACTCAGGAGAAACATATTAAAACAAAAAAAATTGCTTATGTATTCTTAAAACTAGTTTAAATGAAGAATTGCTTCATAAAACTGTCTATCTTGAATTGGCATGAAGGGAAAAGCCGCTTTCAAATCCTTCTTTTTCGCTTCTGAGATAACTCCTGGACATTTTTGGAGTTTTGGTTTAATTTGCAAGACTGTTAAATACTATGATTTCGGATAATTCTTTTGCGCCCTTCTAATTGGAGTTTCATTAAATTTGATATTCGCACAATCGAGAGGTTCGAAAGCATCATGGCTAGTCTTGAATAAAATGTCATGCAGGGTCTGTGAAAATTCAAGATGTGCAGCTTTGGTATAAGGTATTAATTTATAGTTTAGAAGTTTGGCTGTAGTTCCATACTCCCTAAAATCATCTGGTTTCAGTTGAATAACACGATAAGGTTTTTGTTTATTTACTTGCTTTAAAAGTCGGATTAAACCAATTGGTGAAAAGAAATCACTTTTGCTCATGGATCTTTCAATGCAACTATGAATATTATCAACTTCTTGGACACATGAGTGTCCTGGTAGAGAATAATTCATTTTAATTGATTTCATGTTAGGATTGTCACGAAGGAAATGTAACAAAGCATTTGATATTATAGAATGCCTATTCTGAGTAACACATGAATCAGACCAGACTATCAGTTCTGAAATCTCATTCTCTTCAACGACGCTTTCCAATATTTTTCTAAACGCACTAGCCATATCATTTCCAGCGCGACCAGCGTAACTTTCATACCATATTGCGCAATACACCTTTTTAGTTATACTGTAGTAAGCGGTAAACATTCAGTTTCCTTAGGTAAAATGAAGAGCTTGTATCAGCATGGGGCGTCAATATTACATTCTGAAGATCAAAAAGAAGAACTGGAACATCTTTAATCTCCTTTTCTCTCTTGCGAGCATTTCTCATTTCAGTTTTCATAATCTGGTGTCTTTCATGATCTGATTTTAGTTCTTCAGTTAATGTCTCTGTCTGAACAGCGACTTTATATTTCTCACACATGTCGCACCTGTCTGATTTTGGTATGTGGAAACCCAGATTGAATTCCGTTGCAAAAATTTTGTAGTAAAAAGATTTTTTGATTGGATGAATATTCTCTTTGTTACACTTATCTGTATACAAGCTGTACATTTTAGCAACACTGAGATGAGCTCCAAGATATAATCTCTTTGTGTTGGCCCTACAGTGATGTGACTCTATTGTATGAAAAGATTTTATGTGCTCTCTGGCAGAATCGGCATCTCCTTTCGGGCTTACGTCTGCTGCCAATACTTTTTCCTCTCAAATCTGGAGTTGGCGTGTTAGTTATAATATATTTCTTATTATGTGAAGTATACAGGGTGTTTAAAAACAACACGGCAATATTTAAGGTGGTGGTGTCTGAGTTCATTTCATGAAAAAAAGTTCATATAAACATAGGTCCGGAAATGCATGGTTTCCAATACCTGAAATATGTTTTGTCCGATTCTTTTGAAATTTTGCAGCATTGCTTGCAGTAATAAGGAGCTCATTTCACCTTAACTAGACAAAGGTTATTAAGTCCAGTGGCGTGCGTGGGGGCACCTTAAGCAATATTATTGACAAAAAATGTGTACGCCACTGACTTTTTTCTAATTATGATATTTTTTTTAGATAAAGCAAGCAAAAATACAAATTTTTCTTCTCTTGACTTTTTGGCGTATCTTCCTTCGTTTTCGAGATAAAAAGCAAAAACCATTTGATTGAATGCCCATTTACCAAAAATCGATATTTTTGGCGTGCCTCTAAAACCAGAGAGAAGAGAACTTAAAGGCCGTCGCTACGCACACACAAGCAAAAGCGACCTGCGATTGGGTGACGATCAGAATTTTGGCTTGTTTGTAGTAGTTTTCAACTCGGAAAAATTTTTAGGTGTATCCTCCTCTTAATGGACTGTTGATTGATATTATTAAATGGCCAACACAAGCAGAGATAAACACATCCAGATTAGAATTTAAACTTATTTCTAAAATAAAAAATTGTTTGGGTGCTATTGGCACTTATGTGCCAATGAAAGCACCAAAGGAGCAAGGTCATAGTTACAGAAATAGAAAAAATTTTCATTCCATAACATTGCAGGCAGTTTGTGATCATCGCTTGAAGTTTCTGGATTGCTCAGTTGGATATCCTAGTTCTGTGCATGATGCTATAATATTCCGCAATTCTGCATTATATCGAAAAGCTGAGGAGAATACTGCCGTCCTAAGAAAGAAAGTCACAAACGCCAAAATTCCAAAATTGAGTTAGGGACAGATTCGAAGTCGTGAAACCGGTTCTGATTTGTATCTTAAGTTAAAAACACCAATTTCCAACTACAAATGACTGAAAACCGTTAAGCAAAATGGTCACATCTACCATGTCTAATGTGTTTCCTAAACAAAAAAGTCTTTTCTACCCCTTACTACGAAAAAAAGTCATATTAACCAAAATGTTTTGCTTATAAGACTTTTTTTCTTAGTATCGTAGGAAAATTTTGGATTATATGACTTTTTTTCATTGTATGGCACACATTGTACAATCTTGTGCACAAATTCTGCAGGCACTATCATGTTCGAACAAGTGCAAGAGTTAATCAGAATTTTGTGCGTGGCGCTGCGTATGTGAATTTACTTTGGCAAATTTTTTGAAGTGAAAGGTTCAGTTTCGGTAGAACGTCAGAACACGGTATTTTTAAACTGTTTCTCTTATTGTTAGATTCCTATCTTTTACATAGTAGTGTTTGATAATTGTGGTAAGTAACATTCAATCGTTTTTAATTATTTAACTTATTAATATCATGACATATGATATATACAACAGAGAATGGATCGTGGTAAAAAAACTTGCACTATTAGCAATTAAAAACTCCGAACTCTCTAAAAAAAAAAAGGGTGGAAGTTATTAGGAGATAAAACAAAAAATGCAAAACATACCGGAACTATCACCGTCGACATCGTCTCATCCTCATGTAGAGGAAAACTTAATTACAGCTGCAAATCCAAATAATACATTATCAGCTGGAGTGACAAAACAAGGATTGCCCAGGAAAAGGAAAATATCCACAATAACTCCCAAAAATAAAAAGGCTTTAAAATTGAAGCAGCAAACATTAAAGTTATACGTTAAAGATGGCTGCAATAGACTATGTCGCAAGAAAGAGCGCAGTAAAATCAGTGAGGAGCAGCGTGTCATAATTAATAGAAATTTTTGTGAATTAAAGGCTGCTGAGAAAAAATGGTTCATATACAACCACATAAACATTTTGCAGCCTCAACGAAGACGATCAAATTCAACTCTGAGGTCAGTTACCGTCAAATACAGTTTAACTTGTGGAGATTCAACCGAGGTGGTCGTGTGCAAAAAATTGTTTTTAACTACATTGGGCTTCGAAGCTAAAAATGATAGGGTAGTGCGTAATATAGTTGCATCTAAAAAGAAGCCTGATGCTTGTGGCCCAAAACATGACAAATGAGGTAAGCATACATCACACGCTTTCGATACAACCTCAATTAAAAAGCATATTGAAAGTTATCATCCAACTATATTGCATTACCGAAGAGAGCACGCACAGAATGTGAAATATTTGCCAAGCGATATTACAATTAAAGACATGCATAAAAATTACATTGAAAAAGAAAAAACAAATATTTCTTATGAAGTATATAGAAAAGTTGTTTCTGAAAATAACATTTCATTTTCGAAATTGGGTCATGAGGAATGCTGGTCATGTGAAAAAAGAATAAACCACGAAAAGAAAACTGACCATACAAAATCTAATCTAGAAGCTGATTGCGAAGATTGTAAGATTTGGAAAACTCACAATGAAAAGAGTATCGCTGCGAAGGATTGCGATATTAGTGAAAAGGATGAATGCGTAATTGTTTCTGTGGATTTGCAAAAGGTAAGAACTATTTTAAAATTAAAATATATCATACTATTTGTGTTATTTTTATAGGTAATAATGCTTCCTCGGTGTGACATGTTTAAGGAAATTATTTTTACTCCAAGAATTATTGTCTTTAACGAGAGTTTTGTACCTTTGGAAAAAAAAAAACAAATTCTACCAGTTGCAGCTATTTGGCATGAAGGTATTTCTGGCAGATCCAAACAAGATATCATATCAACATTTAATGCCTTCATCAAGCTTCGCAGAGATGCAAAATGTTTCATATTTTGGCTAGACAATTGTGCAGCTCAGAATAAAAATTGGGCATTGTTTAGCTTTTTTATATATATAGTTAACTGCTCTGAATTTAATGTTTAAGAAATTGTGCTTAAATATTTTGAACCAGGGCAGACATTTATGTCAGCTGATGCCTTTCATCACCAAGTTGAAAGGTCTTTGAAAAAACAAAAAAAAGTATATCTGTATATGACATGACTGATTTTAAAGATTGCGTTAAAAAAAGTAACTCAGGAAAGGTTGAAATCATCGAAATGAAAGTGGAAGATTTTTATGAATGGAAGGACCACTCGTCTCAACACAAACTAAGAAAAATTATTCCCAGAGTTTATTTAAAAGAAATGGTAGAAGTCAAATTTATTAAAAAAAATAATTTTTTGCAATACAAAAAGAATTTCAATGACACAAATTACTCAAACTTGAATTTCTTGAAAGCTTCGTCTATAAAATCTGGATTAGCAAAACCGGAAGCTAAAACAATTCCTCGCGGTATTTTAATAAAAAGAAAACAGGATCTTGTGAAAAAATTGGAAGATATTTTGCCTAAAAACCGAATTGAATTTTGGAAATCTCTCCCAGAAACGGTAAACGAAGAAACCCACGACGAAAGCGAATAATGGTTCTTACTTTTAGTTATAAGCATTAAAGTTTTTTTTTTTTTTTTTTTTTTTTTTTTTTTTTTTTTAATAATTTTAAGTTCTTTTTGAAAAAATGTTATTTTTTGTTGTTTTTTAAATTCGGTTGTGTTATTTTTATTATGAAATAAATTTATATTGTGTTGCGAAGAAATGTAAGAAAAGTGTCAACTTATTTGTATAATTTGGTTTTATGTATGAATGTTTTTGGGTGTCTATACTAAGCAAAAAAGTCCTTGTTCGATAACCCAGTCTGGCAGAACTGGACTCCAGCCTTAGGGCTCCGCTGTGAAGGACTGAAATGCACTTAACCTAAGAAAATGGCGTTTGAAGAAAACTCACCCTTTCTATTTTTTACACTAACGTTTATTGTTTATTCCTTCTTATTTTATTGTATTCTACACGTATGTTATTATATTAGATTTTTAGATTCTTAGATTCTGGACACTTTAATTGCTTTTCTGTTTTTTCACCTTTCCTTTGTTGTTTACGCGCTTGCCTTTTTTCCTCTGGTTTTTTAATAATGGCTGCCTTCCTTCCTGTCAGAATTCGCCCGCCTCTCTCTCCCTCTCCCGGTACCGAGCTGGCCGTCGACGCTGCCTCTCTCCCTTTCCGCTTTTGGGGCACGTTCTCCATTTCCCGTCACTGTTAGGGCATGTTCAGGGTCTGCTTCGACACGCAGCCCCCTTGAAGTCTCCGCTTCAACTACATCTGGTAGAAGCAGACACAGTTTCTGCACCGGCCTCTCCAGCTCTCCCGAAGAAGTCCTCAGCCTTACATTGCGAACCAGTCCTGACCTGTCCGAAAATACCTCAATCACTCGCCCTGCTCTCCAGAATGTGGGTGGAGTGTTTTCCTGGCGGATGATCACCAAATCCCCTATTTCTAGATTTTTATTTTCTTGCGGCCATTTTTTCCTCTGCTGTAACTCATGCAAGTAGATTTGCGACCATGCCTTCCAAATCAATTGGCTCTTCTTCTGGATTCGTGCAGCGTATTTAAGCTGATTGTCCGGGAGGTCCTGCACGTTAGCTCCAAATGGCTGCACAATTGGTTCGAGCAGCAAAAAATGCGCGGGGGTTAAGGATTCCAGATCGTCCGGGTCATCGGACAATGCGGCCAATGGTCTAGAATTCAGCATCGCGGCGATCTGCGCTAGTAAGGTGCGGAAACCGCTGTTGTTTAATTTCTCCTGCCCAACGCATCGACGTATATGATACTTCATTCCCTTAACCGCTGCCTCCCACAAGCCGCCTTGATGCGGGGCTGATGGAGTGATGAACCGCCATTCAGTCCCATACTTCAGGAGCTCACTTGCCATATCCATGTGCCTCCAGCTACGCAGCATCCGAGCTAATTCAATCTCTGCTCCCACAAAATTTTTGCCGTTATCCGACCACAGCCGAGTACAAGCCCCTCGTATGCCGGTGAAACGCAAGTACGCTTGGATGAATTCAGCTGTTGATAAATCTTCTGCCAATTCCAGATGCACGGCCTTCGTGACCATGCATACAAATAAAGCCACGTACTTTTTCTCCGTAATGGCTGTCCTGCCATTCCTTACCTTAATCTCGAATGGCCCGGCATAATCGACCCCCGAGTGACGAAATGGTCGGCACGGTTGAATGCGGTCTAAAGGTAGCTGAACGAACTGCTGCCGCTGCCGATTACATGCTACACATCGTGAGTTATTAGTGTGGATGAGGCGGCGCAAATTTGTAATCCAGAACCTTTGCCGGAGCAGTGCCATCATTTGCCTCTGACCACCGTGCAGCGTCCGGACATGTGCTTGGCGCACGAGCAACTTTGCGAGTGGGCTGACATCAGGCAAAAGCACTGGGTGTTTCTGATCAAACGACAGTAGCGATCGTTCTAAACGTCCACTTAGCCGCAGTATTCCGTGGTCATCCAATTCTGGTCTAAACTTAAGTATGGCACTAGTGCGTTGAATTTGCTCCTTTTGTTCCCCTGCCCGATTCTGCTGACTCTGGAGTACTGAGATTTCTTTAGCGTAATAAATCCCCTGTTCGCGCTTCACCCAATACCGTATGGCCAGTTCGATTTCCCTGATTTGCAGTGAATGCTCGGTGATGATTGACTGGACGGAAATCGTTGATCTTTTCTGCCCTGTCTGCTTGGTACTCCTCTCACGACAATTTCCAATAAAACGAAGGACCAATGCTGTAATCCGGAATAACCTTTGCGCGTCTGACACCCGCTCCAGAAGATCAACCTCCCGCAATTTGATTCCCACTGAGCAGACTAGAGCCTTCATCACTGGTCGGCGTCGTATAGTGTTGTCGTCCATGGGATCAGCTGACCTGAACTCAGTCGAGCACTCGTTCGCCTGTTCCAACGACAGTTTTGCTGTGGTGGCTGGCCAATTGATCCTCGACTGCCCCAACCAGCCCGGTCCATGCCACCAAAGATGAGCATCTTTCAATTCTTCCGGCATCATTCCACGGCTGATCAAGTCAGCTGGATTATCCGTCGATGGCACGTGCCGCCAGCTACAACCCCCTGATGAGCGGTGTATGCTCTGTACTCTATTATTGACGAATGTCTTAAGCGTAGCCGTGTCTCTCCGCAACCAGGCCAGCACAATCTCGGAGTCCGACCAAAGTGTTGTCTCCAACTTCGTGCATCCAGATGCCTGGCGGAAGTTCTGTTGAAGGTCACCCAAAAGCCTGGCAGCACATAATTCCAGGCGGGGTATTGTCTGTGCCTTCACAGGTGCCACCCGCGATTTTGCTGCCACTAAACGGCACTCCACCCTGGCTTGCGTTTCGATCCGCACATACAACACAGCCCTGTACGCCATTTCGGAAGCATCCGCAAAGCCATGCATCGTCACCTCGCTCTCATCGTCGATGCCCAACCATCGTGGGAGCCGTATCTCGACGATCTGCGGCAGTTGCTGTTGAAACTGCTGCCATTCCCTGAAAATGCTATCCGGTACCACGTCATCCCATGTTAACCCGGGTATACGCCACATCTTTTGCATGATGTTCTTGGCCAAAATGACTACTGGGGCAACATATCCGTTTGGATCAAATATTTGGGCGATACGGCTCAACACCCTCCTTTTGGTTGCGTTACTTGCCTTGAGATCCGGTTGCGGCTGATATTTAAACGTTAACTCGTCAGACCTTGGTAGCCAGCGCAGTCCTAAAATTGTTGTCTCCGAAAGCTCACTCAGCTCCACTGTCTCTGCACTTGGAAAAGACCCCGTAACGCCCGGGATCACCGATGCGCAGTTCGACCGCCACTTGTCCAATGAGAACCCGTATGATCGCAGCAAGGCATCCATCTCGTGACACAACTGCCGCCCCTGTTCCTCATTCGCAGCCCCCGTAAGAACATCATCGATGTAGAAATCGCGCTCTACCACCATTGCACCCATGGGAAATTGCGGTCGGGATTCCCGAGCACCTTCAATCATTGCTCGAACGGCACAGTGCGGTGCCGACGCCATTCCGAACGTAACGCCCGTTAACCAATATTCCTTGAGCTCCTCCATAGGGTGGGATCGCCAATATATACGTTGCAGATCCCACTGCTCCGGACGGATCTTAACCTGCAAGTACATTTTCTTAATGTCCGCAGTTATTGCCACCGGCTGACATCGGAAACGCATAATCAGATCCACTAGGTCACTTTGCAGCTTCTCCCCGATCATCTGGACCCCGTTCAATGAGACACCCTTATCTGTCGGACAGGATGCATCGAACACCACTCGGAACTTGATAAGCACTGGATGATGCGGGATGTGGTAGCACGCTCCCTCCGGCGGTCGGTCTACCAACCGCATTTGATCTGCTGCTATCATTTCCTCTATTGTTGCTCGATACCTTTGCTCTAACTCAGGCTCTCGTCGGAAACGCCTCTCTAGTTGATGAAAGCGATGCAACGCAATTGTCCTGGAGGAGCCGAGTTGAGACAAATCGTTGCGCATAGGAATGCCCACCTCATGTCGGCCGTTTGCTAGTCGTCGATATGTGTTTAAAAAATACTCCTCACATTGCTCTTGCTCTGTTGTCCGTGTGCGCCTCACTTCGCCCTCCTCAATCTCCCAAAAGCGACGCAACAATGAATCCAGCTGTGCTTCTTCACTTGACTCCACCGATGCTCCCACCGTTATGTCGTTGTGCAACAGCACTCCGCCTCCAAAGATCAACCAACCCAGCCTGAATGGCTGAAAAGCTATCCCATGTGCATCTACGTAGCTACCGGCCTCAATCACTGCTGCCCAAACTCCGGCACCCAGAAGCGCCGTTACAGGTGCTGGCCTGCGCACCTCCGGATCGGCCAGCTGCTCCCGACTATCCGCCGGAATGTCCTCGTCCGAGATCTCCACTGGCGGCAGCCATTGGCTGAGCACCTCCCGCACAATTATTAATTCAATGGTGGCCAGCGGTTTGTTCGAAAAACGGGAAATCAACTTACACAATAGCTTACGTCGGTGATGGTGGCCTGATAGCCCATCAATGCCGCTAAAACGCACATTACATCGCTGGGTTGGCCACCGCAACGGTTTATTATTTCCAAATAATGTGACATTTTTCAAGTCACGGCTAGATGGCAGTAGTGATCATGTGAAATGATTTCACGTTTTTTAATCCACCAAGAAATGGAATATTTTATGGAGATTAAAAATTTCAAAATTCTATTACTCAAAAACCAATTGATATAAATTCATGCAAATGTATTCTATTGAGTAATATTAGACCATTGTATATTCCGAGTTTTATGAAAAAAGCTTGAACGGTTTCGGAAATATGATTTTTTCAATATTTGATTCCTCAATTTCCCCCCCTCAAAATACGTCGATCGGATCCACGAGCTGTTAGGACCGTTGTCAGATGTCACTTGATTTTTGAACCAAATGCGGACGGACGGATTTTTTTTTATTCGTTTTTCGAAATCTACATTATAATTTTTAATCTGCCGGGGGTTATAATTTTTTTTTTCGTGCTCGATTACATAGGTTTATTATTGAAAATAATAAACCAAAAGGAATGTAGCGGGGGTTTTCCTTTCGCCCCATACAAAATAGATTTGTTTCGTTTGAGACAAGCCTGTCTCGCCGGGGTAACTTCAGTGGAGAAAGAAAACAGGCGGTGTCCTCTTGTAGGTGTTTATTCTATCTTCTTCTCCTGATATAATTCGCTAATTCTTACCTAGTCCTATCTTCTAATCTAATACAATTTCAACTATGGTCTACTCTGTCTACCGTGGTTTAATCAGTTTTCCGCTCAGTGCACGTACTCTTCTGACTCGGGGTTCTGATCGGTTAGTTTTCCGCTCAGTACGCGTACTCTTCTAACTTAGCAGCTCGGGAATCAGTTTCCGGTAAGTTTTCTGCTCAGTACGCGTACTCTTCTAACACGGTAGGATTGTTAGTTTTCCGCTCAATTCGCGTACTCTCCCAACACCACGGGATAGTTATTTTTCCGCTCAATGCGCGTACTCTACTAACCCGGTCGATATCGGATAGTTAGTTTTCCGCTCAATGCGCGTACTCTCCTAACTCGGTCGGTATGGTCAGTTTTCCGCTCAATTCGCGTACTCTTCCAACCCGGGCAATAAAAATGGTCTTGGTAAATTTTCCGCTCAATACGCGTACTCTTTCCACCGTGCAAGCTCGCTGCTTCAAGCTCGTTTGAATCGATCGCCGCCTGGGCTCTTATATATTCGCTTCAGGTGGCAATCGCGAATTATAAGGGCAAAAACGGAA